>JAOWCC010001210.1:38049966-38454847 GCA_030867875.1 Actinernus sp. WN-2022
TTGCAACCACTACACTAAACAACCATTGTCACTCAATTGCTGTAAAAAAAATTAATTTTAAAACCACTGCTAATCAGGGGTGGATCTACTAAGGATTTTTTTTGGGGGGGAGGGAGGGGGGGGGGGGGGGGGGGGTGGCTCCAAACATAGCACCATTTTGAATACCTTAATTTATGAAGGTCAGAATAATACTGTCAACTATATTACATAAATTCAGTTCCATAAAAATAAAATGGTAAATAAGTATGAATAACATAAGCAAGTAAAGTACATGTACATATCGTACAAGCATGAAGAGCTGCTCTCGAAAGGCCAGGAAATCTGACATTCTAGAGTCTAAAGGGGGGGGGGGGGGGGGGGTGGCTAGCCACCCAATCCACCTCCCTAAATCTGCCCCTGCTAATCTATGTATTTTTAGCCAATCAGAATGAGTGAGCAATTCCTTAGGAACTCTCGATCAGGATGGCCTCCCCCAAAACCATTATGTGCATTCTCTCTTATTTTTGCAACTTTTGAAAGCCTGCTGTTCAATTCCTATTTATCTAAACACTCCTCGGTGAATATGCATATTCTGCTGAGAGGAGTTTTGAGATTATGGTTATACACCCAACCCAAATTTCAGTCCATATACAATGTACACAGGGAAAACAGTTGTTGAATAATATCCTACAGTGTAGATCTGTATTTGCGTTCAGTTCCTCTTTATCTAAACACTCGGTAAACTTTTGAATATGCATATTCTGCTGAGAGGAGTTTTGAGATTATGAATATACACCCAACCCAAATTTCAGTCCATATACAAATTATGTACACAGGGAAAACAGTTGTTGAATAATATCCTACAGTGTAGATCTGTATTTGCGTTCAGTTCCTCTTTATCTAAACACTCGGTAAACGTTTGAATATGCATATTCTGCTGAGAGGAGTTTTGAGATTATGAATATACACCCAACCCAAATTTCAGTCCATATACAAATTATGTACACAGGGAAAACAGTTGTTGAATAATATCCTACAGTGTAGATCTGTATTTGCGTTCAGTTCCTATTTATCTAAACACTCAGTAAACTTTTGAATATGCATATTCTGCTGAGAGGAGTTTTGAGATTATGAATATACACCCAACCCAAATTTCAGTCCATATACAAATTATGTACACAGGGAAAACAGTTGTTGAATAATATCCTACAGTGTAGATCTGTATTTGCGTTCAGTTCCTCTTTATCTAAACACTCGGTAAACTTTTGAATATGCATATTCTGCTGAGAGGAGTTTTGAGATTATGAATATACACCCAACCCAAATTTCAGTCCATATACAAATTATGTACACAGGGAAAACAGTTGTTGAATAATATCCTACAGTGTAGATCTGTATACACGACTTTCATAATGGCCGCCTCCTAATTTGCATAATTTGGAAGATAAATCTGTAGAGGGAAAACAATGCTACCACATGAAAGATCACATTAAAACTAGTAATAGTTTTGAGTTTTAGAGCAATGTGGAAAATTGCTGTTGAGCTATAAGCATTTCTAATGCAGAAAAATATGAAAGCGAGGCTAGAAAGGCGTCAGTTGTTTTTCTCATACAAATCTCTCTAATTTCAACTGGCTGTAACTTCATTGCTTTATAAGCTACAGCACTCAACTTTCACAAGTTCACTAATGTCGACATGCTCTTTCACATGGCAATGTTCATATTTTCTATAAATGTGGATAAATAACCGAAACGGAAAATCGCATATGCAAATTAGGAGGCGGCCATTATGAAAGTCGTGTATTTGCTTCATCTGATTGTACTGGATGGCAAAAAAATCTAACTTCATTCATTTCAAGGCACTTGTATGAGATTAGTAGTGTTTGTTCTGTACATGCCATTTTCCACCGCCAAACAATTTTATATTCTAAATCTTTCTAAACCTGCATTTTTGAAGATTATTTACCATCCAGTAAAGCCTTTCCCATGGGATCACAAGGTCAATTCATTCATTGTTGAAGTGATATACATGTACATGCAGTATACCAGCACATGATTGTTTCCTGAAAGGACTAAGACTGTGTGTGTACATATAATCAAATTCAAAACTAATTTTGTGCATTTTTAAAATTAACCCCCACGTTTAAATTAAAATGTTTACCAAGTTTGAAGATGTTTGATTGTAAACATGTAAATAGAGCTCAATAGCAAACTTTGGAAATCACAAAAATAAGAGAATACGGTATGGATTAGGGAGACGGACATCATCTCAAGCTATAGTCAGAGCTCTCTTATTTTTGTGATTTTTGAAAGCTCGCCACCTTGTTATTAAAATTGATCCAAACATCCCCAAACTTAATCAGCACACTAATTGGGAGCCGGGGTGGCGCAGTGGTTAAGTGCTTCGCCTCTCACTTCTGTGGCCCAGGTTCGAATCCCGGATGCAGCGCCATATGTGAGTTGAGTTTGTTGGTACATTTATCTCGCCCTTGCGCCGAGGGTTTTTCTCTGGGTTCTCCGGTTTTCCTCCCTCCTCAAAAACCAACCTAAATTCCAATTCGAGCATACTTAACCATAAGCCTCTGGCTTGGGAGACCCGGTAATGGCTTCCTGTATCTTCGATGTAAAATAAACCATTGAATATTTATTAATATTATTAATTTTGATGTGATCTTTCTTGTGGTGTAGTTTATTTTTTAAATTCATATAAATTTACACATGTTTACGAAATGGTAATAGCCTATAATTATTTACAGTGATGTATGCAATCATTTAATATATAAATATTATTAAATTTTATACAGGTCTCTGTTGGTTGTTTAATTTAATTCCTCTTCATAATAGATACTTACTCGTTGTGACTGCAAGATGCGCACATTGTCAAGAAGATGACAAGAACAAGAACACTGGCGACTCCAATGACAATTGGTATGAGTGGAAGGTTTCCATAAGGGCCCATTTTGTCCAATACCGGTACATCACCCTTTGACTTTAAACTCAGCAGTTTACGATTCAAGGACAACCAGGGAGTCAGCACGTCATATTTGGAACTGCCCTCATCTAACGATAGTAATCATTAAATTGGAAATAAATTGCGGTGAAGCATCAATAACTTCAAATTTTTCACAACAGATCCAGCTGATGTGCTCCTTTGCTTCTGGTCCATAATTAGCCAATCAGCACCATTTCTATCACACTGCCTAGATAGTTCTGGACATAATATCTTTTGTTGCATGTCCTAAATGTAATAATTGTTTTGTTTTGTGGAAATAAAAAAACCTTGAACTTTTTCTTTGTTATAACTTTATTTAAAAATTTGTGATCTACAAACAACAACAATAACAACAATTTAATTACCCTTATGACTAAAGTTAATACAATTGAAATGGACAGGGAAATGAGGGAAAGGACAGGCGTACAGAGAAATGACATATACTCATTAAATAATGCATTGCTTATACTTTAGGAGGGTACGAGGAGGGGAGAGAGAAATGAATCAATATATAGATTCCTATAGAAGGAATTATGCATGCATGCCCGACGTAACTAATCGATCGAAATTGATGATCGGAAAGCTAATTGATAAATCGATATTAATCGATATACTGTAAACAGCGGCAGATAAGCCACACCTTTTTATCCAAAATCTTTGTTGCAAATCGGGGGTGCAGCTTATCTGCGTAATAAATTTCCATAAATTAACGTTTTTAAAAAACAGTCAGACTGATTAAAACTACACAAAACAAAAAAGAAAGGAAGCACTAATCATCACTTTCCAAAGCTTTGTGGCTCCATAAATTAACGTTTTTAAAAAACAGTCAGACTGATTAAAACTACACAAAACAAAAAAGAAAGGAAGCACTAATCATCACTTTCCAAAGCTTTGTGGCTCCTAAAAGAGCTGTTAATTGTGTTGTCTGTTTCTTGTTTGTTACTTGTTCCGGATTCTTCCTTTAACAGACACGGAATCTCCATTCTACCGCAAAGCTTTTTGCAGTGTCTGCATTTCCCAGTAACTTCAACAGTTATAGTTCCTCTGTGAGCGAGAAAATACCACACTATTCCAGAGTACTCATGTGGTAGATTGACCAACTGTTTTGCCGCTGTTTAGTACTTTAACAGTAAATTTGTTTAGCTGATTTTCCATCTCTCTACAAGCAATCAGTTTCTCCCCGATAGATGACTTCCAGATTTCTAATCTTGATTTTCCGATGACATGTTTGATCAAAAACCAACTTTTGAGTTCAGAATCATCTAATGTTTCGTTATTACTCGGGCCAAACCTTTGGCCGGCATGAGTCAGAAATCGCAAGTCTTTTTGTGTCAAGGTATTTCGCCGTCAACCAATCAAAAAGCACTGTGCACGTGAACATGGCAAACTTTGTGGAGTGGGGGACTGGACACTAATAGACTTCGCAAATACGAAGAGTTTGAATGCAAGCAAAGACGAAAGTGTTTTGGGCCATTTGTAGCTATTATTTTGCTAAAACCAAAAGTTTCTTCGACTGAAATGCTAAGATGTTGAGTTTTTCTAGGGCTGACAAAAGTTTTTAATTATGGACTTTCGAGGGAAATTTCGCACATTTTATGACAATATAACTGGCGCTCCTGAATGCACGTGGACCAGTAATAATCAACATATGTTTAAGTAAACAAACAAAATAATGATATAAACTTTACCAGCTTGTAGATTCAATGAAGTGTCGTGTTTATTCGTGCCTTTTAAAAGTAATGGCTTAAAATGTATAGTAAATGGCCTAATTTTTCAGTTCGGATCATGTTTACGATCTAGGCTTATATATATAGTTACGACTCCATCGTCAAATTATGGTGTTTTAAACTTGACATGATCCCTCATCAGTTCTTTGATCTGAAGCCAGCTCAGTACCTCCTCTCGGTAAGCGTCAGGAGTACTTTTAGTGAATATTGATATATGAGCATCTTCTTGACCAGTTTAATATTCGTTTCTGTTAAAAGTAATGGCATCAAATATAGCAGTAATAGCCCGATTCCTGTTGTTGTAGGCCATGGCCAGCGTCAGTATTTTCACTCAGTCACTTCATGACATAGTAAGAATTCGGGAAAGCTGAGTGATCGAAGAAAACGAGTGGAAATTACGTTTCGTTATAAATTTCAGCCTCCTGCAAGATGTAGAAAATGAACACTAGCCCTAATATTGGAAAAGTCACCACTCTACTCAAAAATGAAACTGCATGCAGATCTAGATAGGTGACTATTTCACATTTAGAATGACCATCCCTAAATATTCACAAGGGATATAGCTATTATTAGCTAAAGGAAAAGTTACATGTATGCCACAATATAATAGCACCTGTGCTTGTACAGTGAAGTTAGAAAAATATTATCAGTCCATTAATCCTACTGAAAAGCATTGATTTATAAGAATGCTGAAAAGTATAGGTTGGTAAACCCTGGTTTTCTAAAATCCCCCCCCCCCCAAAAAAAAAAAAAAACTCAATTAATATTTGTAATATATGTGAAGTTGATTTATTATAATTACTGGGAGCAGTTGTGATAGACCTTTTGCAGGAAACAGTCATACATGTGCTGGTATACAGGGCTCAAAATTAAGTAAAAAAAAGGAGGCATATTTTTACGCCCAGCTTAACCATTTTAGGCGTAATTCTCCAACATTTAGGCGTAAATAATTGTGCATTAGTAGCTGAAATTTGTATGTCATAGGACATTTGACTTTAAACTCATTGAGTTCAATATCGCTTTTTTAAGTAATGGTCCAGATAAGAACTGTAGTATAATCCATCGTTCTGCGGCAATGAGCCTCCCCCACATACGATTTTGCTTGAATATGCCTTAGGTGCTTTAGGAGGTATCTACCTTCCAAACTACGTCTCGAAAATAAAGTATTTATTTATGCTATTGGCTCTTTTTCTGTGAAAACGCAGAGAAGCCACCGTCCAGCCAATCGGATATAGAGAAAACAAAGGATTTTTCAATCGCAAATTTGAGAACTTTCCCCACACACAATATTCTTCGAAATTAAACCATAGTAAGTTTGATCAAAAATAAATTCAAACCACAAAATAATATTGAATGAAAATGCATTATTTCGATGGGTTTCTATTGAATTTATAAGTATCAACCAATGAAATTATGAGAAAGAATAATATAGTAGTAGTAGTAGAAATTCCTCCATCCAAAGACCTTGTCGTCATAGAGTCGAGTCCTCCTCTCCATACAGATGGTGGAGCAGCTCGGTGAATCCACTTCTTGACTGTGTAGATGCCTTGACGCTTGGTCTGTAGACAATTGTAAAAGGTTTGCAATGCGTATCCAAGGATCACGGTAGTGTGGTTTGCTTGCTTCTGAAAAAAGTAGCTTCTTCGTGATAGCATTATTTGGAGAGCGGCAGATGTGAGCAATATACTTGAGGTACTGTTTTTCAATGAAATATGGCAGAGGCATTGTTCCTACGATTACCTCTATCTCTCTGTTCCTGTAGAGATATTTGTAGCACTCCTCTTCAACATCCTCTGGAGTTGACTGCCTTGCCCATCCACCTTTCACCATGTACCTCAGATGTTGCACCCAGCAACATTCTAACTTTCTCATCTGTTTTTCCTTTGGAAAACAAGCCTGTGTGCCATAAGCTAGTCGTGATCTTACACATGCTTCCATTAATTAATTTCTAGTTTTCATGTTGATGTTGTTGTCACTCAGCACTTTCTTCATATCATGAAACTTCCCAACAGCTCGTGATACACCCAGTTCAGTAAAACTCCCTTTCTCTTTGTTGGTAATCAGATGCCCAAGGTAAACAAACTCACAGACATTTTCAACTATTTCATCGCCAATACTGAATAATGATTTCTTATTCACAATGTCTTTGATGTTGAAGACTTGTGTCTTGGTCTTTCCAAATGATATATTCAGTCCAAATCTTTTGCATGTATCATTGAGAGTGTTGAGTATTGTTTCTGCTTCGTGGATGTTTTTACAAAACAGTGCAACATCATCTGCATACAATATCCATCGTATTATTTCAATGCCTCTCATTTTTGCAACCCTTCGTTGTTCCCTGTTAGTACATGTGTGGGGTATATTATAGTTATAGTAATAGTGGTAGTAAAAATAAACACCTTTTAACATTCCTTGCCGTAGACACTACAGTTCTTATCTGGACCATTACTTAAACATTAGACAGAGAAAGACAAAGGCGTGGCAGCCTTTTTTCCATGCGGTCACGCAAAGTTTTGCAGGAAGCCATGCAAGTGTTTAAGTGTAACGTACATGTACATGTCTAGGCTGAGCTAGGCTGTTAAAACAGATCTATCGCGCCGGCTTTGAGACAAATAGAGCGGCAAGCAGAGATGATTTCTCTCATCTTTCTACAAAACAATTTTTGCATTTTACTACCATTTGCAAGCAAGCGTTTAGTGTAAACTTTTTTGTCTGTTGTTTCAAGTTTGAAACACATAGTTTACTAATTATGTGGCGACGTTTGGCGTCTGAACTTTTAACCGCAAAATGCCAAAGTTTGACAGCTCCTATAATGTAAACTATTTTCCCGCGCGAAACAAGTTGTTTTGCATGACAAAAGACTATGTTTTGCATGGATACTGTCTATAAGTACACACGAGTGACCACGAGTGACCTCGAGTGACCTCGAGTGACCTCGAGTAACCAGAAGTGACCACGAGTGAAAAAAAAAAAAAAAAAACGAAAAATATAAATAATAAACGGGTTTTCATGCGCCGAACGCAATCGATCGATAAGATAATTAGGGGGTGTCTTGATCTAATATTAGATTAGGTGCATAAGCCGGGCCTTATCTAGAAAACGATCACGGTAAAGGTTTTTTGATTTCACAAGTGCTTGTCTGCATATTTTTAGCATGACTTAGAATAAATCACGTCCAGGTTAGGGACATTCAGAATGCATACAGTTAATCGCTGTGCTTCATGGTCATGACCATGGATTCAAAGAAAAGAAAAGACTTTACGCCAAAGAAAGAAGATCTAGAGAAGGATAATGAGCACAAGAGAACAACTGTGGAAGATGTGATTGTACTGTCTGATGATGATGAGAAACCGAATCCAAACATAAATCCTGTCCGAAGAATTGAATTTAGCGATGGCATTAAAGGGGCTATGTCATGGTACTGCGCATGTATCGAGTAATCGTTCGGTTGGTGGCTTAAATTGGATACAAACAGTTAAACTTCCCTCCCCCAATGCTTGATTGAAACGATTTGCAATATTTTCCCAGGAGACTGTTTATATACACTGTTTGTTGGTCATTTTTGCATATTTGTTTTGATTTTAAGCATCCCACATGGCCGAGAGGTTCGGTAGTTCATATCAAACACGATGGAAATAACTGTTTCGATTCCGGCCCGGAACGCGAAGCCTATTACCGTGACACTGTAAGAGTATCTACATGTACTATAGAGGGAATAAAAAATGCCTATACTACATAGGAACAGCCCAAGCATCCTCGAAGTTTTCAAGACTGTATGTTTGGACCAGAGGTAGACAAGCTAGCAAAACAGAAAGTAGCCATTTTGGTGGGTAACGGCTACACGAAGGCTAAACAGAAACTACTAAGGATATAGAAAACGGTGACTTTTATGGTGAACCAAGCTGAGATAAATCTTAAGCACCGCCATACGATTTAGACGCCGACGATACTGCAGGGGCGTGCTTGAAAAAAAAGTGCCCGTTTCTACGAAATATTTAAATGCAGACACTTTTTTGTGTGTGCATACTAAATTTCACGAAATGATTTTTCCGTTATATTATCTCTGCATGAATTTTTTACTGACATTTTTCCTTGATTTTTTTTTCCTCAAACACCCCCTCCCACCCCCCCTCCAAAAAAAGTCACTATTCTAATGGTCCATCATTTAGCCTCCAACAGCTCAATAAAATTCACTTGAAAGCTATATGAGAGATATTTTGGCTTCTTATGTGTTTCTTCAAATTTATGGAGTAATATACGTCTGCATTAGGTCTTGGAAGGCCGGTTTTAAATGCCGAGGTCCCATAGTCTCCGATGCAGACGGCTTGTGTGGTTCGACCCACACCGCGGCAAAACGTCACGCGCATGCGTATTTGCTATTTCTTGTCGCCGCACGGCCGCCCCCAGTTTCCCCGCAAAAACTGAAATGAAACTACAGGCACATGCCGTGATTTTAACATTTCTGCTTAAAAGTATTCATTTGTGAACTGTTTTGTCAAAAACTAAGAAAACTACTTAAAAGCTAAGCCTAAGACTTTCACAGGTTGAAGTTTTCTTAATTTGTAATTCATTGCGAGTTTACTAAGTTATAAAATTATTTACTAAAAAAGTTGAAACCCTCGGTAATTTGTATTTGATAGCAGAGCCTTCGTTCTTTTGGCCAGTGGAGCATACCGTTTTGCCGCGGTGTGGGTTCGACCCATATCTGTATTTTAATACGTGCCCCATACAAAATTCATCATACGACGAATCTTGGAACTCAAAAATATAAATCTGGTCTCTCAAGGGAGAAAATGAGGGCCCAAATTTCTTTGATTTGAATCTTAGCCGCTTTATTCACATTTAATTTTTCATTTTTCGCTATTTTCACTCGTGGTCGCTCGTGTTCACTCGTGGTCACTCGTGGTCGCTCGTGTTCACTCGAGGTCGCTCGTGGTCACTCGTGTGTACTTATAGACAGTATCGTTTTGCATGACAAAACCTATAGATAGGAGCTGTCAAACTTTGACACTTTGCGGTTAAAAGTTCAGACTTCACACGCCAAACGTCGCCGCGTAATTAGTAAACTATGCATTTCAAACTTGAAACAACAGACAAAAAAGTTTACACTAAATGCTTGCTTGCAAATGGTAGCAATTTTTTTTTTGTAATCTGATACTTTTAGAGATTTGGAAATAAGACTTGTCTTCCGATAATTTTTACCTTTGTAAGAGGATTTAGGAGTAATTTTACGCCTAAGTGGAAAACTTTAGGTGTAAAACGAAAACATCTAGGCGTATTTACGCCCGTATCGGGCGCAATTTCGAGCCCTGGGTATGATACTTTGTGAACAAATGAATTGAGCTTGTAACCTGCAGCCATGCAGGGAAAGATGTTGCCATGGATGCTGGATGGCAAGCTATCTTTACAAATGCTGTGTTACAAAGATCGACAATTGTGTGTTACAAAGATCGACAAAATTTACAAACAGGTTTTGCTAAAAACACTACCGATCTCGTACACATGCCTTTAAATATATGAATTAAGATTTGTTTGCCATCTAGTACATCCACATGATTGCATTCCTACAAAAGGCGATGCCATTATATATAAATGATCATGAATAGTGAATCAATAGACCTAGTCAGCTTGCATGTTTGTTGTACCATTTCAGACCACCTGACTTAGCTTTTTCCTTGAGTAATGCATTTTTATTTTTCTGTACCCAAGAGGAAATGTACCAATTTCTATAATTGGGAAACAAAGCACTGAATCTTTTGGAGAACTATCACGTGGTCTGAAATGGGGCAACAAACAGGCAAGTTGACTACTTCTATTATCCGGCTTCCCTAGCCCAAATCATGTATGACACAAAAATATGCTAGAACTCCATGAACTACATGTATTCACCTATTCCTACATGTAGGTGGCCCGAGTTATTAGGCCACTCAGGGCCTCTTGTTTGTGTTATTTTACGATTGCAGAGGTTTTGGTGGGTTTCTATTTATGGACCCTAATTTTAGCATCTATCCACCTTGAAAATCAATCTAAGTAATGTTCTTTTAGAACATTTACGGTAATTAGACAATCAGAGCTACCCCGGTTTATACACTGTAGGTGCTCTCATCCAAAACCCTTGAAACGTGACTGGCGAAACGCTTTCTTCACATGATGTTTTGTTCTCTTCACGTATCTGTTGTGGTTCAAAATTTTTTGAGTTCAAATCTTTTTTAAACCAGTTCAAATTTTTTTAACCGGCTCAAAATTTTTACACTAGTTCAATTTTTTTTACACCAGTTCAAAATTTTTATACTAGTTCAAAATATTTTACACCAGTTCAAAATTTTTACACTAGTTCAATTTTTTTTACACCAGTTCAAAATTTTAAAACCAGTTTATTTTTTAACATTCTAAAAGGGAAGTTATGTTAACTGATGTTAGGGTTATTTTAAATGCTGGATTTGGGATCCTATATTAGTGACTACTAGATGTTATTGTTTGCTTTGTTCTATTAATGTTTGTTCTATTGTTTGTCGGTGAAGGTAGTAGCAAATTGGAGCAAATCTTACGGGCGCTGCGAGGCGACCCAAAATTATTAGTGACTAGCTCTAAACACCCTAAATGAGTGAGCATCCGTTGTTGACGGTTAGGGTATTTTTAAATGTAGGGGTAGGGTTTGTATTAGTTCACAGGACCATCGAAGAAGCATTATTATTCTGAGTTGTTCAGTGATCTAGTTCTAAGTGTAGTGACTATAGCTCTAAACACCCTAAATTAGTGAGCATCCGTTGTTGACGGTTAGGGTATTTTTAAATGTAGGGGTAGGGTTTGTATTAGTTCACAGGTCCATCGAAGAAGCATTTTTATTCTGAGTTGTTCAGTGATCTAGTTCTAAGTGTAGTGACTATAGCTCTAAACACCCTAAATTAGTGAGCATCCGTTGTTAACGGTTAGGGTATTTTTAAATGTAGGGGTAGGGTTTGTATTAGTTCACGGGACCATTGAAGAAGCATTATTATTCTGAGTTGTTCAGTAATTTAGTTCTAAGTGTAGTGACTATAGCTCTAAACACCCTAAATTAGTGAGCACCCGTTGTTGACGGTTAGGGTGTTTTTAAATATATTTTTTTGTTTGGATTATAAGTCGTTTATGGCATCATAGAAGGCCCTCTTTACTTACGCACGGTTCATCGGCCATCTTTAAATTAGCATAATGAGAGGGACTGGCTTCAACGACTAGCACTTATAGAATATACGGTGGTGTTCAAATCAACGATTGCTTCTGTGGCGCATTGCGTTAGGCGAGTGGATCATCGAGTAGCTGAAGTTAAGCCCGATCGGGCAGGGTTAGTGAGTGGATGGGTGACCGCCAAGGAAAGTGGTAAGTGGTACAGTAAGGTAAGTAGGTAGGGGGGCAAGGGAAAAAAGGGAATGGAATAGGTTGGCTTTTTTTTTTGCAGGGGAGGGGTGGGTAGATTTTTTTTTTCTTTTGAAAAAGATAAACCAGTTTTCAAAATTTGAACTGGTGTAAAATTTTTGAACTACTTTAAAATTTTTGAACTGGTTTAAATTTTTTGAACTAGTTTAAAAATTGTGAACCCAAAATTTTTTTCAACCACAACATATCCACCTCACCGCTTCATGGTGTTCTGGCCAAAACCTCTGTGAAGCTCACATTTTCGCCTAGTTTGATGTCTGTGTGGGTGGCCGCTTTGTAATATAGTAGTTAGTTTGTTTGTTAAGTTACAGTTCCTTTTTTTTCAACGCTGTTTAAGTTGACATGCATGCCTAAGTTCCCGATCAAGGCCATGGCTGGCTTGTCGTCACTGACAATGGTACGCTGAATGCGGTTTGACTTTTCATCGGAATTAAATCAAACTGTTTACAAGCTGCTTGTTGTGTGTTTGTGATAACACACTAGATCTCTAAGCACAGTTTACGCAGTTGATACCTTCATTCTCTCTCACGGTCAAACTGAGTTAAGGGACAGTACCAAGAATTGTAAATAAAATGCACTATGGCACCTGTCTTGAATAAGAACATGACCAAGCTATATATGTAAAGAGTGACCGATAAAATCGATCGAAATCGATAGACATCGATAGTCACAAGAAAATCTGTTATCAATTTTTATTGATTCCCGATAATATTTGATTAATTACTATCAACTAGAAGTAATCATAGATTATAAAAGTGCGTTCAACTTATTTTTTGTAAGAGAAAGGGCTGTGGTAACACAAAAGGCTCAAAGATTACTTATAAGTTAATATACAAGGGTATCTGGGTATAAAACTGTAATTATTTTTGTGTAATGCACCTATCAATGTTAAGCCCAAGGGCGGAGGGGGTGGGGATTTGATATTTTCTCCCAAAAAAATGTCAAATTCCCCACTCTCAGGACAACATGTTTGGTCAAAAATATCAAATATCTGCCCTATCTTCCTTATGTTTCCTATAAATAACTCCATCCTGAGCAGGCACGGTATGTCAAAATCCCCACCCTCGGGGTAGCTGATCCCTGTCAAATCCCCACCCCTTGCCCGCCCCCTCCCCCTTGGGCTTAACATTGATAGGTGCATAACATACAATGCCTATGTGGCTATATGTATTCTTGGTTTGCAATCAATCCCTGGAGATTCAAAAGACAAAGACCTGGCAGCCATGTTGGAGGACGGAACAAAGGACACGGAGTTTTTTGTTAATGTTCCTCCAACATGGCCACCATGACGTGACATGTGCAAACCAAGAATACATGTGTGTTTTATATGGTTTATATGGCATTCACTTGAGTGCATATTCATAGTACATTTTGCTGTGTGGTATACAGTGTAAAGCAATAATTGGAGTTAGTGTAGAACACAAATCAACCCTATTAGTATAGCTAGCTATGGCTATTCAGATGTGTATAAAATGCATTGCAGTTGCTAGCATTCACAATTATACTAAGTACACTCCAGTGTTGAACATAAACTACATGCATGTATGTATATATATATTATGCAGTGTATAAACTACACCCCATGCAGTTCCTTCACATCATTCACATTATTTTTCAAGTGAGAACAAGGTTGGCTGCAGAATATTGAGTGCCATTGTTAGTTGCAGAATAATTTATGGTCAATGTTGGTAGCTGGGTCCTGGCTTGAATCAGCCTTGTTTCAGGTCCGTCAGAAATTCAGTGTAGATTAATTGATTTGGGAACACAGCAATGAACTCAGTACTTTAAATTTCCCTCACCTTGTACTGTGTTGATATTCCAGTTCCTTGGCATATCAAAGTGTCGCTATAGATTCACTCTTTGCCCGAATGTAGTGTTAATTATTTTGTATAACCAAGATGCACGAATCCAGATGCACACAATGCATTGTGTCGCAACTCACAAGATACGGCGATAACGGGTATCTAGAAAACTCAGACCTAGATTTCTCTTCAGCAAGGCCATCTTACTGTTTGTAGTTTTGGTATTTATATGTACAGCGAAAAGAAGAATCCAATAGGCAATATAACAAGCAAGCCAAGAGAATTCACTCGGTTGTTACTGGATATATATGGCCGAGTTGATTTGACTGTTCTCTGTTCAACTTTGCTAGTGCACAACAGACCATGTTTGACTTGATATAGTTTGGACATCAGACTTTTTCAAATGCTACAGAGATAGCACACACTTTCCTCAGGCTTTGATATATTGTACTTGCTAACTTTTTAAACATTATTGCATTGGATTGGGAAAATAATACACTTTATAATACTCGACGTTCACATGGCGATTGGGCTCTGAGCATCGTATACCGGTAGTTACCAGTTCCCCGGCCGAGATAATTTATTCCAAAAAGTACAAACATGATGACATGAGGACGGACGGACATACACAAATCTCGATTTCTTTCGCCTGTGAAAGCACAGGTAGCCCACACATGACCACAGGGAGTCCACTGCAAGATTAGGATGCGTTCTCCTTCGTCGAACGCAATTATTATCGACTATTATTGATTTTATCGAGTAATCGATTTATTGATTATGTAGCTACGTCGGGATGCATGCCACAAAGTTTTGATCCTTCAGCCCTCCAATTAAAGCAGCTAACAAAAACAAAACATTGTCTGGTAATAATAACTTTGCCATTTTCCTGAGGCAAAATATTGTATTGTCTTGAATAAGCTAAGCATTTCACGTTGAATACTTTGAATACTTTGAAGTGAATTACTAGCACTGCAGGTTACGTCATAATCTGAAGTTACTTCCTTGAGAAAGGAAAACTGATGCAGCTAGCGTAATTTAGACTTAATAAACCCCTTAATTTGGAGATTATAAGATTACTATAAACACTAAAACAGGTACCTATTTTAAAATGGGTAAACAATGGTGTTCATACCTTTATTAGGGCTGGTCACAATGCAGTTCCTTTCGCCACACTTTAGTTCAACAGCTATTTGTACTCTTTCACTGGGTATTCTCTTTCGATCTCTCTCGTACACCCTTAACTAAACCAAGGAAACAATCGAATACAAATGGGAGTGTTAAAATTTCGCGCTTATAAACAAGAAAGCTTTGTATAAACAAGCTAGGAAATCACTTACAAGTTACATGATATTTATTGACTCAAACTACATGTATGCAAAACATGAATAGAATATTGTGAATGTACAAGTTTAATATACATCACAAGTAGCCAACATACTTGATGCTCCTCTACACAAAAAGAGAATCTGAAAAAGGGTTTTAGTAGCAATCGCTTGAGTCACAACAAAACAAAGAATCACCATACCTCAAACGTGGTATCGTCTTTCACTCGAATCAAGCTAGCAAAGTCCTCCGCCAAAACTCGCCTTTTTCCACTTCCATTCTCAAGAATATTCACCGAAACAACTTCACAGTCAAGCTTGGGTACATTTGACAGCTGGTCTTGTGGTTTTCGTAACAAAAACGTTTGGTATTTTGACAGGAGTTTAGTAGACTCTGGTCGAAGAGTCAAATTGCAGCAGTCGCGTTCACTTCCGCCTGTGTGAATGGACGCGCTCTCTTCACATGGGGCACAATCGCCATGATTTAAAAGCATCAATGAATACATCCATAAGGCTAAAAGAGCGTTCATCTTTACACCGGGGGTGATCGCTCCGTTTGGAGGCTAAGTTTCAGCGCAATTACTGCACCTTTGTAAACATAATTCAGCCACGTTCAGCACTGCCCTTGTCCAGTCGCATCCCAAAAGGCATCGCGCGATTGGCAGGTTAGAAACGGAAATGATATGTGCTGTTCGCGCAATTTTCCAAAGTCCCTCTTTTGATAACTCTTTTGATATCATTTTTATTTTCACGGCTTGACATAAAAAACAAAAGTATTCCGTGCCTTAAGCGATTTGTGAAATTATTTTAAAATATTACTGTTGTGAAAATATTACAGTTTTTCTAAAATGGTCCCAAGAGAAGAAAAACCAAAGAAAACAACATGGAAGCGAAATATACATTACACACAGTTTGAGAGGATTTATAAAACCCCATACATATCTTCTTTCCAGTCATATTTTCACAAAACCCATAGATTGGGCTGCCTGTTGTGATTTGCTAAAATTCGCTAAAATTAACCCAGACATAGCAAAGGGACATAAAAAAACACTCTGTAGATCTTATCCATTTTCACACAATATTTACCTTTAAATGGAAGACTAAATTATATATTCCCAAGTATATTCCCATACTTTCCCATACAACGCTATATTGCATTTACAAAGCCTGGGCTACCTGTGGTTTATTACGTAATCACGGGAGGCACTCCTCGTTACCCATAACTCCCAGCGCGCCCAACCCATGCTCTCCAAATTTCAAAATGTCTTCTGCACCGAGTTCGGCTGAGTTGCTTCATGTCGGAGGCGAAAGAACCTCTGGTGAAAACATCAGGAACCAAAATGGTACGTGAAAAGGAGCCTTATATACCTACCAAGCTTTCACATTAAACTTTGTTTAATTTATCCTGCAGTTACGGCCGTTACAGCTATCGCAAACATCGTCAAAAGCTCCCTTGGACCTGTTGGTTTGGACAAAATGCTGGTTGACGATATAGGGGTATGTATATTTGAGCTAGAAGTATCCTAACAGCTAAATTTCCTGTCAAGGATGGCTTCAGAGTGTAATGTTGAATTGTCAAAGTATTAATTTTCGCTTAGTTATCTGTTTGATGCAGAAAAGGGGGAAGCCGGTCGAACCTGATGTGTTGGCATCTGTCAATTCAAGTTTTCAACTCTGGTCGCACGTGGTTCTCAGGTTCAGGGCATGGCTTCTTAATTTTCATCTTTTGATGTGAAAAATGTATTTCTCCGGCGTTGTTGTGTTTCCTAGAGATAAGTACATGTGGTGTTTACACACCCTTATGTGATACTTGGTACTGTACAGTATTGTACATAATTAAAAATATACGTATATGTTTTCTACATTTAAAAGACCTACAAATAAAGGCAAGGGGGTACAGTCAGAGGCATAGCCAGGTTTTTAAAATTTATAGGCACAACAGACTACAAAAATTTCAAAACAAGACTGTGAGACTAATGTCTATCAATTCCAAGCCCACCCATGCCCCCCCCCCCCCCCCCCCCCCCCCCCCCCCCCCCCCGGGCATTTGTGGGGATTTTGTCATTTTGGAATCAGAACGTTGCAAATGCCCCACCGTGGGGCCAGCTAAGTTATGCAAATGCCCCACCCTGGGGCAAGTATAGAGAATGCGCCAAATTTCTTCGCAGTTTCAAAGCCACATTTCACCGCTTTTCTTTATTAAAGTAATGCAGTACTCACCTTCAAACACTTTCGTAAGTGCCCCCAAATCCCACATTCACTAGCCAGTTCCCAACAAACCGCACACTTCACCCCGAAACTGGGAAATTCCTAACGTCATGTTCACGGATGACTTTTCCGCCGCCATGTTGATCGATGAAGCAAGCACGTGTTGAACAGTTGAGCAAAACAAAATCAAACACAGGGGAGGGGTGGGATATTTTTTTGACAAATGCCCCGGGCTGACGCAAAACAAATGCCCCACCCCAGGGACAGATAGTTTGTCAAATGCCCCATCTTGCCCGGGGGCGGGGGGGGGGGGGGGGATGGGCGGGCTTGGAATTGATAGAGACATAATATTATTCTCAGAACTAATGGGCCTATTGCAGGAGTGCAATCACATGGTTGTACTGGATGGCAAAAAAATCTGACTTCATTTATTTAAATGCACTTGTACGAGATCGGTAGTGTTATTAGCAAAACCTGTTTGTAAATGCTATTTTCCACCTCCAGTCGATTGTCAATCTTTCTAAAATAGCGTTTTTAAAGATAGCTTGCCATCCAGTATCCATGGGCAATGCCTTTCCCATGGGAATCACAAGCTCAATTCATTTGCTAACAAAGTATTATGTCAGCATGTGACTGTTTCCTGCAAAAGGCAAAATTACAATACCAGCTCTGAACTAGTCCTGAAATTACTAGACTGGAAAAAGAGCTGAGTGCAAAGTACAATGTAATTGTTATTTATCGAGTTAAATATAGTCATGCTCCAAGTTAGCCTGCGTACATCATCCCCTACTTGAGGGAGAACAGCGATTTCATTGTTTCTGTTTCTCCCCATGTAGGGTCTGCGACTTGGAGCCCAAAACCGTGTCCGTGACGTCACTTCCAAATTTTTGGTAATTAGCTATTTTATGCATAACAAAGTCAACAAGATGGCGATTGAAATGAGATTTCGAAGTGTAAAATCCGTCGCAGAGGAAATTTCTCTCACATTTGGAATCCCATCTCTCAAATGTAAACAGCTTAATGTTTTATGTAACTTTATTCGTGGGAAAGATGTGTTTGTGAGCCTTCCAACAGGCTCAGGAAGGTCCCTGATATTTTCAACTGGCACCCCCTTCAAACCAACTCGCGGCCAGGTTCGGGCTTTTGGAAGACAAATGCATTTGTCATTGCGGTTACTCCGCTTGTTGCCGTCATGAAGGATCAAGTGAAGCGCTTACATAGTCATGGATTTAAGGTGAATATTTGAGTAGGGATTTTACTTGTCTGAACAGAGATAAATAAATGTAATTTATAGTTAAGCTCGGTACGAACCACTATATTCTTGGCAGGGAGAGCATTTTTCTTCCAAAAGACCGAACCTGGCCACGAGTTGGTTTGAAGTGGCCGCCAGTTGAAAATATCAGTGACCTTCCTGAGCCTGTTGGAAGGCTCACAAACACATCTTTCCCACGAATAAAGTTACATAAAACATTATGCTGTTCACATTTGAGAGATGGGATTCCAAATTTGAGAGAAATTTCCTCTGCGACAGACTTTACACTTCGAAATCTCATTTCAATTGCCATCTTGTTTTGACTTCGTTATGTATAAATAGCTAATTACCAAAAATTTGGAAGTGACATCACGGACATGGTTTTGGGCTCTGAGTCGCAGACCCTACATGGGGAGAAACGGAAACGATGAAATCGTTGTTCTCCCTCAAGTAGGGGATACTGTACGCAGGCTAGCTCCAAGTCTGTTAGAATTATTTACGATAGTAGGGAACTCAACCAATTATAATCTGAGAAGAGCAAGTACAAAATTTGATATCCCTCGACCTAATATGGAATCTAAGAAAAAAAGCTTCAGCCATAGGCTAACCATCCTCCCATTTTGTGTATTTGTCACTGCTGTTTTAATAATCCATCATTTCTTAGCAAATTGTGAATAAAATACCTTTTGACTTGATTCTGCTGTATATGTGTTGATTTAGCATGCGCTCATAATACAGCTCGGGTTTCCTGTGGCTCATGATTGTTTACATATAGGTCGGGCTTCCTGTGGCTCATCTCGCCAACTACATAAAAATACACAAGGCAGGCAACTAAATTCATCGCCGACAAGTGAGACGCGCGAGAACTTTGCCGAAAACCGAAAACTTCCAGGTTCCTCCTACCTCTCTAACATTCAAAATGTTGAAGAACAGTAAAGGAGCTAAGTTTTTGGTGGTAATTCATGGCGATATCGAGTGGGTACACACTCACAAAAGCTTCCTAGAAACCATCAAACTGGTCCAGATTTTTGGCAATTTTTTTTTCTCCCTATAATCGGGACAGATATGAGCCATCATAAGGATTTATAACGGTCATCACATTCAAATTTTTTAAATCAAACTGTCGAATGATCTCCCGTCTGGAGTCCCCTGCGAATAAATGGACAGCTGACATATTTCCCCTAATCTCCCTCGTATAGGCTGTTTTGCAACTTGACACACCACCCCAATGAAGTAGTTTTTTGGCAGCTTCGGATAAACGAACCGGAAGAAAAATATCTTGAAGATTAAGACTCGCGGGAAGTTTGTTTACAAAAATATATATTGCACGACCGCTAAACTCTCGTACAATGATTTCAGACCAAATTTTACTCCACTCTACTCAGTGGTATTACCAGGTATTACCATCAGTAAATCAGCACAAATACAGTTTATCACATCATAAAAAAATTTAACAAGAAAATTACAGTGTTTGTAGTGAGCTTGCTCGTTCCAAGAGTGCCAGGATCTTTGAAATTTCTGGTCGAGAGTGTGAAGAAGAAGTTCCACTTTCTTCCGATTTGAACTCCGAAAGACTGAAGCGTTATAAAGTGTTTCAGGCGCTCAGAAGTCTCAGTTGGTCTCTTGCATCTCTACAAGCCTTACGGTTCCCTTTTTGCTTGTATTTTTACGGTTCAAGTAGCTGATTTATACTTTAAGTAGTAGTCTAACAGATTGCTTCTCTTTGCCTTCGACAAACGACGAGGAAATGTTGGATATTTGCCGGAACTGTTAGACAAGGTTTAAAGTGATGGACGGACTAACTCTTTGGCTTTGGACTTCGCTTCGGTTTGCGAATTCACTTCAACTTCTCAATGTTTGTGCCAGTTTGTGGTGGAATTATCGACTACTTCAAATCGGAAGAAAGTGGAACTTCTTTTTGGCACTCTTGACTAGAAATTTCAAAGATCCTGGCACTCTTTGAACGAGAAGCTCACTACAAACACGGTAATTTTCTAGTTAATTTTTTTTATGATGTGATAAACTGTATTTATGCTGAATTTACTGATGGTAATACTAGTAGAGTGGAGTAAAATTTGGTCTGAAATCATTGTACGAGAGTTTAGCGGTCGTGCAACATATATTTTTGTAAACAAACTTCCCGCGAGTCTTAATCTACAAGATATTTTTCATCCGGTTCGTTTATCCGAAGCTGCCAAACAACTACTTCATCGGGGTGGTGTGTCAAGTTGCAAAACAGCCTATACGAGGGAGATTAGGGGAAATATGTCAGCTGTCCATTTCTTCGCAGGGGACTCTAGACGAGAGATCATTCGACAGTTGATTAATAATTTTTTTAATGTGATGACCGTTATAAATCCTTATGATGGCTCATATCTGTCCCGATCATAGGGAGAAAAAAAAAATTGATGAAAATCTGGACCAGTTTGACGGTTTCTAGGAAGCTTTTGCAAATGTGTACCACTCGATATCGCCGTGAATTACCACCAAAAACTTAGCTCCTTTACTGTTCTTCAACATTTTGAATGTTAGAGAGGTAGCAGGAACCTGGAAGTTTTCATTTTTCGGCAAAGTTCTTGCACCTCTCGCTTGTCGGCGATGAATTTAGTTGCCTGCCTTGTGTATTTTTATGTAGTTGGCGAGATGAGCCACAGGAAGCCCGAGCTATATGTAAACAAACCTGAGCCACAGGAAACCCGAGCTGTATTATGAGCGCACGCTAAATCAACAGAATCAAGTCAAAAGGTATTTTATTTCACAATTTGCTAAGAAATGATGGATTAAAACATCAGTGACAAATACACAAAATAGGAGGATGGTTAGCCTGTGCTTCAGCTATAAAATATTGTACATTGTAATGGAGTAAAAGCATGGAATAATCTCCCAGAAAAAACGGAGTCCCATGTCTCCTTTAAGAACCAGGTGCCAGATTCATGAAGGTGTCTTTATAGGACACAAGAGCCCCCTAAGATAGACTTTAAGACAAAAGTGTTATTCACAAACATCTCCTAAGTCTTGAGACGTGTCCTACATTTAAGAGGTCAAAATCAACGTCTCAACTTTTAGCTAGGATATGTCCTAAACACAAAAATGGGCGGCCATGTTATTGGCGCACCAAAGTCGGCGAGCGTTAAGACGGGAACGAGTCTTTAGAGATCGTGCCAATCTCTTGGATTTGAAAAAGGAAATCCTGTTGAGGTAGTACTGCTTCACCCATAACATCTCTGATTTTCTCTTCTATTTCCTTAAGTTGTGGCAGTGGAGGACCTCCCCCAGTCTTCTTTGCGGTTTGCATCCGCTTTCTTTTTTGTTTCTCTCTTCAAGGTCATCCACTTTTTTTGTACTTCATTCACCGACCGATTGTTTCCATACACAGCTGGCTCACCTCTTTGCATGTCCTCCCCATGCATGTTTCTTCTGAACATTTGTGTCCGTGTTATTTAAGGAGTTAAATAAAATTTATTTCCTACTTTGCACGGCTTCTACCAATACCGCTATTTCTTGTTTGGTAAAATTGGGCCTTCGCCTCTTTGCATCCGCAACCATAACGAATGATTTTGCGAATGACTAATTTAAACACATAAATATTAATTAGGCCATATATATAAAGCGCTGATTGGCATTTTCATTGTAATCGATAATTTCACGGAGGCTGTAAATGTAAGAGAGGTCTTAGCTGAGAACATCTTAGGAGTACTCTAGGACAGAGTTGCTGAATCGCATTTACGACATCTCTAAGGACAGTCCAAAAAAATATTTCTTATGACATGTCTTAGGAAAAGTTTCGTGAATCTGGCCCAGATCAATAATCAGATGCAGGTTGTTTTGTGACAGTTGAAAAGTTTTTGAGCAGGACTGTACTCCCACCCCCCCTCCCCAACACCAGACAAAATTAGAACTAATGAGTATTGGTAAATAACATTATGCCAGGATGTCACAGTAACCAATGATGGGGCCACTATTCTCAAGTTGCTGGAAGTGGAGCATCCTGCAGCTAAAATCCTGTGTGGACTGGCTGACCTGCAGGATCAAGAGGTTGGTGATGGTACCACGTCAGTTGTCATACTGGCTGCCGAGTTACTGAAGGGAGGAAATGAGCTTGTACGACAGAAGATACATCCCACATCTATCATCAGTGGTTACAGACTGGCTTGCAAGTAAGTCATTAATGTATTCACCATCGGTAGCCAGCTTCTAATAAGGCCAGATTAAAAAAAATTCTTGTTTAGTGTTCACCCATTTCTATTTTTCCAGGTAGGGTGGGATTATTTTTATTTATTTTCCTATAGGAAGTTTATTTTCTCTTAACTAGACATTATTCACTTACCTCGTGTTCATGACCTCGTGTTGTAGAAACAAAATGGCGTCGATGATAAAATATTTAATGCAGCGGCGCATATTTTAAGTGGTACATGTAAGGGTCTGGGTACAAGAATTGGTGTTCGCAGGTGCATTTACACTTTCTAAAGTTTTTTATGAAATATTAAAAAAATTAGAGGTCGGGACATTTCTCAGGTCGGGCGGGGACGCTAAACAAGTATTTTTTTTATCTGGCCTAACAGCCATGCATGTTTACTGCTTTGCCTTCTACTAGGGAGGCCTGCAGATATATCCAAGAACATATGATAATCAATGTAGACGAACTTGGAAGAGACTGCATTCTAAGTGCAGCCAAGACTTCCCTTGCCTCCAAGCTGATTGGCCAGCAGTCTGACTTTTTTGGGAACATGGTTGTTGATGCTGTGACGGCAGTGAAGAGAACTGGCAACAAAGGTGAAGCTAAATACCCTATCAAGGCTATCAATGTGTTAAAGGCTCATGGTGGCAGTGCAAAGGAAAGCATCTTAGTGGATGGATACGCAATAAACTGTACCATAGCATCACAAGGTAGGCCAGTGTGTGTGTCTGCTAAGCATTGGCCAGGTGTTTCATTACTTGACCAGGGCTTGAAATAACGGCCAGTCAATGGACAATGTCCGGTCAGAATTGGGTATTGACCAGACAAATCCTTGGATAGCTGGTCATGTTTACCGGTCATGCACATACCCCTTTAATAAAAGAAAACGTAATTTTGAGCTAGTTTATAATTTGTTTTTTTGTCAAGGCAAAAATTGTTATCATGCAACTTGTCTGACATTTGAGGATGTGGGGGGGCACTATTGTAAAAGTTTTTATTGTTTCAATATTTGACCGGCCAAAAATGGGTCGTGTCCCAGCAAAATTACGTTTGACTGAACAACATGTCTGGCACCTACCCGTTAGTTATTTAAAGCCCTGCTTGACACTGGGCTCGACCTTAGTGGTAGTCAACTAGTGGATTTTCAGTTTTGGCTAATAGAAGTTTCTTGTTTACTAGCCATATTGGCTACTACATTTTCTAATAACTGTAAAATGCCATGATCATACCTTTGTTGTTATACTGCACAAATACTAGCATATAATTACGTACGAATGATTAATCCTTTGTGATTTATAGCCATTTTGAGAAATCAATAACTCGACCAAGAGACTGGATTGTAGCTTACCCATCATGCAGTACTGTCTTAAATCAAGCCGCCATCTTGTTTTTCTGCTTCAATAGATACATTGTACGTATATGTATGTCTGTATTGACTATTGTTTTCGATGCTTCAATGGATATTAGAGACTTCTTATCTTGGATAAAACCACAAAAAAATTATACAGTTTGAAAAGAAGAGTAAGTGATAATTCTAAAGGAGAAACTTCGAAGAACTAATATAGATTGTACATGTATAGATAACGAACGTTACATTTTTGATGACTAGCAGAAAGGTCTCTGGCTAGTGAAAATTCTATTCTTACTAGTCGTAAGCCTACTAGCGAAAAAAGTTAAGGTTGAGCCCTGCTTGACCTCATACAGGACTCGAAATTAATGCTTGCAAACAGGGATAGAAATTAGCAGTAGCCAACTAGCAGAATGTGATAATTGATTTTGCTAGTAGAATTTATTTACAGGTACTGTAACAAATGTTTGCTAGTGCAGAATATAATAACGAACCAGAAACAGTTGACCCAAGCTACGTAATGTTTCCAAATGTACAAACAGTGTAAACAAACTGTAAAAAAAAAATGATTTGTTTATAGTTAGCTCGCTTTTCCAATGCTTTGTTCGCCTGTTGAGCACTAACCATGCGCTTGCATTAGTAAAAGACAAAAAACCTTATTTAGACATTTTTACTTTTTGCTTGTTGTTTTCTTAGTTTGCTACAATGTAGCTTAAAAAAAGAACTTCCGAATTTCTGCTAGTGGCAAAAAAAGTTAATTTCTACCCCTGGCAAATTCGCAACATGCTGCCTAGTACATTTGTTCATATACGAGTAAATAACATTTCCACTAGCAAATTTCTGCGAGTCGGGCATGTACAACTTGAAGTCTGAAAACCTCTGGCAAATGTAGCATATTTACAAGAGTTAAAAAGTGCAGTTCTTACCTAATGCACAATTGAAGGGCTGTGAGTGCAACAAGGGTGTAAGTGACTCCTGATCACATTCTAAATTCTCCTTCAAATTCTTTGTTTTCTAAGGGAGAATTTAGAATGTGATCAGGAGTCACTTACGGCCTTGTTGCACACAGCTCTTCAATTAAAAGTAGGAAGCATCTGATGAGTATGGCAGTATAAATTTTCTTAAATATGTTCTTGTATTACATTATTTTTAATGAATTAAAGTGATACTGTGAACATATAGAATAAAGTATAAGTACATGTACAGTGTATGTGCCAGTTCATTTTACCTGTACCCACCTCATTTTTGCTCGTGTAAACAAAACCTACTAGCAGACACATGTTAGTGGATTTAGAAGTTACATCTGAGCCCTGTCTGACTGCTCATGTCTACTCTGTCACTGCTGATTGGGCTATTATGAAGTACAAACAGGTATATATTTTTCTCCAGCAATGCCAAAGCAAGTCCTGAATGCCAAGATAGCATGCCTGGACTTCACCCTTCAGAAGGCTAAGATGCATCTAGGCATCAGTGTAGTGGTAGAAGATCCTGAGAAGTTAGACGCTATCAGGAAGAGGTGAGAAACTTGGTCATGTACACATGTCTGCACATTGCTTTTTTTCTTCTTCAGAAAACAATGTCTTATTTGAGATCAAGGTGGTTAAAAGGGCTAATACTACAATAGAATCCCAACAGACTCCAGACATACATTGTATGTAACACCATGACATAGATGACTCAACTCTCTCCCAAGAGAACACTAACGTTTGATGTATGAATGACATCTCAGGATCCACAACAAGTAACCAAAATTAGGGATTAAATGTCAGAAAAATTACAAAATATGCAAGATTAATACCTTTTTGTGACAAACACTATTTAAATAATAATGAAGCCTTTATTTATGGAGGGTAAACACTAAATAGTGTATAACACTAATAACCTTGTGGCCCTCTATAGTTAGGTTGCAATATATCTAAAAATTGAGATGTACAGTACCGCCCATAAACATACAGTTGAACCCCGCTAATTCGAACCCTCAAGGGAAACGGAAAATAGTTCGAATTAGCGGGGGTTCGAATTAGCCGAGTTCGAATTAAATATCAAAATAATCATTAATAATTAACACAATAGTACCTTATACAGTTTTTATTTCATTATTTATTGCATTTATGATGACTGCAATAATTTTTGACTGACTGCAGATTGATTTGGGAATCACGAAGTTGTGTCAGTTGTTTGTAAACGTCCTGTTTAATTTAATATTCATTGACAACCGGAACTGTGTGGAATGGAGGTACATTACAAAATAAGTGCAATTAAAATGTTTTACATACACGTTAAGTGTGCTTCCAGCTGTGTTCTGGCGCCGTCTGATGTTTGTCCGTCAATTTTGTATTTAGAGTTCGAATTAAAAGGGTTGATTTAAGGCCAAGGGAAACGGAAAATAGTTCGAATTAGCGGGGAATTCGAATTAGCCGATAGTAAATGACTGAAAAAACAAGGGCAAATTCAAGGGAAATGGGTTTGAGTTCGAATTAGCGGGGAATTCGAATTAGCCGAGTTCGAATTAGTAGGGTTCAACTGTACATATGTATGTACATTTTCCACGAATTTTTCGCGAGCAGATCGTTAACAGTGTTCGCAATCTGTTTGCGAATTGCTCGCACCATGTTCGCAAATTGTTCGCAAATTGCTCACGAAAATTTCGCGCTTTGATCGCGATCAACTTCTGTGTTCGCAGTTGATCGTGGAACAACTCTTGACATTCATCTCGCTAGATATGACTTTGTGGATCATCACTTCAAGCTACGAAATCAAGCCATCACGCTTGTGTTGTAGATATTTCCCATATTGTCAAACGAAAATTCGGACCAGGTTATATCTAACCTGGGAAACCAGCCAACTCTTATCGCTCCCTACTCGCGAAAGATACGAGTGGGGAGCGATAAGAGTCGGCTGGTTAATCCCAGGCTAGGTTATATCGTGATCCGAAATTACAACGAACGAAGCGTACGTGTTCATTGCATAATTTCGTATTTTAACCTTTCTTTCACCAGTATTAACGCATGACAAATTCGAATTCATGACAAACAGTTTACAAACGTACAGTAAGATGGTTTTGGTAAATACCCTGCGTACCAGAGGCGTCAAAAAGTCAAGATTCTTATATAATAAAAGTCTCCGTCAATCGTAACTGTCAGCCAGACGCGTGACTCATTTCTGACACAAATACTGCGGGAAGGCACAATTAATTTCCGTTTACGCGAACTGACTGATCCGATCCGATGCATTAAAGCTCTTTTAATTCAAAAGGAATTGCACTCTCCCAGTAGAAGTTTTCTGGTAAGAGTATAGAAGTTTTTGCATGTCTTTCAATACGACAAACGTTGCTTCAAAACTCTGTTGATGTTCTGTAAAAATTCAGACTGACACGTTCACGCCTGACTGATTGCACATGGAAATTCAGACTCCATGCAAGAAGAATTGAGATTTTAATACGCAAACATTTACATTTACAATGAATTCTGCCGAAACCTAGTAACAATACAAGGATATGCTGTAAATGTGAAACTACACTGAAGCAAAAGTTTAATTGGTGTTATGCTTTGCGCTCAGCGAGTGAGTCAAGCTTTAAAGCGGGCCACGCACCGCCGGTGAGGGAACTAAGCGAGCAGCCGTTGTTTTGTTTATTTTACGGCTCACGATATTTCTATAACTGCATGGTCCAAATTTACTTGAAAACTTTATGCAATGACTTCTACAAAGATCTGGAAAGCTGGCGGATCTGAATATTATTGTGGATATACGGATAAAGTTTACAAAATTGAACACTTCCAAAGTTGGGACGTGTGATTTATAGTAACGTCGGTTATTACCCCTCCGGTCTTCGATTCGGGTTCAAAGCATCAGATTTATATTCTTATAGCCTGATTATACTGACTGAACTGAAGTAAACTCTACAGTTGTCCTCCTGTACCGTTCGAAAGTGAGCCGTAAAGTTCAGTTAATCAAAGTCCGAATAAAGTTTACAACTCAGGTTGGTCGAACTGACAGAGTGAGCTGGAACGAAATTCGCAGAGTACTAAACGAAATTTTGCACGATATTCCGTAGAGTGCAGCGAAACACTACCATAAACGAAAGCGAAATATTAAAATACATCTCGTTGTCTTTGAAAATGAGTTCAACAAAAAATATTACCGAAAGGCTCTCGATATAATTTGTTGTACAAAAATGTAAACAAAACACGAATTAGCAATTAGCGTGCGCTGTACTCGCATGTCGAAGTTCTAATACATTGAGTGGACTTCTTGCACGTTCTTGCAGTGTAGCCGCAAAAAGGCAGTTATCAACTCGTTAAACTTCTTGTGGGTTCTGGCCCCGCCAGAAGTTCTTGCGGGACTTCTTGTGCGTGTAAATTTTTGGGCTGTATTGTATGCTCGCGATGTTTGTTCGCGAACAACTTGTGTTCGCGAAGAAATTGCGAACAATTTGCGAACAAATTGCGAACAGTTCGCGAACAAATTGCGAACAGTTTGCGAACAAATTGTGAACAGTTCGCGGAAAAAATGCGAACAGATTGTGAACACTGCATGCGATCTGCTCGCAAAAATTTTGCAAACAAATGTACATATGTTTCTGGGCGGTACTGTATCTAAATTATATAATAAAATTATAGACTTAAAATATCTAGAAGATAAAATACAAGAACTGTTGAGATAAGAAAAATAAAATAAAATTGGAGAAATAATTAAATAAGTTGAAATTGACAACAACAACAAAAAAGATGAATTATTAAAACTCAACATATAATATATGGATTAAAAAGTTAAAATGACTGCTGAGATGTAGATAACATATATTATAGATTAAAATGTTCTAAAAACTGCTGGCTTTGAAGACACTTATTTCTTAAAGTGTATATGAAACGAAGAATGGCGTTTTCCGTTTGTGAATAACTCATCTCGTTTCAGAGATATTCAGGTTTTTGTAATATGTAAATTAGATTACCTGTGACGTCATGACCTTGACACAACCTGGAGACAAATCACAAAATAAAGAATATCTCTGAAAATAGTGGCTAAAAACCTGGGGCCAAGAGTGTTTCCATGGCAACGTCATGATTGGCACATTGATGTGTATTTTCCTTAGTACCATACATATGGAAAGTATCAATTATTTTTAGCCACTATTTTCAGAGAGATTCTTTATTTTGTGATTTGTCTCTAGGTTGTGTCAAAGTCATGATGTCACCGGTAATCTAATATACATATTACAAAAATCTGAATATCTCTGGAACGAGATGAGTTATTCACAAATGAAAAATGCCATCCTTCCTCATTTCGAAAGGACTTTTAAATAAGATCAACTTAATTTTCGTTTCATATACACTTTAAGATAATAATACTAATTCTTGGTCACTTTAAATAGGGAATCGGATATCACCAAGGAGCGAGTGCAGAAGGTGTTGTCATCAGGTGCTAATGTGGTTCTCGTCACTGGTGGTATTGATGACCTGTGTCTTAAGTACTTTGTAGAGTGTGGTGCTATGGCTGTTAGAAGAGTCAAGAAGGGAGACCTCAAGAGAATAGCACGGGCATCTGGAGGTAACTATACTGTACTAATAATTATTGACGATTATCTTTCTCAAGTTCACAATCAAGTCCGTAATCCATAGCTAAGTAGCCTGGCCTTTTGACAGTTGAGAGAGAAATGGGAACTAAAATCTTCATTGCATGGTTGTTGGAGGGTTATTTTAATCTGGAGTTGAGCTTTTACAATGGGATTACAACAACTGATAACTTTAAGAGTTGTTAACAGCTTTAGAACAACGACAGCTTTGATGGAAAAACAACTCCAAGAAATAGGAACACCAACAGGGGACTGGGAATGAGTTTCCCTAGTCAGTTACAAGTGGCTTCTGAAGGCATCTTATTCTTATTCAGGTTTGCAGCAAACCCCAAAAAGAATGAAAAATATATGAGGAACAACATTAAAGTTTATTTGAATGGACATACAAATGTAGCATTTGATTTGGATTGGATTGGTTATATGAAATGATTGAAAAATCCTCAGAGCAATGGCAAGATACCAACAAACTCAACTTGCATATGACGGAGAGTCCGGGAATCAAACCCGGGTTACAGAGGTGAAAGGCAAAGTACATGTACTTAGCCATTGTGCCACCATGGCTCCCTTTGCAATTGCCAGTCCTCGTTGTATGGATAGTATCTGTTCACTACCAGATGTATTCAGTGAAAAGTGCCCTAAACACCAGTGGTTTTGGGAATCTTAGTGAAAATCAGCATCAGATCTTTAACTCCAAACCTCACCTTCCACTTCGGTAGTTTTGAAGAGCTCGACTCTAACTCTAAAAAGTCTTCAAGATATTCACAGAAATGTACCCAGAATTAGAATCTTCTTATTCGGAAAACATTTAAACTTCATGTGGTGTTCAATTTCAGAAGGAAAATACAAACTTCAAACTCCCATAACCCTATTCCACCATGTTGTTTTTCCTTTGCAGAAATGAACCCCTAGCCTTAAATTACTCTACCAATTGGTCAATTCAACAACCCCCCTATTAGAAGAAATGCCTCAATTTCATGGAAAAACCTAATTCTGCTAATCGGTTTCATCGGTTTTCCAGCACGTGGTGTTTTAGGCACTTAAGATTTGAGCCTGAAAACCGGTGCATTGTGGTGAAAGGTTAAGAATTAGCTTTTGTGTATCCAAATATCATGGCACATTAGATTTTGTTTCAATGCTTTCTGAATGTACGTGTACGAGATGACAAAAAAATATAGCCTTTGTTGGGTCCGATTGTACCTCTCCAATAATCACAATAGGTAATAATAATATTTGTTCATCCAGAATGCCGAGACAGTAGCTGTCGGAAATTGTACAATAACTGCTCAGTTTCTCATTTTGTGATTGACTTTAACTAATTATTGCCATTGGAAATAAGACTGTACCCCAGACTGTCCCTTTTCAAAATCATGTGGCTTTTTGTTACTGTGAGCCAAATATAGTGAAGGCTCATATTGGGAGGACAAAGTTTTCAATATGGTGGACCCACTTTTAAAAGGGCTGTCACGGTAAGACTTTACATTCGTTTTTCCGGGCCGGAAAGAGCTACTGTATTTCCACTGATTTTGATATGAACTAATGAACCTCTCGGCCATGTGGGATGCTTAAAATGAAAGCTAATATGCAAAAATGACTAACAAACAGTGTATATAAACAGTCTCCAGGGAAAATATTGAAAATCCTTTCAATCAAGCATTGGGGGAGGGAAGTTTAACTGTTTGTATCCAATTAACAGCCACAAAACGAGCGATTACTCGATACATGCGCAGTACCATGACATAGTCCCTTACAGTTGCAAGTACAAATAGGCAGCAGGTGTGATGAAAAGACATGATGACCGATCCTACAGCACTTGGTCGCCGAGATAGCATCCATATTGAAACGTTTGTCCTTCCAGTACGTGCTGTCATGTGATCTTGAAAAAAAAGCCCTATTGTTTGGGTCCAAGGGCAAATTAATTGCATGATAGCATGTACTAGAATCAATTTTCCTCTTCTAGGCTCTGTCCCGTGACTATTTTTAGTTTGCCGAACATTGTAAAAACAAATGTACAATAGTTTACCATGGTATGTCCTCTTTATCGCGTTTTTTGTCATCTCATGGTCAAAATTGTTTGTATTCATGCATAACAAAGCACCTGATTGGCTGATGTTGGTCACATGATCAGTAAGAGCAGCTATACCTCAAACTGAGATGTATTGCAACATTTTGTTGGCTTCAGTGGCTTACCACCAGTGAGGATAGTTTTGTATTTGTGCTGAGTGTTTGAATGGATGTTTCACAGCGACCATGGTACTGTCACTGGCAAACCTTGAGGGAGAGGAGAGCTTTGATGCCAGCATGCTGGGCCAGGCTGATGAAGTGCGGCAGGATAGAATATGTGATGATGAATTGATTGTCATCAAGGGGTGAGGAACGATATGTGTTGCATTGCATGTTAATTGCTATAGGCTTAAGTCTAATATGAAGGTTAAGTCTGGTGTAATTAGCCACATAAGATATACATGTACTGTTGTTTTTCACGCCTATGTGGTCCACTCAATGTGCTTAGAATCAGCTGATTCTGCCTCAATGCTTCTAGTCCATATTAACCAATGTACATCACTCCGACACAATGGCTGCAAGGCTTATACATGTACATGCCCTGGGGGGTACTCCCTATAATATAATGGACTATACGGGGAGGCTCCACCCGAAAGTGGTACCTTTTCAGGCTGGAGGTATATAAAAGGGTAGGGATTTCACAAGTTAAGTATAGAAAAGGAGGGGAAAACTGTCATTTACATGCAGGTAGTTAAAAGGGCCTTTCAAAATAATTTATCTCGAACAGACGTACCTAACGGCTGATTCATCCAAGTATTTTAAGGGGTTGCTCAAGTGAAAAGTTTAGTAAAAGGTATATGAAAGGGTTACCTTTTCTGTCAAAAATGGTATACAATGGTACCTATCATTCTCGGAGATTTTGGTACAAACTGCATGATAAGTAATAGATATAATATAATGAGTAGCTGTGCTTTGTCAGATTTCCAAACTCTGGCCAGAGGCAAGAGTTTGTAAATCCGATCAAGCAGAGACACAAATTCTGTAAAAGTGTCTCGATGAAGAGTCATGTTTTTCAGTTATTTTGGCGATACAACCTATTTTGGCTGAGAAATTTGAAGCAAACGTTTATGCAGATCAGGGCGAATCTGTGTCAGATTTACACGTAACTTATCGCACATTGATTTCCTTTGTTTTTCAACATGAGTTATTAATGATTTGGTGAGTGCTACATTTATTTACAATATAAGCGACCAAATTGTAGTTATGGAAAGATATGAGTCCTAAACCAGAACTGTTGATCATGAGTCCTAAAACCAAAATCAATGGATATCTGAGCAAGATTAAAATCGGTTTGTCAGAATTTTAGTACCCAATAGCTGTGTGCAACACGGGTGTAAGTGACTCCTGAACACGTTCTAAATTCTCCCTTGGACAACAAAGAATTTGAAGGAGAATTAAAATAGAATGTGATCTGGAGTGACTCGTGCCCATTTTGTACACAGCCCTTCAATTATTGTTGGTATCTGAAACTAGCACCAATGATTAGCTATGTAGTCAATTTGACAGTAAAGTAAAGCAACTTTATTTAACGTCGGTAACTTGTGACAGTCTGGTGAGACTGATGAACTTGAGGCCAACATGGGACCTACGATTTAACATCCTTATCCGAGAAGATGAAGGTCTAACCATTTGCAGTTCGAGAACGAGATTGTTTCACAAAGGCAGCACCTTCTACTCAGTTATTTTAAGACCCTGAGTGTTGGACCGGTCGGGGTTTGAACCTGCGACCTTCTGCTTGACAGACTGGAGCTTAAACACTGAGCTAACCAGGAGGTCTTACTTTCACTTTGTGGTCAATAATAATGAAGGACTGAGTGCAAAATGGGTATGAGTGATTCCTGATCACATTCTAAATTCTCCCTCAAATTCTTAAATTGTTTTGTAAGGGAGAATTTTGAATGTGATCAGGAGTCACTTGCACCCTTGTTGCACACAGCCCTTCGATTGTTGTTGTCACACAACATCACAGAAGAAGTAAGATGTAGTATTTTTTGCCTTGGTAGATGCAGTAGGTATTCCTTAAAAACTATTGAGGCTATTTATTAGCCACATTAAATTTGGTTCGTTGCGTACATGTACTTGGGGACGCATGTTAAAAAGACAAGTGCTTTTTTGCAAAAACACTGAATTTCTAACGGGATTCGAAACAACCGTAAGAGGCTGATCAAAGGCCGGACCCGGCTGATTCACAGATCGAATTGGAACTTAGCATGATGGTTTTTGTGGAGGGAGGAAACCCGGAGATAAACCCTCGAAGCAAGGGCAAGATATACCAACAAACTCAACTCACATATGGTGCCATGTCTGGGGATCGAACCTGGGCCACAGAGGTGAGATGTGAAGTGCTTAACCACCGTGCCACCCCGGCTCCCATAATGCATAAAGAACACATAATTCAAAGGTAACAATATCACAGCATTCTTATTTTAATTTTTGAATCAAAAAGATTGTTGCCACTTTCAGTTAAACCTAAGTTATATATACATGTATATACATTGTACATATACATGTGGGGTTGACAATCAGTCCTTTGTGTGCTCCATGCAGACTCAGCCTAAACTTAACATTACCAGTGAGTAAAGTAGATTGATTAGCCATGGTTACCTCTTGTGATAAATACTTCAACAATAACAACATGTTTATTTGTACACAACAAGAAAAAAAGGAAATTACAGGTGTTCAATTAAAGAATGGACAATGTACGTGTTACCTAAAAGTAGCAGATTGAATAAAGTTAGGTAACATTTACTTAGAGTTATAAGGTTACTGAGCTTCGGATTTTTTGGCTGTTAGAGGAATAATACATGTATGTACTATTTCAAGCACGAATTTGATTGTTTTATCAGGGGCTCCAAATATTGAGAACACAAATTAAAGCCAAGAGCATAGCCTCGAGGGTTTAATTGTTTCAGAAATATTTGGAATCCCCTGATAAAATACGAACAATGAGTGTTTGAAATGACTTCTCGTGTAAGTGCTAAACCGAACATTTACATACGCTTCTTTTCAAACATCATTAATAAGTATTGTTACCGTTTGACTGTTGTATGTAATTATTCCATAGATGGCTTATTATTCTTTTTTGCTGGCGTTGATTTCAACCAGCGTACTCAGTAGTGTATTGGCCAAGAGTAATTGTACAAGCAGTCTGAAGGGTCGAGGTTCAAACTCCAGTGGAGGCACACTTTTTCTTTCTATGTCGTTCTTTGCTTCTACACTCCTTACTTGTAGTTTAGCAGTATATACTGTAAGTAGTATAATAATGATAAAGAAATAATTGATCACTAGAGTTGGAAATCTGATCAAGCACTAGTGCGTTTGGAACTGGTGTTTCATTGGATGTCAAGATACCTTTGTACATCCACCTGACAAAGCTTCGAATAAGGGTTTGACTGGGTTTCAAGAACTATGCATGTGACCAAAATTAATACAGTCCCTCCATTGGATGAATATCTCACGGATTATTAATGAGTTTGAGAACATTATTTCTCATAGTACGAAAGCTCGTTCATCAGCCTCGATCATCCTACGGGGGGCCAATGACTATATGCTGGACGAAATGGAGCGCTCCATCCATGATGCTATATGTGTGGTGAAACGTGTGCTGGAGTCAAAGACTATAGTGCCTGGGGGAGGTGCCGTGGAGGCAGCGCTGTCCATTTATCTGGAAAACTTTGCTACGTCATTGGTATGTGTGCTCGCTAGCTTGGCTGTGATGGCTTCAGATTACAGATTATTTCAAAATTATAAACTTTTGTCTTACATGTACTGTATGAGGTTATTAACCTTCGGGAGTAAGTCAAAACACATGCCCCAGATAGGGACCCATTTTTTTCAACAGACACAGTTGTCAGTGCAGGGTACCACCCCCATTTTTGACCATCTATTTTCCATTCTGGGGGACCTAGTGGTAATTTTAACACAGAAAATGAAATGATAACGTAAGACAAAGCATGCAGTGCAGGGAATAAAATACTGAAGATAAAATTAGAGAAAGGAAAGTTGTTTTATTTTAGTGAAACCCAAGCAATTAGCCCTTAGTCAAGTGCAAACGAGGTTTTATTCTATAAAATACAGTATTTTAAAGGATTTCCTGCACTGAGAAAAATCGTGTATCTGAACACGTAAAAATATACGATAATTTTACGTGTGTGGATATCGCCTCTCAACCAATCAGCGAATTCCACGTCACACGCTTACCCTTGCTTCAAACACCCGGGCCCAGGTCCAAGTTGTAGATAAAATATGAGCGGGAGATCTGTATGGGCGTTTACAATGGCGAGCCGTTTTCGGCGAGCCATTGTAAAGCCCATACAGATCGGACGCGAATATTTTAGCGTACTTGTGAAATGAGTATATAACTAAAAGCATTGTTATGCACGACATAAAATTTTAACCTTTGATTTCTCCCACCTTGCTATCGATGTGGGATGAATTAGTTTCTCACAAAAACATATCCCACATCGAAGAGAATGTGTATGCAATAAGACAGCAGAGCGTAGCATGCAGAAAAACAGGTCCCACATGGAATAGATGGTGTGTACATAATAAGAGAGCAGATATACTTTGTCATCTCACCCGTCCCGGGATAGGGGAAGTCAGTGATCGGTCGTGAGACTTCCCTCACTAGCTTAGCTATTATTCTGTACCTGATACAGAATACTACTAGAGCTATAACGGACCATGGGGTCTGTATCACGGACCATGAGGTTTTTATATCGATACAGAACCTAGTTATTCATTTTAAGTAAGATAACTTTGTTTCTTGTAAAGGGATCCCGTGAACAGCTGGCCATTGCTGAGTTTGCCAACGCTCTACTAGTCATCCCTAAGATTCTTGCTGTGAATGCTGCCAAAGACTCTACAGACTTAGTAGCCAAACTGAGAGCCTTCCACAACACTTCACAAATTAATGCTGAACGATCACATCTGAAGTGGTGAGTGTAATGGTTCTACCATTGTTTCATTTTATAATTTTCAGAATTTGTTTGGACATGGCGCATTTAAGGTTTCACAATGTATGACTGGTCTATTTATCAGGACTATTCGGCTGGTAGGGGTGATCGTCGTATTTTTTAGGGTTTGCAATCGGCGATTTAGTATTTTTTAGGGGTTGTCCAAGTGAAATCCATTTTTCAGGGTGATTTTTAGACCATGAGGTACATTTTAGGGTGGGAAATTGTTCACGGTTTGGATTTTTTTTGGGTATTTTTCGAAGTTTTCCGACGGTCACCCCAACCCTTCTTACCTAATGAAAACCAGTCTTAATGCAGCAATGCTGTTTGTTCTCTATTAGGATCGGTCTTGACTTGGTCGAAGGAACCGTAAGAGATAACAAGAAAGCTGGCGTCCTCGAACCTGCCATCTGTAAGATCAAGTGTTTAAAGTTTGCGACCGAAGCAGCTATTACTATACTACGTATCGATGACATGATCAAGCTGACGCCTGAAAAAAAGGGCGGAGGGGAGTACGAACAGGCCTTAAAATCTGGACAACTGGGATAACGCCAGTGCGTTATTTCTAAGAAAATTGCAATAGGTGGTTGCTGAAGCACTGGCATGTGTTGCCTTAAGTCTTACCAAGCTTGTACCGACTCCAGAAAGATGCTGCACGCCACTTACCAGTCACACTTCTTGTCTGAAATTTTGATCAAGCTTTTTGAGTTTATATTTAACTTTACAATGTCACATGCAGTAAAAAAATAGATTACATCCCAAGAAAGTCATGCAATTGTCTCTGTCTCTTGCTTCTTCTCCCACCTCCACCCCCACGAGGTTTAAACGTGTTAGCTCCATGCTAAAGTTTTATTGCCTTCGTAGCATGCATGTGACGTCGTTGCCGCCATGTTGGTTAACTTTACGAATGATTTCTCGTGTTCCCAAAGGGAATGCAGGGTCCGAAATTGCGCATTATTTGGTGGCAATGCGACTAAGTTTTGAGCATTGGCGACCAACATTTCAGAGTTTGTCGCCAGCTGGCGATTTACCTGAAGTCTTCACAGGTTTTCACAATGTCCCAAAGTCACTCGATATTCTAAGTAAATTTAGCATGCAAGCAAATGTTCTTTGTCGCGTGTCGCTTTAAAAACTCGAAATGTGGTTAAAACAACTAGGCGTTCTATGCATGTTTGTGCGCAGGCCTAGGCACAAGTTTGTATTTTGAAAACGTGCGCATGTCTCAATAAATGTGCACCCAAACGTCTGACTTGATTTGGATATTTTTTTAATAGTTAAAAATAAGAAAATACTAAATGAAAAGTGTTTGGCAATAAAAATACACAGGACCGAGAGTCGTTAATGAAGGATGCTGCTTTGCGTTTTTTTTTTTTTTTTTTTTTTTTTACTTTTGCGATAGGATTGTTCACATTGCGGGCTAAGAAACGTAAGAAATGTGTGTTCGTAATTTTTTTTAAAAAGAAAAATTTTGGCGACCACAATGGTCATTTGGTGACTAAAATAATTGGGCTAGTCGCTAGTTGGCGCCTACGTGCCTACGTATTAAAGTTAATTTCGGACCCTAGAATGTTATAAGTATTACCATTACATTTCGTGAGATTAGTTACTAAATAGCGTTCTGCCCAGATTCTAAATATAGAAAACTCATCGACACAAAGCATCATGGGATTGAAATGCGGACAAATATTCCAGAACCCAACTTAATATTATGTGTATACGCAGCTATGAAGAAAGCAGGTGCTACGAAGCACTGTTTTGGTCTTTTTTGTCGATCAGATTCACGATATACTACAGGCAGCCCAAGCTCTGTATTTGCACTGTGTGACTTTTATTTCACAAAATTCTCAGATAAAGAAAATAAACTTACCTTAAGAGTTTGTTGTTTCTCTGGGGTCTAGAAATGGCGGTTATGGGGCATTTCTCTCACTTTGGGTTTTTCTCTCTTCTCTGTCTTAAAGAAAGGAAAGGCTGCACACTCAAATTCAAACCACGAGGCACTTGAGGCCGATTTTTCGCACGAAAGCCCATCCGATAGGCGTAATTTCCTCCGTCAGGTGAAAGGTAGATAGTTTTTCTTACCCCAGAAGTTTACAGACTTGAGAAATCATTATCCTAACTCTTCCAAATGAACTCATTTCTTCGAAAAAGCCCTTTCATTCTTCGTCCGAAACTACGTGTTTGCTGCTATTCGGTCATGACCGATCTGCTTGCTACGTATCCTCCAAGTTTCATGACCAAACATTCAAAGAATACCAAGAAATTATTTTTGTCACCTCTCATTTCGCTGTCCTAAACACCTCTTCACACTTTGATGAGACACCGGAAGTCCAACCGAAAGGATGCCTCGTTTTGGAGTTGAAAATCACAGCCGGACCAATTGGATGGGAACGCTCCAAAACGAGGCATCCTTTCGGTTGGACTTCCGTTGTCATCAAAGTGTGAAGAGGTGTTTAGGACAGCGAAATGCGAGGTGACAACAATCATTCCTTGGTATTCTTTGAATGTTTGGTCATGAAACTTGGAGGATACGTAGCAAGGAGATCTGTCTACGGGATCCGGAAGTATCACGTCGATTGAGTGGATTTAAGGGTCATTTTTGCCGTGGAGATGACAGGTATGTGACACGCCATCGCGATCGGCTTGCCCGCCTTTCCTCTCTTTAGGTAGAGTGAATCCAGGTTTCCTAGAAACTCGTTAAATCGGCCCCCAAACCCCAAATTCAAGACACAACAACTTAATCTTCATCAAAGCAAGTTTATTGTGTTATTCATTTGCCATTTAGTGCGATAAAATACCAGATATTCTGGAAGTTTGAACCTTCGTAGTTCAACTGTCAAATAAATTCAAACTTTGAGCTTGGGCTGCCTGTGTTCTTACCCATTATTTTGCTCAAACCAAAGATTTCTTCGACTGAAATAGCAAGATGTTCAGTTATTCTAGGGCTAACAGGACTTTTAGGGGCTTTCGATGGAAAATTCTCACATTTACGAAAGGAGTGTGGCGATCCAATCGCATAGTCCGCTGCTAGTCTGGCCGAATGATTCACGGAAACTGAATGAAAATGCCTGTACTGCTGCATCTAAGTGCCATAGGAGTACGCTCCTGAAGTACTCTTGTCTGTCTTCAGATTGTACAACTGGGAAGTCTTGAAGCGAGTCAAACAATGCTGAGCTTTTATACTAAGACTTCGACTCAAGAGTCGCAAAAGCTGGAAGTGAACAGTGATTGACCCTTGTCTTTGAACGCAAAGGGAATTATCTGAACTGGTGAGGTTGAAATTATGTGTTTATATGAATACGCACACGAATCTTATTTGTCATTAAGTGTAATGGTGACTGTAATTCGAACTGGAAATGAAATCGACCGTAAACTGTATGTGACTTTATAGAGGCCAAGGAGGAAAACTTGAAATCGTCATTTAGGAAACCGAGCTAGTTGAAACTGTCAAAAGAATAGCAGGATTTGTCGTGGAAAGCCGTAACTATAAACCGAACTGTCATAAAACTAGAACTGGAGAGTATAAATTATGGCTCTGCCTACAGTATCCTTCGCAGCCGTTTATATTTATGTCTTCACGCAGTTGTTTGTTACGTTTGCCGACGCTTGATACGAACAAGCTTCAAACTCCGGCTTTGTCTTCTTATTATTTTGCTGAACTGCACAGAAGACTTTGAAATTACTGTAATTTATTGTGAAGAAAGCTTTGATTTATAACCTCGAAGAAGGAAATTTATTTTATTTTCTCCACTTCGCGGTAATAGGAATGGACAATCTGAAAATTATCTACAATGAATCTACAATGTTTACCGTCTCGTTTTTCTCGGCCAATGGAAATCGAGATACCGTGGCGCATGTAATCGTTTCGTGGGCAGAGGTTTCACTGCTCTCGGCAGCAGGAAAGGGGTTGGTGGAACTTCTCGAAACGAGCGGTTTTTTAAGGCCTACCCAACAATAGAAAACACCCTAACCTTTAGAAAGTGCAGTACAAAAACAATAGAAGTATAGTATTATGGGTGCAATCAGAATACAGGTCTCGAGAGGTTCCGTGCTACTCGGAGATGAGAAACCTCTGCTTGCAGGGTAGGAGGGCCACACATTTCTCTGTGTATACTAGTTAGTGTTACCCTCTTTCCAAATCAATGCACGCCATATTTTGTTAAACATTAGGGACTAGTCCAAAATTAGCAGGCGAGATGCAGGGGGGGAGGGGGGGGGGGGAGGGGTTAGGGGTCGAATGAGTATGAAATATTTTGACCCTTTCTCCCCTATAACCACCCCCTTTTCAGTTCCCCATGATTTATGACCCTCCATTTTTGGGCATTCAAAAAATTATGACCCTCCATCTCAACCCCGTCCCCCTGCTAATTTCTGACCAGTCCCTTCAGCGACAACCCTCATGAAACCATGATTTTATTATCAATAAAACTTTTTAATATGAAGCTCCCATAAGGGACCATGACCACCTTTGGGAGTTGAGAATTGGAAGAAGGTGGAAAATAGCATTTACAAACCGGTTTTGTTAATAACACTACCAATCTCATACAAGTGCCTTTAAATATATGAATTAAGATTTGTTTGCCATCTAGTGCAACGATACAACCATGTGATTGCATTCCTGTAAAAGGTCCATGCCATTATATGTAAATTATCACGAGCATGAGTAGTGAATCAATTATCCGGTTCCCCTAGCACAAACCATGTATGGCACAAAAATATGCTAGAACTCCATGTATTAACAAGAGGCCCTGAGTGGCCTTAACTCGGGCCACCTAGAAATAGGTTAATTAATACATGGAGTTCTAGCATATTTTTGTGTCCTACACTGTTCATGGTTTGTGGTAGGGGAGCAGGATAATTGATTCATTACTCCGAGTAGCATGGAGCCTCTCGAGACCTGTATTCTGATTGCACCTATAATGCTATACTTCTATGGTTTTTGTACTGCACTTTCTAATGGTTAGGGTGTTTTCTATTGTTGTGTAGGCCAATACTATCGCTCGTTTCGAGAAGTTCCACCCAACCCCTTTCCTGCCGCCGAGAGAAACCTCTGCCCACGAAACGATTACATGCGCCACGGTATCTCGATTTCGATTGGCCGAGAAAAACGAGACTGTAAACATTGTAGATTCATTGTAGATTTCAGATTGTCCATTTCCTTTTGTTAACGGCAAGAGAAGGCGAAGTAGAGAAAATATAATACATTTCCATCTTCGAGGGTATAAATCAAAGCTTTCTTTAGGATAAATTAAGGTAGATTTATTGAACAGTAATTTCAAGGTCTTCTGTGCAGTTTGGCCAAATAAGAAGACAAAGCCAGAGTTTGAAGCCCGTTCATATCAATCGTCGGCAAACAAAAAACTGCGTTACTACTGCGTGGCGACATAAATATAAACGGCTGCGAAGGATACTGTGGGCAGAGCCATAATTTATACTCTCCAGTTCTAGTTTCATGACAATTCGGTTTATAGTTACGGCTTTCCACGACAAATTCTGCTATTCTTTTCACCGATCCAATTCGATTTTAATACGGTAGTCACATCCAGTTCTGTTTATCGGTATAATTCGTGGTCAATTCTATCGTCTGCCGTTCTGTTATTCTTTTGACGATTTTAACTTTTTCTTCTTGGTCTGTATAAAGTCACATACAGTTCAATTTAATTATGGACGATTTCATTTCCAGTTCGAATTACAATCGAGGGACAAGTAAGATTTGTGTGCGTATATAAACACAATTTCAACCTCGCCAGTTCTGCGTTCGAAGCCAAGGCCAATCACTGTTCACTTCCAGCTTTTGCGACTCTTGAGTTGAAGTCTTAGTAATTAAAGCTCGCATTGGATTGACTTGTTCAGTCAAGACATCCCTGTTGTATAATCTCAAAAGTATTTCAGGAGAGGACTTGGCGGTAAGCAGCCAACATTGCAAACAATCAAAATCCCTCATTTGACCGTTTCAACAATATCAACAACGCAACACTGCAATCCTATGGCACTTAGATGCAGTAGTACAGGCATTTTCTTTCAGTTTCCGTGGATTGCCTTTGTTAACTTTTATAGGACCAAAGCCTTCACTCCTCCGACCGTCCTCGCTTCACATCATTTACTCAAGGCTGAAAAGATATTCGCCGTGAGCCATGTCACATGACATGGCGGCCACGTGTAGAATATGCAATGTGATTGGTTGACGGCGCGAAAGCTCGACACAGAAAATAATAATAACAAGAGGCCCTGAGTGGCCTTAACTCGGGCCATCTATAGCATGTACTGCATGGAGTTCTAGCATAATTTTGTGTCAACATGTTTTGTGCTAGAGTAGCCCGAGTCGCGAAGATAATCGTTGATATTGTGAGAAAGGAGAAGCTAATGTGATCTAGGAGAGGCGGTTTCCAACCTCTGATCCAGGATATCGCAGAGCAGACTGTCACGAGTTATCTTAAAGCATGTCGCATAATATGTGATAAATTCCCGTCCAAAGCCCGTGAAACACCTCTCGGCTTTAGAAAAGACCAAAATCTTGGTATTGCACTTGAAGGAACCTTTGGTTTACACAAAAAAACCAGCTGATATTAAAGGTTTTGCTAAGTCAAAACTACCACTCGCCGCCATCTTGAAAAACATGGAAATGTTGTCTACTGTTCACGTGACCAGCACAGTGCAATCTGATTGGTACGGTGGCGAAAAGAACTTCCAAAGAAGGCGCAATCTGATTGGTTGACGGCGCAAAATCTCGACACAAAAAATAAAAATAAAGGAAAAAAACTTACGAGCGAAACTTGACTCGGGCCCAGCCTACACTGGCCCGAGTAATTAGACCCGCAGCCCGAATGGGTTACGAGTCAATAGCCCATGAGGCGCAGCCATGGGCTATCATAAATAGACCTATAGCTATAGTAGCGTAGCCAATCAGAATGCAGGATTCGTAATAGTCCATTAGTTGGTTTATACTAATACAGAAGCGGGATGGCAAAGTAAAGAAAAATCGAGACGTACTTCGAAACCTGTACCAAACCCGAAATGATCCCGAACCCGAAATGATCCCCAAACCCGAAATGATCCCCGAAACTGTTTCAGTCGAACCTGAAATGATCCCCAACCCGAAATGACCCCCAATCAGTACCCGAAACGATCCCGCAATAAAACAAGGAATGGACTAAAGGATTTTGGACTTTCGGAAGAGCAACATTTTCGCTAAACTTCTTGCTAAAAGAAATAAATCTCAAAAGTAAGAACGTTTACTAGTGTTTTCTAATAGGACAAACCAACACTAGCAAACAGCAACCAACCCTTGTCAATCAAACCACGTGACGTCATCGATCACGTGACCGTAGCGAAAATCGTCTGTATCTCGCTTAAATGCTTTAATGAGTTACTCCCAAATCAGTACAAGACTATACTAGGAGGGCGGTATACTTAGCTTCTACGGCTATGAAATTATACATAGTGGAAGATTTATAATCAGTAACAATATTACAAACATTACTAACATAATATATATGCTAGCGAGTATACTTTTATAATACTAGTAGTGAGAATTTCAGTGGAACTCCAGGGATGGCAGGGCAATAGACTTCAATTCTTCTAAAGTTACTGGACTGGTACTAAGAGGAATATTATTCCAAACTACTATTGATCTAGGATAAAAAGAGAACTTATATACGTTTGTAGAACATTGAAGTTGACGGTAAGGCCAGGGATTTGGTTGCCTGGATTCTTTAGTCAGAGCTGTAACTTCCAGGGGGAACTTAATACCAACGAGACCCTGATTGATCTTAAAAAACAAGGACACTTGGGATAGCAACCTGCGCTGCCCTAAGGTTACCCATCCTAATTGATTTATCATAGGAGTGACATGGCTATATCTAGAGTAATCTTTGAAGGCAAAACGAGCTGCTCTGCGCTGAACCATTTCAATTTTGTTAATGTTACGTTTGGTATATGGATTCCAAGCAGAACAAGCATATTCAAGTTGAGGACGAACTAAACTAGTATAAGCTCTAGATTTAACCTTTGTACTGCATTCACTAAGGATACGTCTAAGCCGACCGAGGGTGCTGTTGGCCTTTTTGCAGATAGTGTCACAATGAAGATTCCTGCTAAGATTACTAGTTTACTAGATTACTAGATTACCCTTCTTGACATTTTTCTACTTATGAATCTGTGAAAGGTTTTGAGTACTTCTGCGAAGAAATTTTTGGTTGACAGATAATACTCTATTTTCTACGCTTGTTTGAAATGCTGAAAAACTGACCTTTCCTGACCCATGACCGCGTAAGTAAAAAGCCAGGGTCGATCCCTGGGGTGACGTCATCTCATTAATGCATTATCCTCCATGGTGCTTTTCTATCACAACAACATCGATTTATAGAAAATATACATAGTTTGTGAGTTGTTAGTAAAGAAAAAAGTTATTTTAGACAAAATCCTGAGTATTTATTCAAATTATTGCAAAGTCGAATTAATTAGATGACATCACCCCAGGCTTTTACTTACGCGGTCATGGGTCAGGAAAGGTCAGTTTTTCAGCATTTAAAACAAACGTAGAACATAGAGTATTATCTGTAAACCAAAAAATTATTCGCAGAAGTACTCAAAACCTTTCACAGGTTCATAAGTAGAAAAATGTCAAGTGCTGGTTAAAGGCACTTTAAGAACTTGTAAATTTCAAACTTTTCCTCCTTCGTTTAGCTCGGAAAACGGTCAGTTTTTTCCTTGGATCCAAAGTTTTTTTGCGCTCAGTCTATAGGCGTTTGAGAGAAATGTATTGTTGACAGACTTTTTTGCGAGACCGTCCGTTTTTCTTGACACCATTCGCTACCCCTTTCAGTTTGTCCCGATATATCAATAATTTCCCAATTTTTTTATGGATTCCCAGCAAAAAGAGTGAACCAATCAACTTCCAAACTAAAGCCAATCACGTGTTGGTAGTTGTCAGTGATTGCGTTTACTTTTCCTCCTGATTGGTTGCTTTTTCCAAGTAAAACCAATCATGTCTTTACTTTAGCTCGTGATTGGCTCATTGTGTTTTTACTTGTTTCTGTGATTGGCTCTGCATGTGATTACTTTGGTTTTGGTTTTACTATACACTCAATCGAAAACCGCTCTAATAGAATATAATAAAATTATGTATTGCTAATCATGTTGATAAGAGGAGTGAGAGCTCTTGCTCTTTGGAACTGATAGCCTGCGTAGCAGGCATCGGATTTTTTCGCCAACTATCGCGGCTATCGAAAACTGCCGCCATGAGTCGTCAACTTAGCATGATTATCAAGTTACAAAACACATTTTGTGAGTTAGTAAACTTCACATCAAAACACGAGACTAATAATTAAGGAGCATTATGAAATACTATGATCAATAGCCTACAGAGGATCTGTGCTGTGGAACGCCCTCCCCGACGTAAATCTTGACTTTAAGGAAATATCTGTGCAAACTAATAGAGACGTGAGTATAAGTATTAATATTAGTATCTTAGTTTTACAAATTACCTATTTTAGCTCGTTAATTAATTACATTTATGCTAAGTTACGACCTCACAAGCTCCAAGCTTTTATCGTGGATAAATAAAGGTCATTGATTGATTGAAGGAGCACTGAAGGAATTGTCGTAACAATACAAACGAAGGCGATCACAATTTATTTACACTCGCTGTAGGATGGCAATATATAACGAGATTCTAAGTACGAATAAGGGCCACATTCTCGTGAAAATGTAAAATAAAAATGACTCGCGAATAAGCAAAAACCGTGGACGAATATCGGGCAAAATTGTGCCACTTGCCCCTACATCGTCAACGGTCTTAAACAATACACTTTCCATTCCACAGGTGAAACCCGTTTAATCCATTCGCATATCACTTGTAACTCTAAAAATTTAATATACATGGTACAATGTAATCTCTGTCACCTCCAATACATAGGTGAAACCAAACGACGCCTCAAAGACAGATTCAACGAACATAGACGATCAGTTGACAAACCTAACATTAAGTCTAAACCCTCCACTGTTGCAGAACATTTTCTTTCTAACCCTAACCATCATGATTCTAAAACTAACATGCAACTCATTCCCTTATAGAACTCATGCATTCCTCACGAGACTCGATTCCTACCTTATAGGGCAAGGCCAAAACACTTGAACCTCATGGCATCAATAGACGTGATGAAACCTAGCTCACTTTCACCTTATTTCCTATTCATCTATTCACATTGTATTAGTTTTTTGCACCATTAGTTTATTGTAATTTGTTACCTTCCTTTATTTACCTTATCTACATCACTTTATTATTTCATCATTTTTTACCAGTATCCGTTCCATTGCGTCACTTCTATTTACATATTGTGAAATCCTATATATTGTGAAATCCTATATATTGTAACCTCCTATTTTAGAACTCTACTTACAACATCTATAGTACTGACCTGAAGAAGCTAGTTTGGCTAGCCGAAATATAGTACGTTTAAAACTATACACGTTGTTTCAGCTTTACTATAGTCCTTGGACTTCTCGCTTCTATGTAAAATAAAAGCAGTAAAAATATACCGACACCTTCACGCCCAAACGAAAAGAAAGCCACGTGCATATCGTTTCTGTGTCCTTGCCTTCTCCCAACATCCCAAGTGCATTATTTCGCTTCGCCTCTGTAGGCTATTGATCATAGTATTTCTGGGTTATTAACCCAGATTAATGGTTATTAACCCAGATAGTACGAGCGCTCTGATTGGCTTATAGACTAAACAAATACAGATATCGACACGCCTGCTTGCGTAACTAGTGTCGTATTCAATGTGTTTACTGGCGAAATAATGCACTTGGGATGTTGGGAGACACTTGAAATGTTTGAAAATCACGCGCCTTCGGCTTGTATAATTTTTCAAGCATTTTTGTGTTCTCTCGAACATCTAGCCTCCTTTGTAGGCGTTCTTAGTGTCGGTCCTAAACTCCCGCCTCATTCGTCAGCCGAAACACATTGAATAGGGATCTTGGGTTACCTGTGCTACACACAGCGGTCAAACCTCTGCGCATGCGTTAAAAGTCGTGCAACAACAACCAAAACAAATTCTAACCTGGAAGCGAGCCGGCGGCCGTCACTGTTCATTATTAGTATTATAGCATTGTAACTTATTCCACTCATGTATGTCTTTTTATGCTTTTACTGCAACCATCATTTGTATACAGTTTAATCTTGTAATATTGCACGCTCACGATTAAAAGAGCCTCTGTGCTCAACCTGTGATACGTGGTTAAATAAATTACTACTACTACCCGTTTTCAAACCTTGAGAACCTTTTTGGTAAATTACGAAAAAAATTGGTAAACTCACAGTTTGAAGTTTGTTCAATTTCCCGTCGACTGTGAAAATAAAAAGCTTAACTTTCACGTATTTTTCTTAACTTTTGGGGGTAGAAGTTCACTGTAATATGTTTTAAGGTAAATTTTGCGCGGGAACCACCAGACTGACCGTAATACGCACGCGCAGACGTTTGACCGCTGTGCCGTGTGCTATTTGTTAATTAGCCGCTGTTCATCGTTATCTTGGGCTCAGAAGACTCGGTTACCTAGCTTTCTAACACAAAGCAAGAAGTCTTTCATGGTTTGTATCCAAATAGTGTATCCTATATTTACGCGTTTCTAGCGACAATCTAAAATAGTTAAGGTTTCCGTTAGCTTGGTACGTTATGGCATGGTCGGCTCCTACAGAATGGGAACGTTGGGATCCCGATAAACTGATGGATTGTCCGTACGACCCAGTACACAGGGTTCCCGCCAAGAGATACTCTTATCATGTAATCAAGTGTAGAGAGGTAAATATAAATACATCCAAGTGTTTCTTTGCTTTAGAAACCCCACAAATATAATGTATTAGCAGGATTTGTGTTAGCGAGAATTGCTGTGTCGGTGGATGTTAACAAAAGTCAAGAATATTCCTCGTTTCGTAGTACCGATGGAACCAATAATCGATGACAATCGATGCCAATCAATATCAATCGATTGATATTGGAAATCGATAACTAATCGATGAAGGACATTTTTGTGACCTTTCATCGATTGATACCCGATCATCGATTGTTATTGATTGCCGTAGATTAATATTGATTGTCATCGATTAAGATCGATTGCTATCGGTTTTCAATTAAAACAGCAAGTAGATTTAAAAGATCACTATATAATTTTATATTCGATATTTGACAATATTCGATGCCAATCGATACCAATCAATGGATGAGTTTGTGTGACTATTGATTGATCATCGATTGACCGAAAGCAATCAATATCAATTAACTAATTTTCATCGATTGATATCGATTTATTAATTGGTTTCTGACGGTCGATTTTCATCGATTTAGTACGCCGGGCGTAGTAGTATATGAAGCGAAAATTAAATGATGTCACGTTGGTTGCATATGTGGTACGTACTATGGAAAATACACATCATTGTGCAAATAATGATGTTGCCATGGAAACACTCTTGCCCCAGGATTCCACTACAAATAACACAAACTTCCCTAATTTCTCCTTTGTCAAACACATTTTTTTTGGTGTGGGTCCAAAATACGATTTGGAACAATATAGGCATTGTATGTGAGTAGTTTAAGCAACTTATTTTGTGTAACAAGCAGAGAAATTGGAATTTTATGTTCAAGGTGAAAGGTGCGTGGGGCCATGACAGTTTCCATGGCAATACCATAATTTGCACAATGATGTGTACTATCCATAGTGTCATACATGTGCAAAGTTTCAGTAATTTTTATTCAATATTTGCAGAGATATTCTTCATTTTGTGATTTGTCTCCAGGCTGTGCAACCAACGTGACGTCATAGGTCATCTCATTTGCATATTACAAAAAACGGAATATCTCTGAAACGAGATGAGATATTGACAAACGGAAAATGTCATTATTCCTCATTTCGAAAGCATTTTAAAATTAGATCAACTTAATTTTCGCACTTTAAGTATATGTACACAATTAAAAATTCCCAGCCATATTACACTAGTTTCTGTGTAATAAATTGTTTATTATACAATGTCTATCACAAAAAAATTGTTTATTTTCACTTTCCTTTCAGCTCTGTTTGAAGAAACTATCTTCAGAGCAGAAACTATCAGCCTTTTTGGAAGCCAAATGTTGGGGGCACTCGCGCTGAAAAAAACTGTTTTTGCACGCTAAAACTGGCCAAAGCTGATTGGCTATTACTCTAACAGCCTCATTTTGATTGCCTTGCGTGCTTACAAAACCGTTTAAGTGTTGAATAAACCTGTGCAAACCTGTTTGTGAACCATGTAATACGCTCGCATATTTGCACTCGTTTTATCCTGTATTTGCACTTGAAAACACCAAGTTGTATAATAATAATATGCAATATTTAATTGGTCATCGATTTTAGTCACAGCTGAATTGTATACTAGCACAATTGCGAAGATATCACCCTCATCATTTTCTCATTCAGTTTAACGCTGCATGGAATTACCTCAACAGGCATGTGATTTTCCTATGATGACATCAATCAATTGATATCGATAAGCAATGGCCAATCGATGAAGCAAAGTTTTGTGACCATATTGATTGGTATCGATCAGTATCCAGGACTTTCAATGACTTTGAGTAGGCAGCCATGAAAGAAAAGTACTTGTCTGTATTTACTTTATTTCAATAGCTTTATCATCAGTGACAGACAGAGTAGGCGGCCAGGAAAGAAAAGTACTTGTCTGTATTTGCTTTATTTGAATAGCTTTATCAGCAGTGACAGACAGAGTAGGAGGCTGTACAAGGATGAGTAGCTGCCAGAGCTCTAGTGGGAGCCGGGTTTTATTGAAAGCCATGCTATCGATTTCATAGATCATAGAGTTTCCGCTTTCACCGTTCTTACATGTATGTCTCCCTATTGTTAACTTCAAAAGAGCAGCTCTGGTCCTGTTTAACAAAGCAGCATATTGTTATGCAGACTTTGTTTTCTTGCTCTAACATGATTTAGCAGTAGCATCTAAAATGTGGCATGTGGTTTACTGTGTTAGGTTCACAAGTGATTGTGGTCAAATGTAGCTCCATCTTTTTTGGTACGATGGATTGGATACCAACAGAGTTAGCTGATTCCCTCTACTGGTATTACAGAAGTTATGTTTACAATTTTTTAATTAACTTGACTGGGATATTTTGGAGAAAACATATGCTTTCTTACTGGTACCAGTATACGGTCATACGCCCAGAAAATTATGACAGTTCAGTTCATTACCTCTGTCAGTAAACAATCATATTCAGTGCATATTAAATGAAATAATTTCAAGCACTTCTGTTGTAACTACGTCTGTGCTTTTGCATACATGTATGTAAGAGCTACAATGGTGCTTGATTTCAGTTGTGAAGTTAATTCGATTTATTTTCCCATGCATGTAAAATGCCATGAATTTATCCATGTTGTTTATGTTGGATCAAATACCAAGTTGAAATCTTGCAAGTCTACAATGTACTTTTATAAATGGCCACCAGCAACAAGAACACTGATTCAAATCACTTGTCAATGACAACATACTGTTCATGTAGAAGTTACATTACTTTATGATGTACATGTAGAGGTTATTAGAACCGCTGTTAATTCTGGAAGAAACATACAATCATTTTATGAGGCCTGCAATACATTTGTATGCATGGAAAATTACAAAACTTAATGTACTGGTATTTTTTTACAGATAGCATTTCTTCAAAATTACAGGCCTGCTTCCTGGCAGGCTTTACCTCCCCCCTCCTTCCCTTTTTGTCCTCGGCCCATTCTTCCCTCGTTCAAATTAATATAACACTGCTCCCAAATTGAATAGAATGGCTGCACTGCAGGTTAGGTTGGAAATGGTTAGGTTTTTTTGGAGTAGATTTTTAGAAGGTTTGTAATGAGGATTTGTGAAAGTGCATTTAATTAATAATATTATTAACCTAGCTAGTGGAAAGGTATTGTGCTATTGCTCTCCCACCACAGTATGCCATCGCAAATATGATCAATTCTGTAGTGTAAACCATGAAACTAACTGCCACCACGGTATGCAGTCATGAAGTCAATGAATTCTGATTGGTGTAAGTGTATAATTCTAAAGTTAAAGTTTAAAGCATTTACCTGTGATGGGATCTATGTGGGAATAGCGTATTAAAGTGACTTGATCAAGTTCCAAATTATCTCTTAGAAAACAAAGAATTTACAGTTTGATCACAGGTCACTTATAAAATGCCATTCTTGCATGGATCCCTCTTACATTTCTATACAGTGTGATTCACATCATTGACTGTATCTTGTGTTTTTATTGGCTACATTCTTTAGAATCATCCTGACAAAGACTTTGTCTCATGTCCCTTCAATGCAAAGCATATTATGTTGAGGCCTGAACTGCGACGTCATGTCACCCGATGCCCTGATAGAGTGAGTCTTTATTGTTTTACATGTATCCGACATCATCAGGAGTTTTACAGCAGATTCAGATTGAGCGTTTAACAGTGTCTGATTTTGTGTGTGTTGCAACGGTTGATCACTAACATTTCTAGACACAATTTGACATGTTGTTAACCAAAAATGTAGATGTTTTCAGTTTCCCATGCTGTGTGTTTCTTTCATTTAATCTGTCTTTAACCGAAATTCAAGGGCTCAATCCCAGTTTCTGGGAAACTACCCGCCCACCCCTCCTTTGGATATGCATCCTTCTATTAATGATTACACCATTAAAGGTTAGGGTGAAGTGTGGGGGAGGGGTGGGGGTTTCCCAGAAACCATGACTGATCCCATTCAAGTATTACATGTACAAAATGTAGGTAAAATACTTGTACTATTGTGGCCATATCATTTCATTGTTTTTAAATGGAGAGAAAGGTTAGTGGTAAAATATTGAGTGTTTCACTAAAAATTATAGTTTGCTTACTCGTGCAACCACCATAATGTACAAAGCCAAGTCACCAACAGATTGGGCTAAAGTGAAGAAGTTGCACCGTAAATACGTTGTCGGTAAGTGGTTGGTAAGCTGTCGGTAAGTGCAACTTGTTCACTTTAGCCAGCAGATTGGTTAGCAACATGTCAAATTGTGTATAGAAATGTGAGTGATCAACCAATTTGCAATGAACACAAAATCAGACACTGTTAAATGCTCAAGTTGAATCCGCTGTAAACAGAAGCTGGCTACTGTTGAAGTTCCTGTCACTACTTATTATCCTGTACTGCTGGCTATGTTTTTGAGAGCTACATAACTATGCTTTAAAGGGAACCTCAGCTGAAAAACAATGTTTGCTCTCAAGAGTTTGTTATGGATGCCGAAGTCTGTTTCTGTATTTGTCTCCAGTAAAGTGCACACTAGATGTCATTTATGCACCGATTTTCCTGTTGATATATCTCATTTCAGTTTGCTGCATGTCACCATCTTGGATATCATGACGTCACAGTGTTGCTGCTATTGTTGCACAACAAAAGAGCCATAATTGTTTTCTGACAACAAGGCAACATTGTGTCGTCATAAAATCCAAGATGGCGGCATGCAGGAAATTAAAATGAGTTTTATCAACAGTAAGGTGCATAAATGACATCTAGTGTACAATTTACTGGAGACAAACACAGAAACAGACTTATAGGCATCCATAACAAACACTTGAGAGCAAACATTGTTTTTCAGCCGAGGCTCTCTTTGATGTACCTCCTTCATTTGTCTATACTATTAGAAACTGTACGGCAGCTTTTATGCCTACTTTCAAAATTCATGAAACCCCTTTCATCATCTGTATAAGCCTCAAGGTCTGTTCTACATGTATGAATTTAATGAGGAGTAAACACTGATGTCTGGAGATCAATTAATTTCATGAAAACCAATGGAGTCAGAAAGAGAACCAATCAAACAGGGGTTTCGTTAATTTTGAAAGTAGGCACTAGAAGTTAGCAATATGAAGTTGGTAACCTGCAGAAGAAGTAGTCAGCAGTACAAGGTCAAGTATAATGTGGTCACCAGAGCTCTGGCAGTATGAGATCAAGTGGCCACCAGACCTCCAGCAGTAGATCATTTTCATTATGGCATCATTTTACTACAACTACCAGAATTCTTTTCAAATTCTTTTCAAATTCAGATTTTTAAACTCCTTTGAGATTCCAAGACAATAGTCCAAATTAAAGGAACAAAAGCACTTGCGCAAAGAGTTCTGGTAGTTGTAATATGTGATGTCAACATGCAGATGGCCTGTTGCCAGCTTTCGTTAAAACCCCTGGTTCAATGATGCACAGTCGTCACCTGAATGTGTGAAAGCCAGTATTATAAACATGATAGTTACTTAAATGTGAGTAGGGGAAAAATTGCATATACCGGTACCTGTAATTATTTTGCCATAAATTAAGACTTCCCTGACTGGCTGGAGATATTAAAGTCATCAATTTTGATAGTCACCGTATAGATATAATTTAGATATAATTTTATGTACATGTAGGGTTTAAACAATTTATCATGATTGAAAAAATAGTTTACAAAATGAGGGAGCGTTGTTACAGTATGTTTTTACCTGAGTGTATATTAGTACATGTACATTATATATGTGTTATAAATATTATTTTCTAAAAGCTAAATGTGATTATCTTCATTTCACAATAAAATAAAATAAAAATATCTTCATTTCTTATGTTCTTTAACTTTTCTCACATCCTTAGGGAGAAATTGAGCCATATTCATATCGAGGTAAGGCAAATGTACACTTGCTAACAGACTGTTAAACTTATGTTTTCAATGTAAAATCACAGTGGAAAATTACCAAGGTGCACCTATTGATGTGAAATTTTCTGTGAAGACCCAAGAACAGCTTTGTTGGACTAAGTTTTACATTGTATAGTTCAAAGTTTTAATGACATCACATGCAACCAGGAACCAGGGGCATAGGGAGGTCCTGCAAATTTGGGGGGCAAAATGATGAATTCTGGGACATATCCATTAATGTTTTCTTTTTTTTTGGGGGGGGGGATGATGATTTCTGGGACATTTTCATTAATGACTTATGTTAATCTCTCTTCTGGGACTGGGCAGATGCCCCCCTCCCTATGCCACTGCATGCAACTACAATGTATGAGTAATATTAATAACTAGCAGGGACCTGTGGAACTTACATGAAATCAACAAATATGATAATAGACATAGTAGCAGCACACACAGCGGTCAAACGGCTGCACTTGCGTCAAAAGTCTTGCAACAACAACATATTCCAAAACAAATTCAAAGCGAGCCGGCGGCTGTCACTGTTCACACACCCGTGTTCAAACCTTGAGAACTTTTTTGTTAAATTACGAAAAATTCGGTAAACTCACAGTTTGAAGTTTGTTCAATTTCCCGTCGACTGTGAAAATAAAAAGCTTAAAGTGCCTATCACCCTTTTGCAATTTTTATAGCTTATGAACCTCCAAAAAGTTTTGAGTACTTCTGTGAAGAAAGTTTTGGTTTAAAGTGAATACTTTATGTTCTTAACGCTTGTTTGAAATCGTGTAAATGTGACCTTTCCTGACCCATGACCGCGTAAGTAAAAGCCTGGGTCGAAACCTGGGTAGACGTCATCCTGACGTCATATAATTAATTTGGCTTTGAAATCATTTGAAGAATTACTTAACATGTTGACTAAAATGACTTTTTTCTTTACTAACAACTCAAAAACGGTGTATATTTTCTATGCATCGATGTTGTTGTGATAAAAAGGCGCCATGGAGAATAATGCATTAATGAGATGACGTCTACCCAGGTTTCGACCCAGGCTTTTACTTACGCGGTCATGGGTCAGGATAGGTCACATTTACACAATTTCAAACAAGCGTAGAACATAAAGTATTCACTTTAAACCAAAACTTTCTTCACAGAAGTACTCAAAACTTTTCGGAGGTTCATAAGCTATCAAAATTGCAAAAGGGTGATAGGCACTTTAACTTTCATGTAATATTCTTAACGTTGGGGGGTAGAAGATCACTGTAATGTGTTTTAAGGTAAATTTTGTGCTGGAAATTCGCGCGGCCGCCCACCAGACTGACCGTAATACGCACGCGCAGACGTTTGACCGCTGTGTGGTAGCGCTAGACATAGTAACATGGACATAGTCTTGCCAGCTGACCGGATTCTGGAGTCCTGGAGGTTTTAGCGTGTTGATGTTTTCAAAGTTGTATTTTGATAAAAATAGGCAATAATATCTTACGGATCTCAGTAAATTTCTTAAACCGATGAACACAATTATACCTATTGTCGAAAAAGTGCCAAAACTGACGGTCGCAGGCAGCTCGAGTCATGAATTCGTGTGACGAAAACAAATATGGTCGCCGAAAGAACATTGATCGAAGCAGAAAAATGGAATATAAACAATAATCAAAAGCCAAGTTATTTGAATGTGTGGTTGTAGTGAGTTTATGGTCTGAAGAGCCTACGATAGTTGGGTTGAGGAAACAGTTGATTTTTATATCTAAGAACACAGGAAACTAAAGAGAACAGACATGGACACAATATTTTGCTCTTAGACACATCATAGAGTTGTGAGATAAAAAAATAAACAGTCTTTTCCATGGACAACATTTCTAACTGTGTTTGAATACCTGGTCTTAACTCATTCGGTCGTTTGACTTTGCCCGCTTCGCCTGGCGATAGGTTTTCCCAAAAATATTCCCGTAAACTCGATGGCTTGCTCGCCCAACTACATGTAAGCGTAGAACTTGAGAAAACTCGTTTCTTTTTAAGACAGAGAGCAACTTTTCGCATGATTTGTCGTCTTTGTTGGGATACCTGTGGCTGTCACTTTTTGGCGCCATTTTTGGACGCGCGCGCGCGTTCTCCATATTAGGATATCGATCAAGGGAGCCTGGGAAAGAGCGTTACACACACACACACACTTAGCGTATTATTATATAAGATAATTATTAATCCTCTTTAATTCAGGAAGTACAGACAGTGAGGGCTTCTACTTCAAAGGCGACACATCTGTTCCGAGCTATATCAGACAGGTTAATTATGCTTCACAAGAAGAAGACTGGGATTTAGGTATGTGAAGATTATGTGCAAACATAAACAGCATACATGTATAATGATAATACTGGGCGTTGATGTATATCTTTGATTAAGCTTCCACCTGGTGCTCAATTGAAGGGGAGGAGAGGATCCAGGAGGGGGTGGGGGGTACTCCCTAAAAATTAGGATGGGGGTGTGCCGCTGAGCCCTTGAAACCCTTACCCTGTTCCAGACCAAGAAATTGTATTTTTGCGACCCTGTTCCAGACAAAATGGCAATAAGATATCCTGTCCCAGACCACGCTTAAGCATCTGATATGATACGCACAAGATGTTGTGTTCCACTCACCACTTGAATCATAAACAGCCAAAATGGATTCTGCATTTGCAGCGACAAGGGACCGTGAATAACTCAAACTGTCCTGAGGCCCTTCCAAAATGTTATGACCCTATTCCAGACCAACAGTGATTTATATACCCTGTTCCAGGCTAAGAATTGTCAAAAACCATACCTTGTTGAGTGGCACGTACCTGTATAGCCTATATTAATATGGGAGTCTCCCCCCTAACCTAACCCTAACCCAACCCAACCCTCCCCCCCCCCCCCCATAGAGAAGGTGCATTATTAAAAAGAGATTATTCTCTTGAACCTAAATCTGACAGCTTTAATTTTAGAAAATTACTTTCATTGTATCAATTTAACCCATTGACTGAGTTGTCATCACTGTAGAATTCTGGGAAAAGCTTGAGTCCTTGACATTATGGTTCGGCAGTTTGTATGTAACTAACCAGGGCTAGCCAAATTTGGGCTGAGGGGGGAGGGTTGAGTTAGCACTATGGATTTCACTAATTTATCCCCAAATTAAATTGGTCCAGCTAGTAGACAATGGATTAATAAAGGAACATCAGATTAAAAGCCCAAGTACATGTAAGTGTCACTGCCAGATGTTTGTCCTGGGATGCAGTATTTTCATTGTGGACACACAAAATCCTAGCAAATCATATGTGAATATCGGTAATGATAACACCACTCTGTAGATACGTATGTACTGTTTTAGAATTCAACTTTTATTTGAACTTGCAGAAGATGATACACAGGAAATTACGAATCATCAACCAGTTGCAAGTACAAGTCAGCATGCAAATCACTTCTCAATGTCTGCTGCTGCTCAAGGGCCTGAAGTGAGGGATGTACTGAGGTGAGATATTTAGGCTACACGAGGCATCCGGTTCACAAGGTAGCTGGTGACCCTGGGGGGCGAGCCAACTTTTTCTCATATAAACACTTTGGCTTGCCTAACCGGGCCAACTCGGGACACACAGAGCATGCGTAACCCAATATTACGTGCCCAGACTCGCTCAAGACAAAGTTTTTCTTCCATATAATAAACGCTCAGTAAAGTTGGCTCGTGGGGGTGACCCTGGTCCCTGAGCCAACTTTTCTTCATATAAACAGGGCCTTAGTGGTGGTTATTTACAGTGCAACTACTGAAACCAGGTCCACTTAGATAACGAGAACTAATTACATTGCAGAACTAAAACAAATCATTCCAACTTCCTTGAGCTAATCACTATTGACGATTACGAGAGAATAGCATTTCGACTTGCTCCAGCTTTGATCCGTTAAAAGGAGAATTTGGTCTACAACGATGTAGTTCTCAAGTCAGTCTATTAAATGAAGAAAATGAATAGTGATAACCTTTCATTTTTTTACTCTGACAAAGGGCTTTTAATAAGAGCTTGAAACATCAACTTCTACTCGTTTCCCACCGTGGTTAACATACCTTAATCAACTCTTAGTTTATTATAGAGCATATTTCATATGAGTGGCACAGTTACGGCAATGACTTACAGCATAGTTATGGTATAGCATACCATAACATTGAAATGGCTTCCCATTGTTTAATATGCTCTTTTCAACCAATCAAATTAGAGTTATGGCAAGGTGGGGTTACAGACTGTACAGTTATGTTAAGGCTACTGACTTTTCTGTATTCATTTCCACTCATACGAAATCCACTCTACCACTGTGTTTCTTCCCTTCCAAATGAATACAGACCAACACTAGGATTTTTTTTACAGGAACTGGTATAAATACCGGTAACTATCTGCATTACTGTAATGTTGACTGGGCTACCACCTATCCCACTAATCTCTGTAGATTATTGCTTTTACAAAAACAACGAGTTGTATGAACAATAGGAAAAAAAACACTCCCTCTGGACCTATTTTAAAAAAAGTTTGCAATCTTTAAATTATCTGAAATTTTATTATCCTAACTTTAAGTCTTAAATGGGTAGGGTGGGGTGGTAGGTAATTTTAAACTGAAATTTTATTAGCTACCGTATTTACCCGTGTATAAGCCGCACCTTTTCACCCAAAACTGTCGTTCAAAATCGGTGGTGCGGCTTATCTACGGGAACACCTAGAAAGGAGACCCAACATTAACATATATTTACATACATGTATCATGAACCTGAATGAAGCTTTTATTATGTGATGGTGCGTATATTACAATCAGGTTCAAATCGCATCCGATCGTGTAATATAGCAATTTAAGCATAATCATTGGGAAAAAAACACGCACTTTCAAAGAGTTAAAGCAAAAACTCTTCTAAGACCCACCTTAGACCTAATATATTAGAATTTCGTGAATATTTAAATGTGATTAAGCTTATTTACCTTTCAAAACAGGCTGATTCGCAGCGGTTGTCAAAGCATGCATCTAAACAACCAGGCATTCTTCGCAATTTTACACGTGGGAGATTGGCACTAGTTAATGAAAATCCAAGATGGCGGACCTGACATACTCGTGCAAGTATTGTTTCGCCAGAAAAACTTTCTTGCTCTAGCGATTAAAGGAAAGCGGTTCCTTGGAATTGTTGTTAGTTAATTGGGGAATAAATGCAGAAGAATTCTGGAGTGATTTAAAGACTGCAGGTTAAATTATACACAAGAAATGACAAGGCAAGTTGAACCATATTCGATCGAATTAAAGTTGTGATTATTTATTTATGACAATCTGATGAAGTTTTGCTTCAAGTACGAGTGTTTATGAACTCCAACAAAAGATTATTCTTTTTTTGAAGAAGTTTGGCATCAAGTACAAGCGTTTATGAACTCGGACAAAATATTTTCTAATTATATTTTGTATTTTTCAAAAAATGTGTTTTTTCCTAAATTCAAGCTTCAAAACTTGGGGTGCGGCTTATCTACGGGTGCGGCTTATACACGGGTAAATACGGTACCTTAATTAGGGATGTCTCATTGTTAGGAAGGAGGGTGATTTTATGATGATGTAAATAAAACAAATATTATTAATAATTTATTTATACTTATATTTGTGTAACAGTATAACTTTTTTATTATTATTATCTTTATCTACTTATTTTGTTATATATACATGTATCATATTTATTTTCATCGTCACAGATGAAGAGCCATTCATTAGAATGGATAGGCTGTGAATAAACCTTTATTATTATTATTATTATTAAATCAATTCCTTGCAAACTGGGATCATTTACTAGGTACTCTTATTCCAATCATTTACTTCCTTCTAGTTTTAATAATTTATTTACCTGTGGCACACAACTTCACAAAATTTATAATACCAGAAGTGCTAATAGACTTTGTCCCGTATTTAGGGCCCACACTTTTGAAAGTACTCATTGAAGCCAACAAAACTTTACATCCAACTATTATTTTTTCTTATTGACACTTTCAGGTGATTAAGACTATTTTCTTACTTATTTTGTTCCTCAATATTTTCTCCGATTCACCAATTCACTCTTAGCTTTATTCATTGTTATTAGTACATGTATGTAACCATCATCTCCTGTAATATTATAATCTTGTATGTTAATAGAGGAAGCCTGAATTTTCATCAGCCTCACTGTTTCCTATTTTAGGCTTCCTCAACACTGATGCCATTAGCTTATAAAAAAATATTTTTCTTCTGTATGTGACGAACAAACAATAAATACCATATGATATCATTAGTTATTGTTGAGGTATGCATGGAAATAGTTATAATTATATCTTCAGTGCTCGGGAGGTCACCTCCCTTTCAGTCTGGTCTGATTGCATTGACTGGAGTCAAATTTGACTTAGTTTTTTTTTTAAATAGCTGTACATTGTGTAACGTGAAGCATTAATAAACACTGTACATGTATGTCCATGATTATGGTTAATAAAGGGTTAATGGTGAATCATTAAAGGGATACCCGAGTGAAAAACACATTTGGGCTCAAAAGCATCTTTCAGATGTACTTTGTTCAGAAAATATATTAAAATTTGATAAAACTTTTTCAGAGTTGAAAACGAGCCCCTCAAAGTTGGCCCCGCAAAGACATTAGAGTTCCTAAGGAGAGGAATCGCTCACTTAATTAATTCATGAAATGACCATATAAACTAACATAAATTCGCAGTGGTTTTAAAATGTACAAATTTGACAGCAATTGAGCGACGATGGTTGTTTAGTGTAGTGGTTGCGACGTTTGCCTTACGAGTAGGCGGAAGCGGGGTTCGAGTTCCAGAAAATCCCTGAAATTTTTTTTACCGCACCATTTTCTTGAGAAGTTTTTCTTGAGAACCCTAGCTCTAGGTGGGTAAAATCTTGTTTACTGACCGGTTAGGTTTTTTTAATTTTTCAGGGTAGGATTTTAGTTAGTTTATATTGTCATTTCATGAATAAATTAAGTGAGCGATTCCTCTCCTTAGGAGCTCGTCGAAGACATGGGCGCCGCCATTTTGTTGAAATTAATTCCTGTGACGTTTCATTACGTCACTTCGTCCCACCGGAGTCTTGCGGCTAACTTGTAGCGACTTGTTTTCTTTGTAGAATTTTCACACGCTCGGAATTAGAGTAGATTTTCATCGATACGGCAGAGCAATTTCGTACTAAAACAAAAATATGATGAAGACGATATTGTGAGAGAAGTTCAGAAGACTGGGAGGACGAAGGAAAGCATGTGGAAGGCGAGAATATCAACGAACAACAAAAGGCGACTACCGAGCTAGTGCTATAAAAAGATTCGCTGTGTGTTTTTGTATGGAACTTGTCAGCCTTAAACACAAGACTAAAGGTAGATTATTACAATATTGATATCGGCATAGCAATCGAAACTGGGAATTTGACCCAGAGAGGTAATCAGGGTGTAGCAAGCCACATAATTTTAATTTCGTTTACCTATAACTGATTTGTTGTGAAACAGCGCGCGCGCGCCAAGTTCTACCACAAACATGCCGGGCTTGATCGCGCCAATGCTTTCACACAATTTAATAAGGGAATGGATTTATTTATGCAATATATTTGCTCCGAGTGTCTCGTTCTTGTGTCATTGCATATATTCTGCTATGTTGGGCTAGTTATGATCGGTTTTTACAGGGAGGTTTTAACTTTTCAGGTGTTTCGTTTCAGTTGCACAAAGCCATGCAGTCAGTACAGATCGAACCGGATAACTCGCAAATTATATAGCTCCAATAATACATAAGTTTCGAAAGCAATGCCAATATCAATATTGTAATAATCTACCTTAGTCTTGCGTTTAAGGCTCACAAGTTCCATACAAAAACACACAGCGAATCTTTACATCATAGCACAACACCAGTTTTGCACTAGCTCGGTAGTCGCCTTTGACTTTGTTGTTCGTTGATATTCTCGCCTTCCACATGCTTTTCTTCGTCCTCCCAGTCTTCTGAACTTCTCTCACAATATCGTCTTCGTCATATTTTTGTTCTAGTACGAAATTGCTCTGCCGTATCGATGAAAATCTACTCTAATTCCGAGCGTGTGAAAATTCTACAAAGAAAACAAGTCGCTACAAGTTAGCCGCAAGACTCCGGTGGGACGAAGTGACGTAATGAAACGTCACAGGAATTAATTTCAACAAAATGGCGGCGGCCATGTCTTCGCGGGGCCAACTTTGAGGGGCTCGTTCTCAACTCTGAAAAAGTTTTATCAAATTTTAATACATTTTCTGAACAAAGTACATCTGAAAGATGCTTTTGAGCCCAAATGTGTTTTTCACTCGGGTATCCCTTTATTAAGTTTAACCAATGTGGGAAGTTTTTAATTAGTTACACAGAAATTGTCATTATAATTTTACCTCATACCACAATGTACAGAAATTGTCATTATAGTTTTATCTCATACCACAATGTACAAAATGTACAGTGGTCTTTACTTGAAACTGAAAATCCCAATACAAATTAATGCCAAATATTTTGTCTTTGTTGTATGTGTAGCCTTAGTCCAAAAGAGCGAGAAGAGTTTAAAAGAAGTGTAAGAAGTCAAGCAGTCCAGCAGCAATTTGTTCAAGCTACTCAAAAACCCTCACCACAAGCCGTGCCACAGACAAACACCTCCAGGAATCCTGTATTTCTGCATGGATTACAAGCGCAGCAAGAAATGACATCTCATAGAGAAATGCATGACACTACACATAGAATGCATCGTTCTGTTTCTACACCTAGCCATGGTAGAGGAGATGCCTCTTCTCGGGGGGGAACTGGGTTTGTTGGGTCTATGAATAATGATGACAGACATTTTAATTCATCTCAAAATAACACTGACAAGAACTGGGGATCAGCGGAAAGAGCCACTGATAGCTTTGAAGATGACCAGTTTGAGGCCTGTACCTCGTCGCTTCCATCATCAGCTCACAGTAACAACAGCACATGTATTCAAAATCACCCAAAATACACAACTAATGCCATGACTAATACAACGTCAACAAGTACCCAAAGCCCTGTACTGAAACCGGATAACAAATATTTAGAAAACGAGCACGAACGTGGAATACTAATAGCTACACAGGGTCGAATATGGGCTCCAAGACGTAGCAATGTTGTTGGTGGAACTTCGGGAATCCACGCTGAAGAGGAGAGAATTTCTGCCGGCAGAGAGGCATCAAGAAGTACAGGGGCTACAGCAGCTCTTGCCTCGCCTGAAAGGACCTATGGTGATCGTGTCAGTGCTGGAGTAAGAAAAATATTGAACACTGAAAGCCCTGCCAGGCAGACGGAGAAAAGTGGTGATGAATGTCATACTAGATTGGGCATGGGAAAGTCCCCACCCTTTGGTGGAGTTGGAAGGGCGAAATTACTTGCAGAGGCTAAAAGAACGAACTTTGGTGTGACAGGTAAAGTCTCGGATTTGTGAATTCTTTTATTGGTTATGTGTTTTTGGTTATCTTTAGGAGCCATTCTGCTCGGGCATTCCTTTGAACTCTGAATTTCTAACGAGACCTGAAACAACCATGGGGGCTGAACAAAGCCAGGTCCAGGCTAATCCACCGATCGAATTGGAATTTAGCGTGTTGGTTTTTGCGGAGGGAGGAAAACCGGAGAACCCGGAGAAAAACCCTCGGAGCAAGGGCGAGATACCAACAAACTCAACTCACATATGGCGCCGCGTCCGGGAATCGAACCTGGGCCACAGAGGTGAGAGGCGAATCGCTTAACCACTGCGCCACCCGGACTCCCTAACTCCCTACTAATGCCGCAAATATGTATTTTAAGAACTGAAGGCCCTGTCGCACGGTACGCCTTTTCTTGCAACTTGCCTCGCAAAGACAAGTTACAAGTAGGGAGCCGGGGTGGCGCAGTGGTTAAGCGCTTTGCCGCTCACTTCTGTGGCCCAGGTTCGATCCCCGGACACGCCATATGTGAGCCTCCCGGTCTGTTGTGCGGGAGTTCGCGGGTTCAATCCCGTGCCGGACCACCACTTAGGGTCTTTAAATAACTGGGAGAAGGTAGTGCCATTGCTATGATAAATGCAAATGGTTAGACATTCGCGTCTTCTCGGATCAGGACGTTAAATCGTAGTCTCCCACTGAGAACGCAAACAAAACCTCTGCTAGTGACCACCCTCAGTGAATATAGAGTTTATTTTAAAAAACAGTGTCCCTAATTATCAATTCAAGTCATTTATTTAAAGGTGCGCACACACACTGCAACACACCGCATGGCAAAACGTTATGCTCCGCTGGCGGAAAGAACGAAGGCCCTGGCGTTCAAGTACAAGTTTCCGAGTTAAACGTTTTTAGTAAATAATTTCGTAACTTAGTAAACTCCCAGTGAATTACAAATTAATAAAACGTCAACCTGTTAAAGTCTTCGGCTTAGCTTTTAAGTAGTTTTCTTCTTTTTCGCGAAACATTTCACGTAAATACGAGTACATGTAGTAGGTACTTAAAATTAGAAACGGGTGATTGCCGATAGTTTCGGCGGGGAACTGGGGAGACCGGATGCGCGCGGCTCATCAAAGCGCATGCGCGTGACGTTTTGCCGCTGTGTGATATTGCGCAGTCTCGCCGACAAACGTGCGTCTGTCTATAACATTGTTGTGTGCGTGTGTCAACCCATTTTCAACACAATAGCTCTCTTTCGATATATGCTTCACTCGTCACGCACAAAGGTTCGACGTTTTGCCGCGGTGTGATATTGCGCAGTCTCGCCGAGAAACGTGCGTCTGTCTATAACATTGTTGTGTGCGTGTGTCAACCCATTTTCAACACAATAGCTCTCTTTCGATATATGCTTCACTCGTCACGCACAAAGGTTCGACGTTTTGCCGCGGTGTGATATTGCGCAGTCTCGCCGAGAAACGTGCGTCTGTCTATAACATTGTTGTGTGCGTGTGTCAACCCATTTTCAACACAATAGCTCTCTTTCGATATATGCTTCACTCGTCACGCACAAAGGTTCGACGTTTTGCCGCGGTGTGATATTGCGCAGTCTCGCCGAGAAACGTGCGTCTGTCTATAACATTGTTGTGTGCGTGTGTCAACCCATTTTCAACACAATAGCTCTCTTTCGATATATGCTTCACTCGTCACGCACAAAGGTTCGACGTTTTGCCGCGGTGTGATATTGCGCAGTCTCGCCGAGAAACGTGCGTCTGTCTATAACATTGTTGTGTGCGTGTGTCAACCCATTTTCAACACAATAGCTCTCTTTCGATATATGCTTCACTCGTCACGCACAAAGGTTCGACGTTTTGCCGCGGTGTGATATTGCGCAGTCTCGCCGAGAAACGTGCGTCTGTCTATAACATTGTTGTGTACGTGTGTCAACCCATTTTCAACACAATAGCTCTCTTTCGATATATGCTTCACTCGTCACGCACAAAGTTTTCATTATGAGGCTCCGGGGTAAATCAAATTTATTATTTTCTCTTTTCACGAATCACTGAGCATTATGCACTTATCAGCGGCCATCCCGAGGGGTGACCCCGGGGACATACGCGGATATCCCAGGATTCGTTCACTTTTGGGAGGGACAAAGAAATTTCAATTGCTTATAATTCAGACAAGATTCACTTGAATCACGTCAAACTTGGCACACATGCTAATTTCAACATGCTCTGTCGTGTGATGAACTTTATTTTGAAATTAGAGTAATTCTGATAAACTAGGTCCCAGTCCCCTGCTCGTTTTGTGACCGGCCAATTCAGGTGTCACAGTGTTTTTACAAGTTGGGCTATTTTTAGATTATTTTCCCCGCCAATTGTTGAGTTGCACCGTGGCGGACCAAAAGATGCCTCATTAGCTACTTTTGTTATACTAAACAACATGCTGCTACGCTTTTGTGATTTTATTCCCATAGGAATAATTGCAACTCAACAATAGCGAGAACCGTTCTAAAAATAACCTAACTTGTGATAACGCTGTGACATAGGCCTAGTATGCGGGATGGACGCTCCTGGTAAAAGTAGGTAATTAAAGCTACTGCTGAATGAATGACCAAAAAGTACTCTAAATGAGTGCCCCGGGGGTAGGGATTATTGGTAGCTTTTTGTTACAATATCCTGCCCTTGGGTATGGGGGGTTGGTTGACATCATTGTACAAATGCCCCCCCCCCCCCCCCCCCCCCCCGCCCCGAGATGGCCGCTGATAAGTGCATTATACCCCGGAATCTCATATTGAATCCATTGAACGTGAAAATTGAAGCATATATCGAAAGTAGGCTATTGCCGGCAGTGTTGCGAGCCGCGCAATGTTGCAGCGTATTTCGGTACACATGTTGCAATGTCGCTGCATGTTAAAAGCAATAACTCTCCCTTATTTGACCTCACGATTATTTTGTCCGATTTTGATTTCACCTTTAGGTCTTCCCACCATCTAGAGCCTAGAACAGGTTCACAGTGCCCCTTGAATTCTTTCCGATTTTCTGGATGAAATCAGGCTTCCAATATTCATGGTAAAAATATTAAAATATTACGTTTCTTTCGTAGGGAATCAGCAGCGAAACACGACAGCCATGGGCAGAGGACGGGGGATGCTGGGCGTTTACCCGTTTAAAACTTAGCTTGATCGTTGTTACATGCTGAGAATCCATTGATTCTACGGTTAAATTTCACCCATTTGTATATTTGTGGGAAGTTAGAAGTCAGTTCTACTGTTGTTGTTTTTATTGGTGGTTGCGTCTGTTACTGAATTATATAGAGGGGGTAGCCAGAATTTGAAGTAGGGGAAATTCCTTTCCAGTAGTTTTGAAAATCCAAGCTAAGGTATCTTAATTAAATAGCATTTTCTGCATTATGAGAGTAAGAAACACATTGACTCGCTTTCTTTTTCTCTTTTCTTTTATTTATTTCATTATTTTGTTTTCTGGCTTGGAAAAATGTATATATAGTTAAGGTTAGTAAACCACAGCAAAAACCGTGTACAATCAATCTTGCCAGACGTTGGATAAAAAAACAGATCTTAATCAGCAAGAAGAATAAAATATAAATTTATAAAGTGTCCGAAGACTGCTGTAATGCTGATCAAATACAACGCTTGTCGAGGTTTATACGATATTTCGGCTGGCCAGTACCAGCCTTCTTCATGTTTATTTTACAGTGGAGGTCACAAATGGATACAAGACTTATATAAATGGTTTATTACATGAAATTACAAAATCGATCACATATGTTTTATATAGTAGTAGGAAATTACGAAATAGGTTGGAAAAGATTGCAGATACGACAGACAATAAAGGTCAAATGGTGAAATTACATTTCATCACGTCAATTCATTCCGAGTGGTTCGAGGGTTTTGGAAAAAGGGTGGTTTTCCTCTGGGTGAAAGGGGGGTTCCGGCTACGGGCCTGATATATGTTATTATTTAGAGAGTGAGTTTGTGCGAGTTTGAGAAAATGTTACTGTTTCTTTTTTCAAAATCATTTAATGCTGAATAAACCACAGGTAACCCAGGCTCTGCCAATGGCAATACTTTAAAGAGAAGTGAGAGAAAACGGATCAATCACGGCCGTTTCTGGGAAATTATCCACCCACCCCTCCCTTGGAAATACATGGGTGAAACAGGGGGAGGGGTGGGGGTTTCCCAATTGACCCAGACACAACTAAGGCACAAGTAAGTTTTGCAGATTTTAATTCAATATGTGAACAAATTCCATACCAGTGCTAGGTACTTATTGACTAAGTGAGAGGGCCGGACGGGAACATATTTGGCTTGAGGTCATGACGACGGACCGTGCGCGTATAAAACGACCGAGAGCCAAATATTTTACCGTTCGGCCCGACCAAACTCAGTCAGTAAGTTTTTAATCATATGCCTACTAAGTTTGTTTTAATAGCGGCAAAATAACAAGCATCAAATCGAGTAGGCTTTTTCCGGCCCGCTCTCGTCTGACACGTGCGGCCGCCATCACGTGACTTTCGTAAATGGTTTTGAAAGGAAAGCGTGCGGGAGGCCGTGTGGGTAAATATGATAATTAACAATTATTCACCTCGGTGTCGGTGAATAGTGGTGGATTTTTACCGAGCCGCTATTGTTTTAGTATATACCACACTGCAGGCGAATAGCCAGCACCAAGTAGTTATTTTATTTTCTGTCAAATGGACAAAAACTCGCGCTGCTTCGCTCGGAGGTGAATATGAAATCATATTCACTGTTTGAGTAGCCAATCAGAGCGCGCGAAAAGTGGTATTCACTGGTGTGGTATATACTGATATTAAATATTGCCCATTTACAGAACCTGGGCTACCTGTAAATAAACAACTTTAGAGCAAAACGTGTTGGCATTAATTTCAATTGTTATTTGTAGAGTTTTTGGATACGAATTTGATTGCATTCAGAGATATTACAGTTGATATTGCAGTCTACGAATAGTATAGGTTCAGAGGTATTGACCCAAATGCCTCACTTCGATGCAATGAAGCACCATTGAAACCGTCAATATTGTATGACACAACTGCCTTCTTAAAGGGGAACTCAATCCTAATATCAACCCAATGTCATTACAAAGATGTATTAGAAAGAAATAAGTTCTGCTATTTTATTTTTCTGTGTTGCGCGTCTATGAGGAGAAAATTAGTCTACAAGTTCGATTTTCCGCTGAAAAATCTATTGTGTGGCGGCTCAATTCAGTGCAAATTTCCCCATAACGTACGTCACACATACCAAGGAAAAACGATCACACCTCTAGCACAAAGAAAACAATGGTCCGCAATTAGAAGCTGTTAGTCCCGCTATTTAATATCGGGGACAGCATGGCAAAACTAATTTATTCCCCGTATCTGACGTCACAAATTACAAGAATTGAGCCGTCTGTACATAGCGGACGTTGTGAGGAAGGTTTTCGAATTTTCTCTTGCTAGACGCGCAACACAGAAAAATTAAATAGCAGAACCTATTTATTTCGAATACATGTTTGTATAGATTGGGTTGATTTTAGGGTTCAGTTCCCCTTTAAACAAACAACTTATTTATAAACAGTTTGAATAGTGCTTTATTACACTAAAGTGAGGCGTTTGGATCAAACCGCTGAAACTTTTATTCGCTTGAGCTTGTTCATTTGTTGTCCCAATTCAGGTCACCTGACTTTTCCCTTGAGTAATGTTTTCTTGTTTTTCTTTACCCAAGAGAAAATATATAAATTTATCTAATATGGAAGCACTGAATCCTCTGGAGGCTGTCACATGATCTGAATTGGGACAACAAACGTACAAGCTAAATCGGTATATTATTATCGCGTGGGCCGCAGAAAAAAAATGAACATAATATTGCGCATGTGCATTATTTATCAGCAGTTAAAAATATAATAAAGCCAGATTTTACGTTGCTCTGTTGTCAAAATACCTGGGTAAACGAGGTTAGCATACCTCGATCGACTTTAGTTGATTATATACCAGTGTTAAACGATATTAGGTTAGCCTCGCACTGAGGGATATCAGAACGAGTTTTGCCTAGCTATATAGCAAGACAAAGGTGCGATATTTGCCATGTTTCTTTGTATTAGCAATGGCTGTCCCCCAGTAACGATCCCAAGCGCCTTTGCGAAACCGAACTCGCCCCATCCCCCTACTCGTGGCCAAAACTAAACGTTCGACAGGTCTGCAAAATACTGCGCATGTCCAGTCAGCGGTAGAAATCGCGGGAGCAGCTCCTAAATGGTTTCTGTTTAAAAAACTCGACACGTCGCAACTGAGACTGGTGGTAAGAGTTTTATTAGCTTAGTCATCAAGCCAAATATAATTGGGACTGGTTCATGAGTGGAATTCAAAATCGAAGTTTTTTTCCTGTGACAGAGGGTTTTCACTCAATCCCCAGAGATTCAAATGACAAAGGGCATGGCGGCCATGTTGGTGTACCTAACAAAAGAAGCTGACGAAGAATCTATTGAGGTACACCAACATGGCGGCTATGACGTCACGTGAACACCCTCTATACCTTGAAGTCCAAGTTTCGAGTGAAAATTCAACCAAAATGATGTGCGTGAAATCCACGCATGCACAAGCGTTTTGCAGATTCTCGTTTCCTGTGCCTCGTCAACTAGTTGAGGAGGCACTGGGAACGAGAATGGTCTGAACGTTCTAACAGTCTTGTTGAACTTTTAGTAGAAAACCTCGATATAACGACATTTTTGGTGCTTTTGCTGGAAAAGCGTTCTAACCGCGAGTCGTTTGTAACGAAATCTCGATATAATGAACTCATTGAAAGTTTTGGCTCATTTCCAATCTTCGCTCGGACGAAATTACAATGAACGACAAAACACGGACAGTCGTACCAGGCTTTGAGCAGATTTCGTTAGAGTATCTCTGTAATTTGATTGGATCAGCAGTACCGAAAACCATTTCAATGTCACGCCATGCCGTCTAAATATCCCAAAATAATTATCCAGAAGTTAAACATATCTCGAATATTTCTTAAAGGGTGTATATAAGGTCGAAACTTGTTATCATTAATATCGATTCTACATCAAGTGAATAGTAGAATATTTCTCGATTTGAGTATTCCATCTACGAGTTATTTAAGTTTATATTTATAATATATTCAATCCGGTGACGTCAAACCGGTCTCATTTATTATACAAAAACTTACTGGTAGAGATAAATGACCTGTTGTAAACATGTAGTTATATTGGACGGTTATATCAGTGATGTTACCAAATATTTTGTGAAAATCAGAAAACGGTTTCATTCACAAGGAAAACTAAATGACAGCCGATATCCCCGATTCGCGTCAAATTTACGTCACTCGTTAGCATATTGGAAATAGAATTTCGGGAACTGTCCTCCGCACTAAGTTTTTCCTCGGAACAGTCACGGTCACAGGATTCACAGTCACAGGCAAACGTTGGGTTTTTCTACTTTATTGCTCTCACTCCGTTGCTCTTCACAAAGTTCTACTCTTTAAAAGCCGTTGAATTAACAATTATCCTTAAATGGCAAACACGCTTGGAATAATGATAATCGTTAATTCTACGATAAACCCGAACCACAAACCAAACCCTAACCATCGGACGAGTTCACGGGTAAACGACGGGTTCTCACTCACCTAGAGCAAGGGTTCACAGATAAACAAGAAGAGGAGGTAAAGAGAGGAATATTTTTTTTGAGCACTCGTACTCGGACTCGTAGCCCTTTGCGTCAATTGCGTGTACTGCAGTGTAGTGCAGACGTCATCGCTACTACACTAAGCCGGTCTACAGCCGTTCGGAATGTAACATGTTTATCCTTGACTGGTTTTCAGAATGTCATTAGAATTACGATTATCATTATTTCAAGCGTGTTTTCCATTTAAGGATAGTTGTGAATTCAACGGGGAGGATGTGTTGACTGAATGTTGGATGTGTAATTCAATATAATCTTAAAGTTCAACATAACTACCAATAGTAGTACTTTCTAATGTGATATTGACCATGGAGCGAATAACCGCTGGATAATTCGCGGGCGATATTAAATAGATAGCTGCTGTCCAGTTTGCGTGGGCGCGCGTAAAGCCAGTTTTATTTTATTTGTATATCATTTATCAATTAACTATCCTTAGTTTTGACCAATTTTAATAAAAACCTTCTAAATAAAGACCTTTTTGATAGTTTGGATCAGTTTTATACCGATTTGTTGCTCAAAAGTTGCCAAGGAAGGCAAAAGTTGCTCTAGGTTGCTCGCACTACAAAAAGTTGCTCAAAACGCTAAAAGTTGCTCAAAAGTTGCCGAGCACAATCTATTTATGCCTAGTGGCCAAAACTAAACGTTCGACAGGTCTGCAAAATACTGCGCATGTCAAGTCAGCGGTAGAATCGCGGGAGCAGCTCCTAAATGGTTTCTGTTTAAAAAACTCGACACGTCGCAACTGAGACCGGTGGTAAGAGTTTTATTAGCTTAGTCATCAAGCCAAATATAATTGGGACTGGTTCATGAGTGGAATTCAAAATCGAAGCTTGTTTTTTTTCCTGTGACGGAGGGTTTTCACTCAATCCCCAGAGATTCAAATGACAAAGGGCATGGCGGCCATGTTGGTGTACCCAACAAAAGAAGCTAACGAAGAATCTATTGAGGTACACCAACATGGCGGCTATGACATCACGTGAAAACCCTCTATACCTTGAAGTCCAAGTTTCGAGTGAAAATTCAACCAAAATGATGTGCGTGAAATCCACGCATGCACAAGCGTTTTGCAGATTCTCGTTTCCTGTGCCTCGTCAACTAGTTGAGGAGGCACTGGGAACGAGAATGGTCTGAACGTTCTAACAGTCTTGTTGAACTTTTAGTAGAAAACCTCGATATAACGACATTTTTGGTGCTTTTGCTGGAAAAGCGTTCTAACCGCGAGTCGTTTGTAACGAAATCTCGATATAATGAACTCATTGAAAGTTTTGGCTCATTTCCAATCTTCGCTCGGACGAAATTACAATGAACGACAAAACACGGACAGTCGTACCAGGCTTTGAGCAGATTTCGTTAGAGTATCTCTGTAATTTGATTGGATCAGCAGTACCGAAAACCATTTCAATGTCACGCCATGCCGTCTAAATATCCCAAAATAATTATCCAGAAGTTAAACATATCTCGAATATTTCTTAAAGGGTGTATATAAGGTCGAAACTTGTTATCATTAATATCGATTCTACATCAAGTGAATAGTAGAATATTTCTCGATTTGAGTATTCCATCCACGAGTTATTTAAGTTTATATTTATAATATATTCAATCCGGTGACGTCAAACCGGTCTCATTTATTATACAAAAACTTACTGGTAGAGATAAATGACCTGTTGTAAACATGTAGTTATATTGGACGGTTATATCAGTGATGTTACCAAATATTTTGTGAAAATCAGAAAACGGTTTCATTCACAAGGAAAACTAAATGACAGCCGATATCCCCGATTCGCGTCAAATTTACGTCACTCGTTAGCATATTGGAAATAGAATTTCGGAACTGTCCTCCGCACTAAGTTTTTCCTCGGAACAGTCACGGTCACAGGATTCACAGTCACAGGCAAACGTTGGGTTTTTCTACTTTATTGCTCTCACTCCGTTGCTCTTCACAAAGTTCTACTTTTTAAAGCCGTTGAATTAACAATTATCCTTAAATGGAAAACACGCTTGGAATAATGATAATCGTTAATTCTACGATAAATCCGAACCCGAACCACAAACCAAACCCTAACCATCGGACGAGTTCACGGGTAAACGACGGGTTCTCACTCACCTAGAGCTAGGGTTCACAGATAAACAAGAAGAGGAGGTAAAGAGAGGAATTTTTTTTTTGAGCACTCGTACTCGGACTCGTAGCCCTTTGCGTCAATTATATATAATAATAATAAAGTCTTTATTTCATGAGGGTAGCACAAAATAGTTAAAAACTAACAAACCTGTGGCCCTCTATAGCTAATAAAATTATATAAATATAGTTATTATAATAAAATATTAATGGTATAAATACATGGATCGTAGATGAAAAACGTTAAAAATATATAATTACGATAAGCAAAACAATTGTTTAAAATTCAAATTGAAACCCTAACAACAAAATAATACATGATAAAAAGTTGATAAAATCGAATAAAAATGGTCACACTTAAACTAAAAAATGATTTAAAAACTGCTGTTCCTTAAATAACACGTTCCAATAATGGCTTCTAAATGTAGTATAAGAGTTACTATTTCTAATTTCTAAAGATAAACTGTTCCATAATTGGCAAGTTGTTACTGTAAAAGTACGACCACCTTCAGTCTTGCGAGTAAACTTAGGACAAACTAAGTTAAGTTTACTGTACCGAGTGTTACGTGTGTGCCGTTCACTGTTAAGCTTTAGCATGTCCTTGATGTAAATAGGCACTAGGTCGTTTAAACGTTTATATACTATACAGCATTTAGCTAATTTAGCTTCTTCATAAAAGGGTAACCACTTAAGACTATTAAATAATTGGACGCTAGGAGCCCGACAGTCAGTGTTCATAATGACTCTCGCTGCCCTTTTCTGCAGCTTCAGAATCCTACCTAAACTTTCTTTATCACAGTTTATCCATATAACATATTGCGTGTACTGCAGTGTAGTGCAGCCGTCATCGCTACTACACTAAGCCGGTCTACCGCCGTTCGGAATGTAAATGTTTATCCTTGACTGGCCTAGTTTCAGAATGTCATTAGAATTACGATTATCATTATTTCAAGCGTGTTTTCCATTTAAGGATAGTTGTGAATTCAACGGGGAGGATGTGTTGACCAAGCACTACACGCAAACGGTTACGAGTTCGAGTCCGAGTAGGAGCGCTCCAAAAAAAATTATTCTCTCGTTTACCTTCTCTTCTTGTTTACCTGTGAATTAGTGAGAACCCGTCGTTTACCCGTGAACTCGTCCGATGGTTAGGGTTCGGTTTGTGGTTAGGGTTAGGGTTTGTCTTAGAATAATGATTATCATTGTTTTAAAGCGATTTGACAAATAATGATAATCATTGTTTTTAACCTCGAGAACGCGTTGGCTTGGTAGTACAGACGTCGTGACCGCTACACTAAGCGCGTCTACCGCCGTTCGCGATTAGACAATTGTTTATCTTTATCCTCGACTGGTTTTAAGAATAATGATTATCATTGTTTTGAAGTGATTTGACAATTAATGATAATCATTGTTTTAACCTCGAGGTTGTGTTGTTCACTCTCCTCATTCCCCCTCCCCTCCTCTTTCTCTCTCCTCATCTTTCTCTATCTTCATTCCCCCAATCCCCCTCCCCTTCCCCTGCGTTTGCGGCTACTCGGAATTTTGCTTCTACAGCATGTTCTAACAATGTTCACCCAAATTAAAGGTTCCAAAGTTACTGAATGAAGTACAGCTTGTCTTAGCCGGAAACGAAATAGTGACTGGGCTCCATCTCCCCCCCCCGGGGGGGGGGGGGGACTCCCCATAAAAATAGACGGGGGTGCTCGACCTATCTTTTAGGGGTTAAAATCGTTAGCAGTGCTATCTCTTAGGGGTCTTCCAAAGGTCTGCTATCTTTTAGGGGTCTCCGAGACCCAAACTTTTTGTGGCCGAGAAAAAATAGCGCTGGATCCTCGAGCATGAGACCCCACAAGTTGAATCGGTATTTACGGCTTCGATATAGAGTTTGATCCATCCGAATATTAAAGACGAGGTTATGGGGCAGAGCTTTGTCTCTTATTTCCTTTAGTTTGCACAAATTTGTCTTTTGGAGTGCTATCTTTTAGGGGTAATTTTTTTGTGAGCCACGCCCATATTGCTATCTTTTAGGGGTGAATTTCATTTCTCACGTCGAGCACCCCCGTCTATTTTTATGGGGAGTCCCCCCCGGGTCTCCCCCTTCTGTTGTCTTCACTTGCCACAGGAAGCCCACGGCTAGAGATGACTATCAGATGAACTCCGTCTCCAAATGTCATCAAAATACTTAGATATACTTATTATAAATGAGACAGGAATACTGTGTGGCCGACTTCGAGCACCACATTCACAGGTAGACACTGGTATGATCAACTAAAACTAGTATGGCGTATGCTTACTGTTACAACCCCTCAGTTATGGAACAAACTGCCCATAAACATAAGAAAGTGTTCGTGTCTCTCGAAATTCAAATCTCAGTTAAAAACTTATCTATTTAAACTTTCTTATAACTTAAATTAACTCATGCAGGGCCTGTAACTTGAATATTTTTATTATAATGTTTTTTATATTACATGTTATGTCTATTTTTTAGATAAGTTAGAATTTTTTATCAGTCATTAGTTTAGCAAAGAGTTTTCTATTTTCTACTTCATTTTCTATATTATATTTTGTGCTTTTATTAGATTAGTTAGGTTTTTATAACTTTTTTAAACTTCAGATTGTTACCATTTTAATTATTGTAAAGCGCTTAGAACAGTTTGGATAAGCGCTATATAAGTGTTATTATTATTACTAATCACAGGTATACCGTGGCCCACAAGGGCAATGCAAAAATATAAATCCCACTACAAAAATATATATGCCACTACAAAAATATAAGTCTTAGTACAAAAAAGGGAAATTCCAGTACAAAAATATAAGTCCCAGTACAAAAATGTTTCCCAGTACAAAAATATGTGGACTGCTTGCACCAGTTTCCCTCGGTTGATACACAGGAAGCCCATCGCTAAAGGAAGTATTGTAAGTATTATGGGTTATGGCTGTTTGGCGATGGATATAAAATATGGCGGAGGGTGTATCGAGCTGTTCTCAATGTGAATTTCACGGCCTTGATAATATCTGTATAAAGTGCTGTCCTCTCTGCGGTACAAACATTTTGGATGAAGAAAAACAATTAATAGAGTATTATTTTTCAAGAGGATATAAGTATAAAAGCGTTATTTATTTGCTTTTAAAAGAACACGGTATCAAAAATATGTGTGAACATGCAGACTCTGAAATCTCGTCTAGACGGTTATGGGCTGCGAAGAAGACTGCCCTTATATGATGTTGGAAATGTACGACAGCGTATCTCAAAGGAGCTAGACGGCCCCGGCTCCATGGGAGGATACCAGTCAATTTAGCATACGCTACGGTAAGAGGGTTTTCAAGTGCCGAGGAACATAGTTGAAGGAATTGTTAGAGAACTTCACACTCAAAGGTGCGAGACCAGAAAGCAAAGCGATTGACTCCTTTTTGGCCTTGAAGGAAATGAAACTTGGCAAATCAAAGTTTGACTTCATTTGTTTCGATGCTGGTGAATCCTTTGTCGACTCAACGGACGTTCGTGGTGAGTTATCCTCCAGTACTAATAACGCGACGAAAAACGTCTGCTCCACATTTAGGGCAATACATAAACGCACTTGTGACAGTAACAACCTGGAATGCGAGCGGCCCCACACTTTTGGGCGAGCGAGCGATGTAGTATGGATAAACTGATTGATATGCACCTGCATATACACCATGTATGGAATATATTTTTGTACTGGGAAACATTTGCGTTTTTGTAGTGGCATATATATTTTTATAATATAGATACGATAGTACGCGCGCTCTGATTGGCTAAGAAGCCATGTTTTATCAGAGTATAAAACATGGCTAAGGCTTCTTTATTTGTTAAGTATCACGATTCACTGATCACTTTGTTTACTTTTGAGACGCCAATATAACATGGTATTGCGTCTCAGAATACCAGCCTCTGATTGGCTCTTGCGCGAGCCCTTGCAGTTGCATGGGTTCCAGGTCAAGGTCAAAAGTCGTTTGTTCAACAGCAAGATTTCTACAATTTCACCTTCAAAACACTGTAAATTACAAGATAAGCATCACTCAATCCTAAAGGTAAGGTTGGCATTGTAGTTTCCGTCAGAAATCTAACACTCTTATTCGCTAAAAGTACAATTTTCATAATTTTTGAAGAGATTTCAAAACACGTCGCGAAAGTTTTCGCCACTCAAGCCGTGAAACCGTTGCCATAGATATACTAGGCGCCTTTTGAGAATTGAAATTACGATCAGAATAAGTTTGGTGCTTCATTCTCTTCTTTCTTTTAACAATTCCCGACTTAACTGTTGAATCGCGATACAAAACTAATTGAGATTTTGAGACGCGATACCGAATTATATTGCCGGCGTTGGAAGAAAATATATTCTTCGTATTGGGCTTCGTCGCTGCGCGACTCCGCCCAATACGGAATATATTTTCTCCCAACTGGCCGGCAATATAATTCGGTATCGCGTCTCAAAATCTCAATTAGTTTATAATATTTTTGTATTGCCCTGATGGGCCACCGTACAGGTAGACCAAGATTACGATCTGTATAATATTTAGTAGCCGATTTGTATGGGATTTTTGTCTTCCATGTTTAACATAAATCTTGAATAAAAATTGACATCTTCTGCTCTTTTCTAAACTGAGCACTTTGCTGAAACTAATTGGCACAGACATACTAAGGAACACAAGAAGACCTCCTCTAAGTTCTGTCAATTTAAATTCAAAATGTATGTTCAAAATGGAATATATAGATCGTGAACTTGGGCTACCTGTACCACACTAAACACTAAAGGACTGGTTCCGAGGGAAATTGAGTTTTGTTTTTCCCGCCCGGGTTTCCGAGATCTCGACGTTTCCCCAGAAACCATTACCGGCCGGATCTCTGACATTTAGACATCCATGAAGATACAAGCTTACTACAAAGGACTGAGTTCAAGGATGTATTGTAATAGTAACCGTCGTGTAAAGAAGAAACTTCGTCGAATGCCTTTTTCGATTGGAAGAGAACGTATCACGTGACAGGCCTCAAAACATCAGAGTGACCTTTGGACTCGCACGTGCGTCTTGAGATGGCGCATCTCGTGGTTTTCATCGTCATGACACGCGATCACGAAATTTGTTTGCATTTATGAAATCAAATAAAACATCTTTGTCCTTGTAGAACTACCAAAAATACACTTGTAACCCCAATTTTGGAACATTAGATTATTTCCTAACGGAGGTATGGGCCAGTGAATGTACGACAATTTTACAGTACTTTGCATGCGGCCTCCTCTCATGTGAAAACCAAGAATATGTTGAACGAATTACGGAAACCATACGCATGTAGTTTGTTTTATTTTTGACTTCATCCTCGTGAAACAGCGAGTTTTGTTTCTCCGGCCGGCCCCTTGACCCTCAATGTACCCCCAGGGTCTCACGAAAACAAAACTCATTGTTGAATAAACTGTTGTGAAAATATAATGAACAGAAACCCTTGCAATATAAAAATCAATACTCGGCTTATTCTGATCCTCTGAAGCTGAACTTAAATTATGATTTATATATTTGCCAAATAAAACCATACGGATTTTTTATAAGTAGAGTATTTCTGTTGTTAAATAATACAGATCTATAAACCATAACTGATGTATTACTGAGCATAATTTACGCTTACCTTGTAAATCAAATACAGTAACGAAATGCCGTATTCAATTTCCGGTAATAGCAGGAGCCGATGAGTCATGCTAGTAGAAACTAGAACTCCTGTAGAAACTCACTGATTCTATGCTCTGCTGCGCTCCGCATAGACTCCAAGTGAGATGTCGACTAGATGGTTCAGTGGCGATGTCAGTACTGCACGATATCCATTGTATTTAATGTGCCAACCAGAGATCCATTGGTTCCTGGTACAAAGCGGCCTTTTAAAATCATGGTCGCCATATTAGCATACCAGTTGTAATGTTTATCAACATGAAACATCGCTTTTAGCGTGAAGCACTACATATGTACTGATTTTTTTTTAAATATGAAAATATATGAAAAAATATGAAAGACTTGTACGTATCCCAATGCAAATTTCTAACAGGACGATCGAGTGTTATTTGTGGAATTTTCAAACATCACGAGCACTGTTAATCGTTAATTAAACGTTGCACACTAATGATTACCGATTAATAATATAGATGCAAAAAAGAAAAACTGAATTAACTAGTTTTTGCATCGAATTAACTGTGTTTTCACCGAATTAACTAGTTTTGCATCGAATTAACTAGTTTTGCACCGAATTAACTAGTTTTGCACCGAATTAACCAAGGGCACCCAACGAAGTTTTCGGTTAAAAAGCTGTTCGGGAGAGTAAGTTAGCCTAAAACTTTCGGATTTAAAAAAATTGTCCCTAGAAAATTGTTTTCTGGAATACTGGCTAGAAAATTTGTTTTCAATCCCTAGAAAATAATAGAAGAAAAGGGAGACTAAAAGGTTTCCCCTAAAATATTCGTACGTCCCAATTCGTCTGATCAATAGAGTCAGAACAGGGAAAAAAGAATCCCTGGCAAATTCGTACCTCCACAAAACGTTGCAACATGAAGTTACTTGGGCTAGAAAATTATTGTTTCTGTTCTAGACTACTAACAAATTCGTAGGCCGGGAATATTTTGCCATAGTATTTTCGGTTGACGCGATTTCCACCTAGAAAATCCGAACAGCTAATAGCTTTCTAGAATACGTCAAAGACATAGTAGGCGCCTTAAAATGGCTAGATAAGCTGCAGACAACTGGTTTCAAACGAATTTCAAAAAGTACTCGTTGGGTGCCCTTGATTAACTAGTTTTGCATCGAATTAACTAGTTTGCACTGCTGTTAGTGAGTAACATGTCAACAACGAGTACGACTTTTCGCAATCGACGAACACTTAAAACATATATGAACAAACGAATACTCTTAGTAGATTGTTCTCGTGTCTGCAGCATTGTTTGACAGAAATGGAATATTCGTACTTTCTTGCGACTGAGATATTTTGAGTCTAAAAGTCGTACTCGTAATAAAAGTCGTACTCGGGTTATTAGAGATTAAACCGGGTCCAGGGACTAGAGGGATTTATCGATCGATCTTAAAGTTTTGGCTCGAGATCAGTAAACTGCTTGCTAGTCGCTTAGGGAAGAGCACGAGATGATAATTCAGGAATGCCCAACAGAACTTCAGTGAGTCCGCGGACTAAAACAGAATGCAAGCTACTTCAGAACAGAACAATTACTAGTTGTTATAGTCTTCTAAATTCCAACTCGACTAATTAAGGAACTGTCCTATACTTGTCACTCACAAAGGTTTCGATACGAGGCTCCAGAGTAAATTTAAATTTATTATCATTCTCGGAGAATGGCTGAAACTTTGTGCATGACAAGTTGGCGATTCGTGTCAAAGATTCACTAGTATAGACCCCTTGTAGAGCTAGCTAGAAGACTAGACACGAAAATAATATGAATAGAGGCTTAAGAGTCATATATTTTGGCAATCGAAAATTCGTATGATGAGTGAAAATGCACAGTCCTAATACTGCAGAATCTGCAGAAAAAGGTTGCGTATTTCTTCTTTACTTCGTGCGTTCTGTGCTGCTTTATATAACGTTGTTTATTTATTTATTTCTTCGATAAGATACAAGTTATGACTTCACATGTACATTTACATGTACATGTACATTTTTGGCACGATTCAAATTTATGATTGAATATTGTTCGTTTTTATATGCGCACGTGTATATGTTTCATATCATTAGGTTATAAAAACGCCAGAGAGTTTAATTGGTCCCAAGGGAGTACTTTGGAGATTCTGACTGGACGAAATATGTTAAACAGCTGTTAATGAATACAAACAAACCTGGTCGATCGAGCGCGTGCAGCTATGGACTTAACACACGTGCAACGTCAACAAAGTCCAAAGTGCAGCGCTCGAGCAGTTCGAAAGTTTGTGGCTACAAGTGACTTGATATTGAAGTCTTATGGCGAGTTGTTTCAAACAAATCGAGTAAATCGCCTCCTGAACGTCGAACACGATCGTCTTCAGTCACCGCTTGAAAACGTACGCTTAATGACTAGCCCATTGACGAAAACGCTAGACAAAAGCTGTCTGATCCAACTGTAGTAAAGAAAACACACTAGTACATGGAAGCCGGTCCGGCGAGTGAATCTTAAAAGATTAATTATGTGGCTCAAGAAGGATCGACGTATCTATAGCCTGCTGGAGTTATGTGTGAGACAGGCTTCCCACTGGTTTTCTAGCAGGTGAAACAGGTAACCCTGGTGGTAATTTTCAAACTGACGGTGAGCTGTCAAATAAACTATGGCGCGAAATAAGGAATTTCTCTCGAGTGTATGGGACGCATGGATCATCCAGACGATTGTTATTGCTTACTGGCTTTCATCCGCTGAAACTCTGCATTCAAGTCTTATGGTAGCTTGGTGCCTCTGTTGTTGTGACACTTTTTTTCTAGTCGATGCCTTCGTTAGAGGGTCACGGAAGATCACGGACATTTTCCTTGGCAATGGAAAGTTACGCTTCAGAAGGCGTCGCTATGGTAACTATTTTCTGGAATCCTTTTCTTCCTGGTTCTACGTCTTCAGTTTTGTATCTCTAGTGCCTTACCATTTCCTGGTGTTCTGGCAAATGGATTGTGGTCCGTATTACTTCATAATATGTATTATGAGGCTATATTGGATTTTACAGTCTAAAAGAATTCCTTTTAATCTGATTGTAAACCTGTCAAAGGTGACTCTAAGCCGGACTTGACCGTGCATGCAGACCATGTAATAAATAACTTTATTGTTTCTTTAGCGCTGCATGTTTTGCTGCACCTATGATAACTCAATGTCCAGGTCACAAGTTTCGTAATTCCAGTTACAATGTATCGGGTGTTTTTACAAGCAGTTTTCCATTCTTGGGGATTACTTATAATAATAAAAATATTTTACCAGTAATGTACCACTTGTTAGTGTTAGCCTTGCGGAAGTTATTCTGGGATAATTTCGGGAATAATATATAATGCGAAAAAGTATTAGGAATTATTATTCCGTAACGATAGGTACAGTAATTTAAGCTTAGTCTATGGCAACAGCGAGAATCTCCCATACTACCTCTATGCTACGGCATTTGCACAAGTTAGGTTATTTTTAGAACGGTTTACCGCTATTATTGGGTTAAAATCATTCCTAAGGGAATAAAATCACAAAAGCGTATCAGAGGTGTTGTTGGTTAACAAAAGAAGCTAATGAGGCATCTTTTGTTCCGCCACTGGTGTAACCCACTAATTGGCGGCAAAAATAATCTAAAAATAGCCCAACTTGTGAAAACGCCGTAGCAACTAAATAAGAGATATGGACGCACTTCGTTATGGGCTCTTGTCTATGGCTATAATTTATTAATTATATATATATATATCAGGAACCCATTACCAGGAGCGTTTCTGTTATGGGTTGGGTCCCCAGCACAGGAGTAGATGAGGCTATTTTTAAATTCGAAATTCCCGCGAAAAGAGGTTGCCGCCATGTTGGTGCCCTTAAACAATAGATTCCTCGTTAGCTTCTTTTGTTGGGGCACCAACATTTGAATCTGGGGATTGAGTGAAAACCAGCAATTCGAATTCCCGCGTTGAAAGCGAGAAGAATGATAATGAGAAGTGACGTTAGCTATCTGATTGGCTAAGAATAGCCTACCTTTGTTCTTTTTGGCGCGAAACGCAATGCTAAAAATAGCCTCATCTACCTCTGTGCTGGGGTATATGTATGTCGATTGGTCAGAAGTCTATGCTCTTTGTGATGCTGAGGTTTTTTGGCCATCAGAAAGTATTTTTAACTTACTTTTCATACAGTGTTTGGAAGAGATTGGCCGATATCAGATTTTACGCAAAATTGTCAAAATAATTTATGTTGCACATCGAAGAACATAACTATTCGTCCAAATTTTTAATAGCGCCGGTTTGAAATAGTTCGAACTGTCGGCAGTCATGTCACTGAATAATTTGTTTTACAGCTTCATATGTATGTCGATTGGTAACAAGGCTATCCTGTTTGAGTTTGGACATTTCGTACAATTAGGACTAGGAAAGTTCGCTTGTCACGGTAGTGCATACGGTGACCACAGGCACCCCAATCTAGCCTGAATTTCAGCCGTCTCCTCTGGTTCGTTCCTCCCGGAGGAGACGGCTGAAATTCAGGCTAACCCCAATCTAATCTATGGGTTTGTGAAAATCGGAGATATGTATGGGGTTTTATAAATCCTTTCAGATTGCCGTACAATGTATTAATATACATTCCTTTTCGCTTCCATGTTGTTTTCTTTGTGGGTTTTAACTCGTGGATGCGCGCAAGCGCAGAACACGAGTTATTGGAGTCGGTCAGTAGGTAATTTATTCATCGTTTTATGGTGCGTAGATCGGGGACTCTCCGTTGGCTGTCCGAATAGTGTTCGATATTCCGAAGATATATTTACGGATGTTTATGGTACGCCGTCCAAGCATTGAAAGATTTGGTCATGCAGGAGAAGATCTTCCTAATGCCAGACACTCCAAACCTGGACAGACATGGTGGTGGGTCCCTATCAATCACTTAATGGCGATGACGTAACGATGACGTCATCGATTACGTGTTTTAAGTACATGCCCATATCTCCTTCATTTCTAATGCCAGACAGTTCAAACTTGGACAGGCATGGTATTGGGTTCCAACAAATCACTAAGTGGTGATGACGTAACGATGACGTCATTGGTCACGTGATTTTTAGTATATACCAAAATAGCTCACTGACCGCATCCACGGGTTGCCTATGTTTCTTCTCTTGGAACTATTTCAGGCTGTTTAGGAGTTTTTCATCCACCTCGGCTCACCGCCTAAATAATTGGGTGGTGGGCCGAGGTGGAGTGAAAAACTCTTAAAAACAGCCTGAAATAGTTCCATGAAAAGAAAAACTACAAAGGAAACAACATGGAAGCGAAAATGTATGTTTATTTATACATTGTACGGCAATTTGAAAGAATTTATAATACCCATACATATCTCCTATTTTCACAAAACCATAGATTGGGCTGCCTGAAGTGACTAGCTTTATCATAGTAGTTCGCTCTATGGGCTCTTATGCAGTCAGTAACAACTTCTATAGATTCATATGTATGTGCATTGCTCACAAGGTCTTCATTGATCAAAACATGTCAAATGCCCGATGCTAACGCGAAGCACCTCTCCTAAGAACTCGATTAAATTAATGTATTTCAATTGCTTAATTATAGACATTGGTTTACCTCATTTTGCGCCTGTCAAATCCACAATACATGAAGCTCTCTCCAACAGCTTTACATTTACAGTTGCATTAATCAGAGCACAGAGAGCAAAATCCTCATGACTATTAATATTCGGTAAAACACTATTCTAAAACATTTCTCGTTGGCACTTTACCGAAAGGTATATCTAGTTTATAATAGTAGATATGCAACTGAACAATCTACTTAGCTGCTATTATGCGATGTCAATGTTACTGCAATTCTTCGTGTGCAACCACGTGACTCAATTTTTATAAATTGCCAAATGAAATAAAAATGTTTTTGAGCTTGAAGAGAAATCAAAACTACGTCTCTGGGCCGAATTTTGAAGAAAAAAGAGCATTTCATTTCAGAGTTATGGGCGAACAAATACGAGAGGTTGTTTGTGTAAAATGTATGGCGCGGCCATGTTGGATGATCATGGGTTGTCATCCAACATGGCCGCCAAAACTTCAACATCTAAAACAAAGCGAACATTTCATCCATTTCAGTCGGTTTCACCATGAGTCCCATTAAACATAACTTTTAAACATTTGTAAGACCAAAAACCTTTAATTTGACGCAAATTTGTTGACTTTCGTGATTAATATAAAATGACTCGCGAATAAGCAAAAGCCGTGGACGAATATCCTGCTTGTTGAACGTTGGATCTGTATGAAGATCTAAACAGCCAAATAATGATAAATAGAAGCGAGAAGTCCAAGGACTATAGCAAAGCTGAAACAACGTGTATAGTTTTAAACGTACTATATTTCGGCTAGCCAAACTAGCCTTCTTCAGGTACTAGATGTTGTAACTAGAGAGTTCTAAAATAGGGGGTTACAATATATAGGATTTCACAATATATAGGATTTCACAATATGTAAATAGGAAGTGACGCAATGGAACGGATACTGGTAAAAAATGATGAAATAATAAAGTGATGTAGATAAGGTAAATAAAGGAAGGTAACAAATTACGATAAACTAATGGTGCAAAAAACTAATACAATGTAAATAGATGAATAGAAAATAAGGTGAAAGTGAGCTAGGTTTCATCACGTCTATTGATGCCATGAGGTTCAAGTGTTTTGGCCTTGTCTATAAGGTAGGATTCTCTGGCTTTACGAATCGAGTCTCGTGAGGAATGCATGAGTTCTAAGGGAATGAGTTGCATGTTAGTTTTAGAATGGTTAGGGTTAGAAAGAAAATGTTCTGCAACAGTGGAGGGTTTAGACTTAATGTTAGGTTTGTCAACTGATCGTCTATGTTCGTTGAATCTGTCTTTGAGGCGTCGTTTGGTTTCACCTATGTATTGGAGGTGACAGAGATTACATTGTACCATGTATATTAAATTTTTAGAGTTACAAGTGATATGCGAATGGATTAAACGGGTTTCACCTGTGGAATGGAAAGTGTATTGTTTAAGACCGTTGACGATGTAAGGGCAAGTGGCACAATTTTGTCCGCAACGGAATGAGCCAAGTGGGAGTGTGCGCGTGGAATGATTAGTAGTGTTATTGGGTAATTGTGATTTAACTAGAAGGTCACGAAGGTTAGGACAACGTCGGTGGGAAACGAGAGGAAAGCTAACAAAAACGTTTTTGCAACGATCGGATGAAAGTAGTATATTAAGATGTTTGTGAATTATACGAGAAATGTTAGGAAGTGCTGGGTTATAAGTGGTAATGAATGGTATACGTTGTGAGTTTTGCGAACGTTTAGTATGTAACGCGTCGTTACGAGCAATGTCAGCAGCGCGCTTAATTTGTCTGTTAAGAAATGTGCGGTTATAACCTCGTTGGAGGAGATAAGTTTTCAATTCGTTAGTGCGGAGTTTAAAAGCGTTGTTGTTAGAGCAAATGCGGCGGAGACGGAGAGCTAAACTAAAAGGGATAGCTTGTTTAGTGTGCAAGGGATGGCAAGAGGAGTTAAGAAGATATTGGTGTTTATCAGTGGGTTTAGTGTAAAGATCAGTTTCAATGTAACCGTCACGCAAGGAAACGGTTACGTCAAGAAATGGTACATGAGTAAATGAATGTGATGAGGTGAACTTGATAGTTGGATGAAGATTATTAAGAAAATCAATGAAAGTGTATAAATGATCTTGACCCTCGGTCCAGATCATGAAAATGTCATCAATGTATCTTAACCAAGTGTGTGGTGTGTAAGGAGCCTGAGAAAGGGCGTTATTTTCAAATTTACCGAGGAATAAATTAGCAAAAGAAGGAGCCATTCTAGTACCCATGGCTGTATATTGTAACCCCCTATTTTAGAACTCTCTAGTTACAACATCTAGTACCTGAAGAAGGCTAGTTTGGCTAGCCGAAATATAGTACGTTTAAAACTATACACGTTGTTTCAGCTTTGCTATAGTCCTTGGACTTCTCGCTTCTATTAATATAAACACGCGAAAGACTGTTGAGACATAATTCAAACCTCTGTATCTCGTGAGCAAAAGATTGTATTGAACTGAAATTTTGTCTGAGAACTTAAATCACAGACATCTACAAAATGTTAAAGAAACAATTTTATAGGATATATAGTTTAGAATTTAAATTTTGAAGACACCGTGATGACGTCACGTGCACACCAAGAATAGGCCTTTTGCCAGGAAACGGTCACGTGCTGATATAATCCCATTGGAAAAGCTTACTGGATGGCAAATAAACTTCAAACGTTGTTTTTGAAAGATCGGCAATCGATTGGATTGCGCGATCGGCAGTTCGAAAGTTTGTCGCTACGAGTGACTTGATATTGAAGTCTTCATTATGGCGAGTTGATTCAAACAAATCGAGTAAATCGCAGGCCTGAACGTCTAACACGATCGTCTTCAGTCAGTGCTTCACTGAAACACTTGATGACTAGCCGGTTGATGACGCTAGACAAAGCTGTCTGATCGATCCGACCGAAAACACTACATGGAAGCCATTCCCCGGGAGCCATTCGAGTGAATTTTGAAAGATTGTGGCTCAAGTTCGTGAGATAAGGATCGACGTAAAGCCAGCAGGAATTCTGTGTGAGACAAGCTTCCTACTTGTTGTCTAGTATGTAAAACAAGTAACCCCGGTGGGAATTTCAAACCGACGCGAGCTGTCAAAACTGCCTCTGTTCCTGGACTAAACTATGGCGCGAAACAAAGAATTTCTCTCGAGTATTTGGAACGCATGGATCATTCAGACGATTGTTATTGCTTACGGGCTTTCATCCGCTGAAACTCTGCATTCAAGTCTTTTGGTAGCTTGGTGCCTCTGTTGTTGTGACACTTTTTTTCTGGTCGATGCCTTCGTTAGAGGGTCACGGCAGATCACGGACATTTTCATTGGCAATGGAAAGTTACGCTTCAGAAGGCGTCGCTATGGTAACTATTTTCTGGAATCCTTTTCTTCCTGGTTCTACGTCTTCAGTTTTGTATCTCTAGTGCCTTACCATTTCCTGGTGTTCTGGCAAATGGATTGTGGTCCGTATTACTTCATAGTATGTATTATGAGGCTATCTTGGATTTTACAGTCTAAAATAATTCCTTTTAATCTGATTGTAAACCTATCAAAGGTGACTCTGTCCATATCTCCTATACAGTTGTCACAGCGTTTTAACAAGTTGAGCTATTTTTAGATTATTTCTCCCGCCAATTTGTGGGTTGCACAGTGGGGGAACAAAAGAGGCCTCGTTAGCTACGTTTGTTATACCAAACAACATGGCTGCAACGCTTTTGTGATTTTATTCCCTTAGGAATAATTGCAATAATAGCGCGAAACCGTTCTAAAAATAAACTAACTTGTGAAAACGCTGTGACAAAGGCCAAGTATGAGGGGTGGACGCTCCTGGTTATCAGGGGCTCCTGGCCGGACTTGACCGTGCATGCCGGCGACATAGTAACTTTATTGTTTCTTTAGCGTGTTTGATTTATGGTTTTAGAATTGGAGCTGCATGTTTAGCTGCACGTATGATAACTCAATGTCCAGGTCACAAGTTGGCCGCGACGTTAAGAAATTACCAGTTACTCGAAAGTTTCGTAATTCCACTTACGATGTATCGGGTGTTTTTAGAAACAGTTGTCCATTCTTGGGGATTATTTTTAGTAATAAACATATTTGATCAGTAATGTACCACTCGTTAGTGTATGGTAGCCTTGCGGAAATTATTCCGGGATAATTTCGGGAATAATACATAATGCGAAAAAGAATTGGGAATTATTATTCCGTAACGATAGGTACAGTAATTAAGCTTAATTTATGGCTATAATTTATTTATTATATATATATACACATTGTATTTATTTATAATAGTAGATATTCAACTAAAGAATCTACTTTAATAGCTGCTATTATGCAATGCCAACGTTATTGCAATAGGCCTTTTGCCAGGAAACGGTCACGTGCTGATATAATCCCGGCATTGCAAAAGCTTACTGGATGGCAAATAATCTTCAAAACGTTGTTTTTGAAAGGTCGGCAATCGTTTGGATTGCGCGATCGGCAGTTCGAAAGTTTGTGGCTAAGAGTGACTTGATATTGAAGTTGATTCAAACAAATCGAGTAAATCGCAGGCCTGAACGTCTCAACATGATCGTCTTCAGTCAACGCTTGAAAACACTTGACGACTAGCCGGTACGTTGATGAAAACGCTAGACAAAGCTGTCTGATCGATCCGACTGTAGTAAAGAAAACATTACACGGAAGCCATTCCGAATGAATTTTGAAAGATTGTGGCTCAATTCGTGAGATAAGGATTGACGTAAAGCCAGCAGGAATTCTGTGTGAGACAAGCTTCCTACTTGTTGTCTAGTAGGTGAAACAAGTAACCCCGGTGGGAATTTCAAACCGACGCGAGCTGTCAAAATTGCCTCTGTTCCTGGACTAAACTATGGCGCGAAACAAAGCATTTCTCTCGAGTATTTGGAACGCATGGATCATTCAGACGATTGTTATTGCTTACTGGCTTTCATCCGCTGAAACTCTGCATTCAAGTCTTATGGTAGCTTGGTGCCTCTGTCAGGTTGTGACACTTTTTGTCTGGTCGATGCCTTCGTTAGAGGGTCACGGAAGATCACGGACATTTTCCTCGGCAATGGAAATTTACGCTTCAGAAGGCGTCGCTATGGTAACTATTTTCTGGGATCCTTTTCTTCCTGGTTCTACGTCTTCAGTTTTGTTTCCCTAGTGCCTTACCATTTCCTGGTGTTCTGGCAAATGGATTGTGGTCCGTATTACTTCATAATATGTATTATGAGGCTATCTTGGATTTTACAGTCTAAAATAATTCCTTTTAATCTGATTGCAAACCTATCAAACGTGACTCTAAGCCCGACCAGAAGCCCATAGGCAGGAACGTCCATATCTCCTATACAGTTGTCACAGCGTTTTAACAAGTTGGGCTATTTTTAGATTATTTCTCCCGCCAATTTGTGGGTTGCACCGTGGGGGAACAAAAGAGGCTTCATTAGCTACGTTTGTTATACCAAACAACATGGCTGCAACGCTTTTGTGATTATATTCCCTTGGGAATAATTGCAATAATAGCGGGAAACCGTTCTAAAAATAACCTAACTTGTGAAAGGCCTAGAATGCGGGGTGGACGCTCCTGGTTATCAGGGGCTCCTGGCCGGACTTGACCGTGCATGAAGGCCATGTAATAACTTTATTGTTTCTTTAGCGTGTTTGATTTATGGTTTTAGAATTGGAGCTGCATGTTTAGCTGCACGTATGATAACTCAATGTCCAGGTCACAAGTTGGCCGCGACGTTAAAAAATTACCAGTTACTCGAAAGTTTCGTAATACCACTTACGATGTATCGGGTGTTTTTAGAAACAGTTGTCCATTCTTGGGGATTATTTTTAGTAATAAACATATTTGATCAGTAATGTACCACTTGTTAGTGTATGGTAGCCTTGCGGAAATTATTCCGGGATAATTTCGGGAATAATACATAATGCATAAAGAATTGGGAATTATTATTCCGTAACGATAGGTACAGTAATTAAGCTTAATTTATGGCTATAATTTATTTATTATATATATATACACATTGTATTTATTTATAATAGTAGATATTCAACTAAAGAATCTACTTTAATAGCTGCTATTATGCAATGCCAACGTTATTGCAATAGGCCTTTTGCCAGGAAACGGTCACGTGCTGATATAATCCCATTGCAAAGCTTACTGGATGGCAAATAATCTTCAAAACGTTGTTTTTCAAAGGTCGGCAATCGATTGGATTGCGCGATCGGCAGTTCGAAAGTTTGTGGCTAAGAGTGACTTGATATTGAAGTTGATTCAAACAAATCGAGTAAATCGCAGGCCTGAACGTCTAACATGATCGTCTTCAGTCCACCGCTTGACTGAAACGGCACTTGATGACTAGCCGGTACGTTGATGAAAACGCTAGACAAAGCTGTCTGATCGATCCGACTGTAGTAAAGAAAACATTACATGGAAGCCATTCCGAATGAATTTTGAAAGATTGTAATTGTGGCTCAATTCGTGAGATAAGGATCGACGTAAAGCCAGCAGGAGTTCTGTGTGAGACTGACAAGCTTCCCACTGGTTGTCTTAAGTAGGCATTGAGTAGGTGAAACAGGTAACCCCGGTGGGAATTTCAAACCGACGCGAGGTGTCAAAACTGCCTCTGTTCCTGGACTAAACTATGGCGGGAAACAAGGAATTTCTCTCGAGTATTTGGAACGCATGGATCATTCAGACGATTGTTATTGCTTACTGGCTTTCATCCGCTGAAACTCTGCATTCAAGTCTTATGGTAGCTTGGTGCCTCTGTTGTTGTGACACTTTTTTTCTGGTCGATGCCTTCGTTAGAGGATCACGGCAGATCACGGACATTTTCCTTGGCAATGGAAAGTTACGCTTCAGAAGGCGTCGCTATGGTAACTATTTTCTGGAATCCTTTTCTTCCTGGTTCTACGTCTTCAGTTTTGTATCTCTAGCGCCTTACCATTTCCTGGTGTTCTGGCAAATGGATTGTGGTCCGTATTACTTCATAGTATGTATTATGAGGCTATCTTGGATTTTACAGTCTAAAAGAATTCCTTTTAATCTGATTGTAAACCTGTCAAAGGTAACTCTCAGCCGGACTTGACCATGCATCGCCATGTAATAACTTTATTGTTTCTTTAGCGTGTTTACGATATTGTTACGAACAGTTGTCCATTCTTGGGGATTATTTTTAGTAATAAACATATTTGATCAGTAATGTACCACTTGTTAGTGTATGGTAGCCTTGCGGAAATTATTCCGGGATAATTTCGGGAATAATACATAATGCGAAAAAGAATTGGGAATTATTATTCCGTAACGATAGGTACAGTAATTAAGCTTAATTTATGGCTATAATTTATTTATTATATATATATACACATTGTATTTATTTATAATAGTAGATATTCAACTAAAGAATCTACTTTAATAGCTGCTATTATGCAATGCCAACGTTATTGCAATAGGCCTTTTGCCAGGAAACGGTCACGTGCTGATATAATCCCGGCATTGCAAAAGCTTACTGGATGGCAAATAATCTTCAAAACGTTGTTTTTGAAAGGTCGGCAATCGTTTGGATTGCGCGATCGGCAGTTCGAAAGTTTGTGGCTAAGAGTGACTTGATATTGAAGTTGATTCAAACAAATCGAGTAAATCGCAGGCCTGAACGTCTCAACATGATCGTCTTCAGTCAACGCTTGAAAACACTTGACGACTAGCCGGTACGTTGATGAAAACGCTAGACAAAGCTGTCTGATCGATCCGACTGTAGTAAAGAAAACATTACACGGAAGCCATTCCGAATGAATTTTGAAAGATTGTGGCTCAATTCGTGAGATAAGGATTGACGTAAAGCCAGCAGGAATTCTGTGTGAGACAAGCTTCCTACTTGTTGTCTAGTAGGTGAAACAAGTAACCCCGGTGGGAATTTCAAACCGACGCGAGCTGTCAAAATTGCCTCTGTTCCTGGACTAAACTATGGCGCGAAACAAAGCATTTCTCTCGAGTATTTGGAACGCATGGATCATTCAGACGATTGTTATTGCTTACTGGCTTTCATCCGCTGAAACTCTGCATTCAAGTCTTATGGTAGCTTGGTGCCTCTGTCAGGTTGTGACACTTTTTTTCTGGTCGATGCCTTCGTTAGAGGGTCACGGAAGATCACGGACATTTTCCTCGGCAATGGAAATTTACGCTTCAGAAGGCGTCGCTATGGTAACTATTTTCTGGGATCCTTTTCTTCCTGGTTCTACGTCTTCAGTTTTGTTTCCCTAGTGCCTTACCATTTCCTGGTGTTCTGGCAAATGGATTGTGGTCCGTATTACTTCATAATATGTATTATGAGGCTATCTTGGATTTTACAGTCTAAAATAATTCCTTTTAATCTGATTGCAAACCTATCAAACGTGACTCTAAGCCCGACCAGAAGCCCATAGGCAGGAACGTCCATATCTCCTATACAGTTGTCACAGCGTTTTAACAAGTTGGGCTATTTTTAGATTATTTCTCCCGCCAATTTGTGGGTTGCACCGTGGGGGAACAAAAGAGGCTTCATTAGCTACGTTTGTTATACCAAACAACATGGCTGCAACGCTTTTGTGATTATATTCCCTTGGGAATAATTGCAATAATAGCGGGAAACCGTTCTAAAAATAACCTAACTTGTGAAAGGCCTAGAATGCGGGGTGGACGCTCCTGGTTATCAGGGGCTCCTGGCCGGACTTGACCGTGCATGAAGGCCATGTAATAACTTTATTGTTTCTTTAGCGTGTTTGATTTATGGTTTTAGAATTGGAGCTGCATGTTTAGCTGCACGTATGATAACTCAATGTCCAGGTCACAAGTTGGCCGCGACGTTAAAAAATTACCAGTTACTCGAAAGTTTCGTAATACCACTTACGATGTATCGGGTGTTTTTAGAAACAGTTGTCCATTCTTGGGGATTATTTTTAGTAATAAACATATTTGATCAGTAATGTACCACTTGTTAGTGTATGGTAGCCTTGCGGAAATTATTCCGGGATAATTTCGGGAATAATACATAATGCATAAAGAATTGGGAATTATTATTCCGTAACGATAGGTACAGTAATTAAGCTTAATTTATGGCTATAATTTATTTATTATATATATATACACATTGTATTTATTTATAATAGTAGATATTCAACTAAAGAATCTACTTTAATAGCTGCTATTATGCAATGCCAACGTTATTGCAATAGGCCTTTTGCCAGGAAACGGTCACGTGCTGATATAATCCCATTGCAAAGCTTACTGGATGGCAAATAATCTTCAAAACGTTGTTTTTCAAAGGTCGGCAATCGATTGGATTGCGCGATCGGCAGTTCGAAAGTTTGTGGCTAAGAGTGACTTGATATTGAAGTTGATTCAAACAAATCGAGTAAATCGCAGGCCTGAACGTCTAACATGATCGTCTTCAGTCCACCGCTTGACTGAAACGGCACTTGATGACTAGCCGGTACGTTGATGAAAACGCTAGACAAAGCTGTCTGATCGATCCGACTGTAGTAAAGAAAACATTACATGGAAGCCATTCCGAATGAATTTTGAAAGATTGTAATTGTGGCTCAATTCGTGAGATAAGGATCGACGTAAAGCCAGCAGGAGTTCTGTGTGAGACTGACAAGCTTCCCACTGGTTGTCTTAAGTAGGCATTGAGTAGGTGAAACAGGTAACCCCGGTGGGAATTTCAAACCGACGCGAGGTGTCAAAACTGCCTCTGTTCCTGGACTAAACTATGGCGGGAAACAAGGAATTTCTCTCGAGTATTTGGAACGCATGGATCATTCAGACGATTGTTATTGCTTACTGGCTTTCATCCGCTGAAACTCTGCATTCAAGTCTTATGGTAGCTTGGTGCCTCTGTTGTTGTGACACTTTTTTTCTGGTCGATGCCTTCGTTAGAGGATCACGGCAGATCACGGACATTTTCCTTGGCAATGGAAAGTTACGCTTCAGAAGGCGTCGCTATGGTAACTATTTTCTGGAATCCTTTTCTTCCTGGTTCTACGTCTTCAGTTTTGTATCTCTAGCGCCTTACCATTTCCTGGTGTTCTGGCAAATGGATTGTGGTCCGTATTACTTCATAGTATGTATTATGAGGCTATCTTGGATTTTACAGTCTAAAAGAATTCCTTTTAATCTGATTGTAAACCTGTCAAAGGTAACTCTCAGCCGGACTTGACCATGCATCGCCATGTAATAACTTTATTGTTTCTTTAGCGTGTTTACGATATTGTTACGAACAGTTGTCCATTCTTGGGGATTATTTTTTGTAATAAACATATTTTACCAGTAATGTACCACTCGTTAGCGTATGGTATGGATAATTTCTGGAATAATATATAATGCGAAAAAGAATAGACCAATTAAGGTAATTTCGGCACCATCTTGTAGGCGGTGCAATTAAACATGGCTGAAAATAGTGTTTGTATGGGAATCCGATGCCAAATAATTTCCGTAAAATCGAATTTATGAAATATTCTTCAGATACAAACTTAAGGTACCAGGTAAAAGATTAACGCGGGAAAATTTACAGACAAATGTATGGGTAACTAAAAACACGATTGCACGCTTCCCAGCACAGCTACATCCCTCAAATTTCGATCAGTTAATCTTTTACCTGGTATCTTAAGTTTCTATCTGAAGAATATTTCAGAAATTCGATTTTACGTAAATTATTTGGCATCGGATTCCCATACAAACACGGCTGTATTTCGCGCCATTTTTGCACCCGAAATTACCTTGGATTGGTCTATTGGGAATTATTATTCCGTAACAATAGGTCAGCAATTTAAGCTTAGTCTATGTATATATATATACAGCGAATTGCAAATATTATGAGGTGTCCAACATATCAACATATTACGGTGGCCCATTAGGGACACCAGATCTCCAAGGAAATCAACGCCTGCTCCGTACAAATCATAACATTTCTCTGTACAAAAGGGAAACATTTCCGTAGAAGTAGAGCTACTCCGTAGAAATAGGGCTGTTGCGTAGAAGTAGAGCTTCTCCGTAGAAATAGAGCTTCTCCGTAGAAGTAGAGCTTCTCCGTAGAAATGGAGCTTCTTCGTAGAAGTAGAGCTGTTGCGTAGAAAATATAGAACTTCTCCGTAGAAAATATAGAGCTTCTCCGTAGAAAATAAAGAGCTTCTCCGTAGCAATAGAGCTGCTCCGCAGAAACCGGCGACCTCTATAAACAGTGTTTGGGCTTCCTGTGCTAATGAACTCGTTTTCAGTCCTTTCCGTGATGCAAAATGGCGGCGACTCAGTTGTACATCGCTCTTGATATCATATCAGCATACTGTAGTTCGGATATTTGGCTATTTACTATCTTCTTGTGAACGACATTTTCTCAATTTTGGGGTAATAAAACTCCGTGCACTCCGCGTAGAAATGATGCTTCTAGCTTAATACTTAAAAAAGCATGGAAACTAGGCTAGTTACCAGGTGAGGTGACGCGACAGAGTGGAAGGTTTCCCGCCAAAATAGACCTCCTTTGGCCTTCCTTGTGTCTGCTTACCAAAATGAACGTGTTTTGCCAGTCTTGTGGGGCAAAACAGACCTCAGTTGCAGCGAATTATTGCTTTAATTGTGGGACTAAGCTTTCATCAAGTAAGTCGGTGCCAATTATTACTCTAAAAGTTCAGCCATAATCCATATCGCCATTGGTTCGACCTCAACAAAGACAACAGCGTTGTGAGACTCCATGACGCGTATCGCATAGATACGGATTTTATCTTCGAGTGTTGATGAAATATCTTACGAGTGAGCGCGGCGAATGAGTAAGATATTTCATCAACACGAGAAGATAAAATTCGTATCTCCAAGCGGCCATGTAATGTTCTGTTTAAGATATGATTATCGATGACATACTAGTTTCAATCTCTTAGTCTTACTAAAAAGGCTAGAAATCTTTGAAAGCCAGCCAAATATACACTGCGGTATTTCATGGATAATTTTATATTAAAATAATTTACAAGGCTGCTCGCCATCGTTTAATTCCAACCGATTTGAAGTATTTTATTTTACTTTTATTTATTCCATTTTTAATTCTCTTTTTATTCTCTTCTTTTATTCACAAAGTGGAGAATTTAGTGCAGTTGTCAAGCGATCTTTTGAGTGGAGGGGGTCCCTCGGTTCTTGTACATTACACCTATTTCAAAAAAAGGTGCCACGGACGAGCGACAAGAGACAGGATTGTCATTTATACATTTAAGTTTTTACTGGCGGCATGCAGCTATAATGGAACCAGGTTTTTCTTCGGCAGACCTTTAGCAACTGATTAAGCTTAACTTTTTATTGTTCTACTTCTATTGTAACGTACTTACTCAGGTAGCTGACTTCGCAGCCACAACTTGGGCAAAACTTGCATGACGATCCAGGCAGTTCCAACGAACATTAAGTGCATTCCATTTTTTTGCAGAGAATAATTCATTCATCCCCACACAGGGCAAGGGCACTCAACGAAGTTTTCGGTTAAAAAGCTGTTCGGGAGAGTAAGTTAGCCTAAAACGTTCGGACTTGAAAAAAATCGTCCCTAGAAAATTGTTTTCTGAAATACTGGCTAGAAAATTTGTTTTCAATCCCTAGAAAATTATAGAAGAAAAGGGAGACTAAAAGGTTTCCCCTAAAATATTCGTACGTCCCAATTTGTCTGATCAATAGAGTCAGAACGATCCTAAAAAAAATTGGTTGGAATGGAAAAAAAACACCACATATTATCACAAATCATTTAGTGAAGCGGCCACCTAAAGTTTTCGAGAACACATTTTCATTCCCTAAGAAATTCTGACATCTAAAATCCGAAAGAATAAACCTTTAACAAATGGAGGTCACCTAAAAGAATTGCCTAAAGGAAAAAGAATCCCTAAAAAAATCGTACCTCCACAAAACTTTGCAACATGAAGTTACTTGAGCTAGAAAATTCTTATTCATGTTCTGGGCTACTAACATTCGTAGGCCGGGAATATTTTGCCATAGTATTTTCGGTTCACGCGATTCCGAACAGCTAATAATGAGCTTTCTAGAATACGTCAAAAGACATAGTAGGCTTCTTAAAATGGCTAGATGAGCTGCATACAACTGATTTCAAACGAATTTCAAAAAGTACTCGTTGGGTGCCCTTGACAGGGAGTACAAAAGGTTGCATGCCATCGTCGCCGCCATTTTGCATCACGGAAAGGACTGGAAACCACAGGAAGCCCAAACACTTTATAGAGGTCGCACGGAGCAGCTCTATATTTTCTACGGAGAAGCCGTCTATATTTTCTACGGAGAAGCCGTCTATATTTTCTACGGAGAGGCTCTATATTTTCTACGGAGAAGCTCTATATTTTCTACGCAACAGCTCTACTTCTACGGAGAAGCTCTATTTCTACGAAGAAGCTCTATTTCTACGCAACAGCCCTATTTCTACGGAGAAGCTCTACTTCTACGGAGAAGCTCTACTTCTACGGAGAAGCTGTACTGCTACGGAGAAGCCGTCTAGTTCTACGCAACAACCCTATTTCTAGGGAGAATGGCTACGTATATACGTACTGTTAATGTACATCTAAGGGTTTTGGATGTAGTAACTAAACGAAATTTTCCCAGTACTAAACAGCTTTTAAATGTCGTATTTATTTTTAAAAGCATCATCCGGCAAGAATCTCCACAGTTATGAGCGCATATTAGTTATTATTGTCGCTGTTCGTTACTAGCGCGCTGGCTAACGCTGTGAGTACTAGACAGAAATACATGTAAATAAAGTCGTGCTTTCTCACTTTATCATCCGAGAAGGTTAAAATGTTATTTCTGAAGTAAAAGTTTGTTTCCTAAGGTTTTATTAGTTATGAAAACGTCGACGGACACTGCAAACGAAACAATTAGCATATTAGCGAAAATAGCCTGTTAACGTTATCAAACCTTCCAATGAATCATGGTTTTCAAAATTCACAAATGACTTCATAATTGCTTCCTATGTCTAGAAATTCGCGCGTGCCTTGAATTTATGCACCTATCAGCGGCTTCCCCGAGGGGTCGACCCCCGAGGTAACCAGGGGGATTGTAAAAAGACAAACAATCTTGATGATTTCCCCCAAGGGTAGGGGAATTCCCCTGGTTAGGTCTTACACGACCTACAATCCCCCGTCATTTTGCACGAAATGAGATCGATGGAGCTGAAGTGACTACTAAACACTCTATTTTCAACAGAAAATGTAACTTTATTAACACTTCAATGATATAAAAGTATAAAAGTTGACAATTCTTGCTGCGAGCAATATGCATTTTGTTTTAGCATTAATGAATACGAAAATTCTATATTTTGGCAAAACTAAACATAAAAAAAGTTATGCTTCATAAGTAATGATTTCATTTATGCCAAACTTGGTGACAGATGGTCAACAGATAACCCCAAAAGGATTGGATTTTAAAAGTCGTCCTTACTGTACGGTTGTAGATGGCAGCCATTGCGAAAAGCACGTGAAGCACTAGTACCCAGTCTATACTGCTCGAGGTACGACAGGTAGCCCAAGTCAAGAATACTCGGCATCGAAGTCTCGGTATATCTCATATCACGCTTTAACTCTTGTATTAATAAACAAGAAAAAACAATCTCCGTGGTTAGTTTCCCTGATGACAAAAACAATTTGAACAAATCAGGCCCACCCCAGTTTTCCAACCCGTAAAACAAAGTCGAGCATTTCCCCGACCCCAGGGGCAATGTTTGCATTCAATCCTCCTGTATTCCCCCACATATCTCCGTGGTTACCCCGGGGGTCGACCCCTCGGGGAAGTCACTGATAGGTGCATTACAGTCAGTAGCTCCTTTGTATGTTATTGTTTGTTGAACACGGCCCGATATTGTAGGTAAAGGTTGGAAGGTTTTCGAAAGAAGGGCTTGAAATTGTCTGCACCTTAGATAGTGAGGCTAATAGAAAAATATATTTTTATTTACTTCGTCTAGAACTCTGGGCTTGACGTTCCAAACGGCCAGCGCGCTAGTCACGAACCGCGACAATAATCTACGCGCTCATAACGACATTTAAAAGCTGTTTAGTACTGGGAAAATTTCGTTATAGTTACTACATCCAAACTAACCCTTAGATACGTATACGTAGCCATTGTCGCATCGGTCTCTGTGCGGGACAGTAACGGGAAATCGTTCCCACAATGCACCCAATATGTTGATATGTTGGACACCTCATAATTTTTGCAATTCGCTGTATATATAGATAATTTATACAATTCGCAATTTTTGCAATTCGCTGTATATATAGATAGATAGATATAGATAGATAGTTGCAATGTACTTTGTATAATCACTTTTGGTTATACACTGACAAGTGCAGGTTCACTCTGTAAACCCGTATGAAACAGACCTGTATGTAAAAAAAACCGAAGTCAAAACCTAACTGTGTCACCGGTGAAACCAAGATAGTGCTCTACAATGAAGGAGCGGATTAAGCCAATGTATATATGATATATATAATATTTGCAACTGAACAATATCCTTAGCTGCTATTATGCAATGCCAACGTTATTGCAATTCTTAGGCCTTTTGCCAGGAAACGGTCACGTGCTGATATAATCCCATGGGAAACGCTTTACTGCCGGGATGGCAAATAATCTTCAAAACGTTGTTTTTGAAAGATCGACAATCGATTGGATTGCGCGATCGGCAGTTCGAAAGTTTGTGGCTAAGAGTGACTTGATGTTGAAGTTGATTCAAAGAAATCGAGTAAATCGCAGGCCTGAACGTCTAACACGATCGTCTTCAGTCAATGCTTGACTGAAACACTTGATGACTAGTGGATTGATGACGCTAGACAAAGCGTCTGATCGATCCGACTGTAGTAAAGAAAACATTACATGGAATCCATTCGAGTGAATTTTGAAAGATTGTGGCTGAATTCGTGAGATAAGGATTGACGTAAAGCCAACAGGAATTATGTGTGAGACAAGCTTCCGGCCAGTTGTTGTCTAGTATGTGAAACAAGTAACCCTGGAGGGAACCGATTACGCTAGCTATCAAAACTGCCTCTGTTCCTGGACTAAACTATGGCGGGAAACAAGGAATTTCTCTCGAGTATTTGGAACGCATGGATCATTCAGACGATTGTTATTGCTTACTGGCTTTCATCCGCTGAAACTCTGCATTCAAGTCTTATGGTAGCTTGGTGCCTCTGTTGTTGTGACACTTTTTTTCTGGTCGATGCCTTCGTTAGAGGGTCACGGCAGATCACGGACATTTTCCTTGGCAAATGGAAAGTTACGATTCAGAAGGCGTCGCTATGGTAACTATTTTCTGGAATCCTTTTCTTCCTGGTTCTACGTCTTCAGTTTTGTATCCCTAGTGCCTTACCATTTCCTAGTGTTCTGGCAAATGGATTGTGGTCCGTATTACTTCATACTGTATGTATCTTGGATTTTATAGTCTAAAAGAATTCCTTTTAATCTGATTGTAAACCTATCAAAGGTAACTCTAAGCCGGACCAGAAGCCCATAAACCAGAATCGTCCATATCTCCTATACAGGTGTCACAGCGTTTTAACAAGTTGGGCTATTTTTAGATTATTTCTCCCGCCAATTTGTGGGTTGCACAGTGGGGGAACAAAAGAGGCCTCGTTAGCTACGTTTGTTATACCAAACAACATGGCTGCTACGCCTTTATGATTTTATTTCCTTAGGAATAATTGCAACTCAACAATAGCGGGAAACCGTTCTAAAAATAAACTAACTTGTGAAAACGCTGTGACAAAGGCTTAGTATGCGGGGTGGACGCTCCTGGTTATCAGGAGCTCCTGGCCGGACTTGACCGTGCATGCAAGCCATGCACTAACTTTATTGTTTCTTTAGCGTGTTTGATTTATGGTTTTAGAATTGGAGCTGCATGTTTAGCTGCACGTATGATAACTCAATGTCCAGGTCACAAGTTGGCCGCGACGTTAAGAAATTACCAGTTACTCGAAAGTTTCGTAATACCACTTACGATGTATCGGGTGTTTTTAGAAACAGTTGTCCATTCTTGGGGATTATTTTTAGTAATAAACATATTTTATCAGTAATGTACCACTCGTTAGTGTATGATAGCCTTGCGGAAATTATTCCGGGATAATTTCGGGAATAATACATAATGCGAAAAAGAATTGGGAATTATTATTCCGTAACGATAGGTACAGTAATTAAGCTTAATTTATGGCTATAATTTATTTATTATATATATATACACATTGTATTTATTTATAGTAGATATTCAAGTAAAGAATCTACTTTAATAGCTGCTATTATGCAATGCCAACGTTATTGCAATAGGCCTTTTGCCAGGAAACGGTCAGGTGCTGATATAATCCCGGCATTGCAAAAGCTTACTGGATGGCAAATAATATTCAAAACGTTGTTTTTGAAAGATCGACAATCGATTGGATTGCGCGATGGGCAGTTCGAAAGTTTGTGGCTAAGAGTGACTTGATATTGAAGTTGATTCAAACAAATCGAGTAAATCGCAGGCCTGAACGTCTCAACATGATCGTCTTCAGTCAACGCTTGAAAACACTTGACGACTAGCCGGTACGTTGATGAAAACGCTAAACAAAGCTGTCTGATTGATCCGACTGTAGTAAAGAAAACATTACATGGAAGCCATTCCGAATGAATTTTGAAAGATTGTGGCTCAATTCGTGAGATAAGAATCGACGTAAAGCCATCAGGAGTTCTGTGTGAGACAAGCGTCCCACTGGTTGTCTAGTAGGCATTGAGTAGGTGAAACAGGTATAACCCTGGTGGGAATTTCAAACCGACGCGAGCTGTCAAAACTGCCTCTGTTCCTGGACTAAACTATGGCGCGAAACAAGGAATTTCTCTCGAGTATTTGGAACGCATGGATCATTCAAACGATTGTTATTGCTTACTGGCTTTCATCCGCTGAAACTCTGCATTCAAGTCTTATGGTAGCTTGGTGCCTCTGTTGTTGTGATACTTTTTTTCTGGTCGATGCCTTCGTTAGAGGGTCACGGAAGATCACGGACATTTTCCTTGGCAATGGAAAGTTACGATTCAGAAGGCGTCGCTATGGTAACTATTTTCTGGAATTCTTTTCTTTCTGGTTCTACGTCTTCAGTTTTGTATCTCTAGTGCCTTACCATTTCCTGGTGTTCTGGCAAATGGATTGTGGTCCGTATTATTTCGTAGTATGTATTATGAGGCTATCTTGGATTTTACAGTCTAAAAGAATTCCTTTTAATCTGATTGCAAACCTATCAAAGGTGACTCTAAGCCGGACTTGACCGTGCATGCAGACCATCAGTAATAACTTTATTGTTTCTTTAGCGTGTTTGATTTATAGATAGATAGACTGGTTTATTTGAGTCACTTCGCAGTAAGAAAACTGAATTGCGCGGTAACTATTACAAATTGTGTATAACTCTAAATGATAATACTGCTATAAAAACTAAGTACTACTATGAGAACTACTATAGCTAGAATCATTATAAAAATTATGGCAGTTTCAGCCGCTCAGCTCAGGAGAAATCTCTCCCAACAGTTTTCATCGAGGGGAAACCCATCAGCATCGTGACAAGTACGAAGCTACAGGGCGTACGATTTCCTACATAACTACTACCGAATATATGACACGTTGTCGGCGTTACAACTGGAAATAATAAACGATTTAGAGAACCGTTTGGTTTTTGTGCATGTGACCGAAAAAAGTCTTTGTTTCCTGAGGTTGTACCTAGTATTGGGTATAGGAGATGTTTCAACTTACTCTCAGGATTCTTGCTTATAGCTTGGAACTGTTTTCTAGTGTTAACATGTCGTCATGGTCATGGATAGAACTAATTCCTGCCTGAGCTAGTGCGTCGGTATAGCTGGAACAGATTATTTCTTGACCAATCGTGAACTTGGTCGGCTATAAGCTGGCATGTTTAGCTGCACGTATGATAACTCAATGTCCAGGTCACAAGTTGGCCGCGACATATGTTGGATAATTCCACTTACGATGTATCGGGTGTTTTTTACGAACAGTTTTCCAAAATGATCCCGGGATTATTTTTAGTAATAAACATAATGTAATGTACCCATTGTGTTGTTAGTGTACGGTAGCCTTGCGAAAGTTATTCCGGGATCATTTCGGGATTAAGAATGCGAAAAAGAATTGCGAATTATTATTCCGTAGTAATAGGTATAATAGTAGATAAACAACTGAACAATTACTTAACTGCTGTTATGCAATGCCTATGTTATTGCAATAGGACTTTTGCCAGGAAATAGTCACGTGCTGATATAGGCTTTACTGGATGGCAAATATCCTTCAAAAATGCAGTTTCAGAAAGATCGATTGGAGTTGGAAAGTAGCATTTACAAACCGGTTTTGCTAATAACACTACAGATCTCGTACAAGATTATTTTTCGGTCCAGTATAACGTTCCACCCTTCGTGTCGAAAGAACAGAATGGAATCCTATACTCGACCACTACAGTGTTTCTCTGCGTTGGTTTTGTTAATCAGCAGATAAAATGAACAATTTAATAACTAATTATAATAATTAATTATAATACGAAAATAATCTCTCATTATTATATTTATGGCCAGAAATTTAAAATATATAAACAGTAATTAAAAAAGATATAAAAGGAGAAAGTAGAGATAAAAATGGTCTAAAATTGGTTAAAAAAAATTCACGTTTAAAAGTCATAATACTATTGGAATTTGTAATCTCCCTATCTAATAATTAGTTCTTTGTTTCCCCCAGTTTATTGTAACGCTGGGCAATCTCAGGTTGTCTCTGCTTCGGCGTGTGTCATTAACGCATTGACACAGACAACGGTGAAATAACCTGCGCTGCTCCAGGTTAAGCCAGCCCGAGCTAATAAGCGCATCTGTAGCAGATGAATGCAAAGGTCTGTTCCAGAATAATTTTGGCAGCCTTGTTTTGTAACACTTGAAAATTGGTCATAAGGACAGCATTGTTCTTGTCCCCCCATACAATATCGGCATAATCAAATATGAGGAGGATGGAGCGAGAGAAGAAAAGGAACGCCTGCAACAGCCTTATTGTTCTTTGCGACAGCGAACAAAACCATCGGCTAAATTCCCATTGGCTAAAATCGTGTGTCGTTTGACGTTTCAACACCTTCGTATATATTTCACGCGTAAACTGATGGTCCTAGTAGTAGTAGTAGTAGTAGTATAACTTTATTTAAACACGCTAGCCCTGATGCAAATTACACAACCTTTGAGTCACAAAATATCGCGAAACCAAAGATTCTAACGTAAGTGTAATGCTAGCTTTGTATTTCTGGGCATACTGTAGTTGATAAAGAAAGCTGCAGAGAAAGGGGAAAAGTGTAGAAATTTGCCTGTGATTTGTGAAAAGCCGCGCGCGCTCCTGACGCAACAATCACTACACGCCATTTTCGAACAGAGATCGAGTGCGCTTTAAAAATTAAATTAACCAATAACAGAAAAGTTGTTTGACCAAACGTAACTCTCAAAGCAGAAATGGCGTTCATCCATGGGGGCGTATTGATAAAGGACAATAGGAAGTGATGTCATACACTCAACGCTCGCCTGCACAACACAACGCGTTGGAGGCATATTTCCTCTAAAAACGGCTTCACGCACACAATAATAAAGTTATATTTATTTTTGCAACGTTTTTATGCACACTATTTCGCGCGACGTGGTTGTCGAGTTGAGTGTATGACATCACTTCCGCTGAATAATGAGAACGGCTTCCAGTAATGAATACGAAGTCCAAGGACTACGGCAAAGCTGACACAACGTAGGATTTTATATTGAATATTACAATATTTCTTAAGGTACAGAAGTAATAGGGCTGTTGCCGGCGTTCTTTTTCTTTTTTCCGGTAATTTTTGAGAATTAAAACGGGAATTCGAATAATAGGGAAAATTTGAAAATCATGATTATCTATATCAAGAAAATAATGGAAAATATTGTGGAGAATAAAATAATAGAATACTACGAAATTTTCCAGGAACAATTTCCGCAACTAAAACAACGGGACCTGAAACAACCAATCCACAGATCAAATTGGAATTTAGCGTGTTCAGTGGTTTTTAAGGAGGGAGGAAAACTGGAGAACCAGGAGAAAAACCTCCGGAGCAAGGGCGAGATACCAACAAACTGAACTTACATATGGCGCCGTATCCGGTGATCGGCGAAGCTGAGCCACAGACTGAGCTCCTCTAACAACTGAGACGCTCGTGTTTGGGTAGTCGGTTTTGTTATTTTTGTTGCTGTCTACAACATAATTCCTTTTCTTGGACTTGATCGTGCATGCAGGCCATGTAATAACTTTATTGTTTCTTTAGCGTGTTTGATTCAGATGGTTTTAGAATTGGAGCTGCATGTTTAGCTGCACGACCGTATGAGAATGTCCAGGTCACAAGTTGGCCGCGACGTTAAAAAAAAAATCAAACTTACTCGAAAGTTGCGTATCTGAAACTATGTATATATCGTTTTTTTCTTATATTTTTAGCAATAAACATTTTACCAGTAATGTGCAACTGTGTTTGTTTGTTAGCATAAAGCATAACTTTATTTACCCACGTGACATTAATGAGCTTTAAGGTCCCTTCATGTAGGCAACACATGAATTGCTATCGAAATACCATAGAATTAAACACGATATAATACAAAACAATAGAATGAAATACGCTTAAGCAATAGACCACACATAGCACTTGGGATGTTGGGAGAAGACAAGAAATGCTTGAAAATCACAAGCCGAAGGCGCGTGATTTTCAAGGATTTCAAGTGTTCTCCCAATTAACATCCCAAGTGCTTTATTTCGCCAGTAAACACTTTGAAATGTGTGGTCTATTGCTTTTATGATATAACTACGACACAACGCATGCAGGCGTGCCGATTTCTATGTGTTTACCGGCACAATAGACCATATATTTTTAAGTTTATGAGCCAATCAGAGCGCTCGTACTATCTGGGTTATATTATAAAATACAATAGAACACAATACACAATACAATTTGGTAGTAATTCACAAAAATGTACGTGAAACTATTTAACTGTACTAAACTCTAATTACCATTATGACAAAAAAGAAACTGTTATTACTAATGATAATAATATCTAATCTATATATTGCTAATAATAATTATAAGACTAATAATATATATTGAAGTTAAATATAGAAATATGATATATATGCATGACACATTTCTAATTACTGTAAAGATAAAAATAGAGGACTTAGAAGGACTTAGTGCTTTGTTTTCCAATGAGAAATTGATACATTTCCTCTTGCGATACAGAAAAACAATAAAACATTATTCAAGGGAAAAGTCAGACCTGAACTGGGACAAGAAATGTACAAGCTAAATCGAGGTAAATCGGTCAATTAGATATAAGGTAATGCTAACTCATAACAACAACAACAAGCTTTATTTGTACCCTATGAAAAAGAAAATACGTATTTAAGAATTACAATATTTGACATAATTAGGGTACTGGCTGCCGGAAATAACCATAAGGGCTAGAAATATCAGGCAGCCAGTTAATTTACAATGTATTTATACTTTGGTCGAGACACTCACTCACATGCACACAGGACACTCATACACACAAAACACACATAAACAGAAAAAAAAACTAAAACAAAAAATGAAACAATCTATAATGGGTTCGTTCAGAATTGGAAGAGGCTAACAGTGCATTCATCAAGAGAATTCCATATTTTGGCTCCTTGATATCTAATATTGAATATTCCATAGTTTGTTCGGCTAGTTTTGGGAAGAGAGTAAGACCGTTTAGATGCAAGTCTTGTATTATAATTATGTATTTTGTTAACAGAGGTAAAAAAGTCATTAAATATAGGTGGTAGAAGGTAATTATATAATTTGTGCATGAATATTGTAATATGTAAGTTAACAAGATCAGGAAACTTGATTATATTGAGAAATTTAAAGAGTGGGCTAGAATGTGCATCAAATTTAGAAAAAGTCATTATACGTGTTTTTTTCTGTAAGATATGTAAAGGTTGCAGTGTTGAGGGGCAAGTATTACCCGCCCCGAGGTCCAAACCCTTACCCTTTTACGAACCATTTTTGACAGAAAAGGTAACCCTTTCATATACCTTCCATAAAAAATGATACTCCTTTCACAATAATCGAGCGACTTTTACTAAACTGATTTCACTTGAGTAAACCCTTAAAATACTTGGATGAATCAGCCGTGAGGTGCGTCTGTTCGAGATATTTTGAAAGGCCCTTTTAAATGCCTAAGTAACAGTTTTTCTTACCCCTTTCTATACTTCAACTCGTGAAATCCCTACCCTTTTATATACATGAATTGTACATCCAGCCTGAAAAGGTACCCCTTTCGGGTGGAGCCTCCCCGTATAGTCCATTATAGGGAGTACCCCCCGGGTGTTAATTAGAAGATTAAAAAAACAATTAATTCAAAAACTAATTATAACTTTGTTATCAGTTTTTGAGACGTTTTTGAGATTTAAAATGGGAATAATAGGGAATAAATCTGAGAATAATGATTATCTACATCTGATTAAAAGAATGGAGGGATATTGGGTGATCTCTGGTATTTACGAAGAATTGGTTTGTATTGATTAAATCAAATAAAACATATCTTGGTCCTCGTAGAACTACCAAAAATACACTAATAAACCAAATTTAGGTTAGATTATTTCCCCACGGAGCTGTGGGTCAATGAAAGTACGACAATTTTACAGTACTTTGTATGCGGCCGACATAAAACTAGCCTCCCCCCCTCGGGGGAGGTAGAAGAGAACCCCTAAGAAGAGCTGCGGGGGAGGCTACCATAAAACGAAAATACAGATAAAGCTTAATTTCAAATTATTGGGTTTCACTTCAAAACTCTTTGAATGTAACTTTTAAAGATTTATCGAGTTAAAAAATTTTGACACAATTACATGGATTTTTATGCGTGCCGTTTTGGCTTTCATATGATGTCATCAGCAGAAAACTAAAGTCCTACAAAGCTGATCTTTGTATATATTCTAGACATCGATAATAAAAGCCTACACAGAAAAAAATACGACGATAGAGTATATTGTTCCGGAGTAAATAAATTTTGAATTTTATGACAGAACGACCGCGTACCGGAGGCCGGGCGTCGAAAGTACTTTCGACGCCATCTTTGATTAGGCGCGTAAAGACCCCTGGGAACGAGGTTGGCATGAATAGCCTGGGAACGAGTTGCAAGTTTTCCCACAATCCCTTGCTGACCGATAGTAAGCAGCCGCCATCTTGGATTGAGTACCTTGTTATGACTTTAATATGGTATTAAAATTGTACTGACAAATACACTAACAAGCAAGGAAGAGGGTTCATATGTAGAACAGAGACATGGCTAAGCCTTTGTTGAAGCTGCAGCCCACGATATATTGGGGTAAGGAGACCAGAATTGTGTGAACAGCTCTTGATTTGGTGACCCTCCGACATTTCGTCACTGACACTGGCACTGGTAGCGGTACTCACTATAAGTCTATATACTCTATAGACACTGATGTCATTTGTACCGTACATTGTATAACGTTATTTTGTTCCGTACCATGTATACTTTGCAATTGAAGGGCTGTGTACGTGCCACAAGGGACCAAGTGCCTTTTTCAAGACGTTATTTTAAAGCGCTGAGTACTGTGTACTCACTTTTTGCACCTACTTTATGCACCTATCGATGTTAAGCCCGAGGGGGGGGGGGGGGGGGGGAGGGAGGGAGGGGTGGGGATTTGACATTTTCTCCCAAAAAAATGTCAAATTTCCCACCCTCGGGACAACACGTTCAGTCAAAAATATCAAATATCTGCCCTATATTCCTTATGTTTCCTATAAATAACCCCACCTGGAGCAGGCAGTGTGTCAAAATTCCCACCCTCGGGGTAGCCCTGCCTGTCAACTCCCCACCCCTTGCCTGCTCCCCCCCTCAGGCTTAACATTGATAGGTGCATTAGTAGCTAAATGTAGGTCATTTACTTAAAAACTATGGCATAGTTATTTCCCAGGGTTAGATACCAACAAATTCAACTCACATTATTATGGCACCATGATCGGGAATCAAACCGGGGTCACAGAGGTGAGAGACGAAGCACTGACCACTTGTTCCACCCTGGCTCCCCACTTAACTTCCCAAGCTAATCAGTTTAAATTTTCACTATAATGATGAAGACTCATCTGTATTGGTAAAATAATATAGATCTTGAATGAAATTAAAACTTTTGAGAACTCTGTACAAGAAATTTGAATGAAATTTACATGTATTACTGTCAACTGAGAGCTTGATCACAAGTCAGTGTTAAGGTCATGCTTGCTTGCAGTCTCTGGCTTTCAGCCCAGGTGACTGCAAGGTGTTGTCCCAAATGCAGGGGACCTACATGTACATGTAGTACCGGCTCTGGTCATGGTTCAAATAGTGTTGATTGATCTGGATGTGCAGGACACAAGGGTATAGACTGATAGCACCTAGATATAGGTGAAACTCTGAAGGCTAGGTTCACAGAACATCAGCAGCCCAGTTCTACCACATCCGAAGTTTCCAAACACATCAACCAGGATTGTCTGGGACATTGAGTAACACCGAAAACTGTGCAGGTTCTTGACCGTGAGGCTAGATGGTTTGAGTGCAGGGTCAAGGTCAAGCCATTCACATCTGGGGGCCGGTACCAGCTTCCCCCGCATTTGGGACAACACCTTGGAATCACATGGGCAGAAAGCCTGTGACTGCATTGAAGTTAGTGTCATCTTCACACTCACTTGTGATCAACAGCTGAGAGCGAAAGCTTAAGGTTCTAAGTTTCAAACAAATTTCTTGTACAGAGTTCTCAAAAGTTTTAACTTCATTCAAGTTTTTCACTGACATTGTGACATTGTCAGCAAAGTTTAAGTACATTGTACATTTATTTAACAATAAAATATCACTAAACAACAGCAATGAAGAGCCTGCAAATTAGAACAGCAAACTCTTTTGCACTCATCCTATGACTTTTTTCACTTGCTCTTGACAGGCTTTTACTTGTACTGTAGCTACTGACAGTTGGGGGACTGGGTATACATGTGCATGTATTTGTGTAAGGGTTAGAGACTGCTTGTGAGTTCTTTATCGACAAATACAGGCACGCGCTGACTGTACGATGAACGAGAAATAATGAATACTGCATGAGGCCGAAGTCTCTAACCCTTTTAATATTCAAACTGAGTGCACTGTCAGCCGTGAATTTCAATTGAAATCAGTTGTCAATAACAATTTCATAAAGAAGTCAAATATTTCGCATGAATTAAATCATTTTACGGTAAATATCTCCACAAAGAAACGTCATTTCAATAGACAATGAATAAAAACAGAAGTAGATAACTTTGCAAAGAATAATTTACTTTGGCGTTCGGTCAGTTTAGTTGACGCCTTGCGAGTACATGTTTGTACATTTAACTTGAAAAAGTTTCTCTTGGAGCCATGTATTAAAATATCTAGTATTTAGCCGGCTTAACTCCTAGATAGTCTACTTTCTTTAATAGTTTCTTTCATTCGAAAATAACTAACCTGCAGATTCCAGTGAATTGAAATCTTGAAACCGGCCTCCATGTGCTCGGCTCTGATGCAAATATTTTCCAAATAAAAATATCCTATGTTTTCGAACCTTCCACTGAATTGTCGCTTCATTGTCTCCTCTTATTGAGAAGAGTAAGATCTCGCCGGAAATAAAATCCATTTCTTCAGTTTGGACTGCTATAGTGTTGTAGAAACTTTTGTTTACTCAGACACATGTTGACTTGTTAGTTGTTGTACTTCCAGCGCTTGCATATCGGCCATTTCTAACGAACGATTATGCAAATGTTTGCCTGAAAACATAATGTGAGGCGAATAGTATGATTGTACATTTAACTCGAAAACGTTTCTCTTGAAGCCATGTATTCAAATATCAATTATTTAGCTGGCTTAACTCCTAGATATATGTAGTCTGCTTTCTTTAATAGTTTCTTTCATTCGAAAATAACTAACCTGCAGATTCCAGTGGCAGTGAGTGAATTGAAATCTTGACTCAAAACCGGCCTCCGGCCATGTGCTCGGCTCCGATGCAAACATTTTCCAAATCAAATATCCTGGGTTTTCGAACCATCCACTGAATTCTCGCTTAATTTTCTCCTCTTATTGACAGAGTAAGGTCTCGGAAATACAATCCATTTCTTAAGTAAGACTACTAGTGTGTTGTAGAAACCTTTGTTCACTCGGACACATGTTGACTTGTAAAGTTGTACTTCCAGCACTCGCAAATCAGCCATTTCCAACGAGCGATTATGCAAATGTTCGCCTCAAAATATATATCTTCTGTCACACAGGCAACAGAGTTCAATCCTGCCGTTACCTTTCTAGTAATTGTCTGCATTTTCACTGTTTAATATGCGATGAGGTTTTCCAAGCCGTCCAAACACGTAACTAAGCGAAGGACTACATTGTAGGTCTCCCTTTCCCTAGGTAAGAGAGGGTCTGGGTCGAGTGCTGTGGTCACCAATAATGCACGCTCATTAGCCAATCACATGTTTGGATTTTGTACAATGCACGAAATTTGAACATTAAATATTCATTATGTATGTTCATGTTATCCAGATAGAGAATTCACCAAAATATAGTAAATACAGAAAGAAAAAGAAAATTAAGTTACAAATTCTTGATCCCCAGGTGGCCAACTTCACTCAGTTTGCAGAGCATTGGCATGTAGCAGGTTATCATCAACTGCAGCCGCAGAGGTGAGCAGTGAAAAAATATTCACTTAGTATAGGCCTGCCATACAGCATGCACACACATTTAACATACAGTTGTGTATAAAAATTGACCAGTGGTTTCACATGTGTGATTATGATAATTAATTAAGTCAGGGTTCTTGCTAAGATCAAGGTGGTAACTAGTTATTTTTACTAGTTATATTAATAATTTACATGTACCATCTAAAAGGTAAATGTGTTCATTTATACATGTATTGTGCAAGTTCTATATTAATATATTATTCAAAATTAATGCACTTCACAAGGTAATTTTTTGTGATACAGATTGCTGTTGTGGTAAAATGTGCTACCGTTCAGTTTACAAGTTTACAGTGATTGTTAGTACCTCGGAGATACCAATGAAGCTGTTGTATCGGGAGACAATCCCCTACTTTCTACAGTGTATTCACCAAAATGTTACTGGCTATTATAATACTAAAAACATTCAGATATTTTATTTAACCAGTTCGCCACCAGATTTACAATTATTCAGAGAGAAAAATAAAAATATGTACAAACATAAGTACTGTCCTTCACTGATTTGTCATTTCAAATACGAATGAACTTAATATAAATTTACATTAATTGAATATTAAAATAAATTTGATAATTGAAGAAAGTGAAAAATGTAATTTATTTACTACTGATTTACATTGGTATACATTTGCTCCTTTAGATGGTAAAAAGATAAAAGGGAAAACAAAGGTGGCGAGGAAGCCTAGAAATTATAAAGCTTATAAGATTAGGCTTCCTTGTTACAGTCAACAGTATTTTATTACAGTCCCGCTCAAAAATTTTGCAACTGTCGGCGGCACTAGAGCCACCAAAATTTGATGGCTAAACGCTGGGCAGCTTGGTGCCACCGACTATAAATGCAGGGTAGGAAGCTGTCGATGGTTGATGCCGCCTGGCGGCTAGCCGTCGACGTCTCAAGATGTTTGGCGGCAAGCCGTCGACGGTTGACGCCGCCTGACGGCTAGACGTTGATGGCTCAAGACGTTTGCCGGCTTGCAACCACCACAGAAAAGTAAAAGCACCGACTATAAAACTAACACTTTCAGAACTCAAATGGCGCGGGGTCGAAACGTACTTGTCGCTGGCACCTAGCAACGCGATGGTCAATAACTAACAATTTCGAATGACTTCAGAACTCAAACGGCAGAGCAAATGCTGGTCAATAAAACTAACACTTAGAATCTTTTATTTTTGCTGCTTTCAGAACTCAAATGGCGTGGGGTCGAGTTCAGAATGTTTTATTTTCACTGACTTCAGAACTGAAACGGCAGGTAGAAACAAACTCGACAATAAAACTAACACTTTAGAATCTTTTATTTTTGCTGTGGGGTCAAATTTAGAATGTTTTATTTTCGCTGACTTCAGAACTCAAACGGTGGGTCAAAACGCGCTGGTCAATAAAACTAACACTTCAGAATCTTTTATTTTCGCTATGGGGTCGAATTTAGACCGTTTTATTTTCACTGACTTCAGAACTAAAATGGCAGGTAGAAACAAACTTGACAATAAAACTAACACTTTAAAATACTTTTTTGTCATTGCTTTCTGGAACTCAAACGGCGCTGGTCGAATTTAAAATGTTTTATTTTCGCTGACTTCAGAACTCAAAGTCAAATGACCGTGGGTTGTTTATTTTTGGTGACATTTGGCGGTAAGCCATTGACAGCACCTGGCGGCTAGCCGTCGGCGGTTCGAGACGTTTGGTGGCAAGCCGTCGACGGCTGACACTGTCTGGCGGTTTGGTGCCACCAATGGTACATTGTAAATGCCAGGTGGCACCGACACCGGCAGGAAACGCCGACACTGTCTGGCGTTTCGTGGCGGTTGCAAAGTTTTTGAGCAGGACTGTATCAGGACATGGTTATATTAATAACTAAATAATATACATGTACATGTCTTATGTACTGTTAAGAAGTCCGCCACATACATTTGTATTCATACCACTTTCTCTGCAACCTGGTGCATTTATTTTTGTGTTTTAATTTGTATTAACTTCTTTCCTTATATTAATTAGCAAAGAACACATGCAATATGCACAAGACTGCAAGAAATATGAGACCGTACTGAGGTAGTAAAAATAAAATGGCTTCTCAGCTACCCATATAGTGCAGTTTCTTTGCAAATTTCTATAATAAAGAACTTTATATTAATCGACTAACCAGCTAATATGGCTGACATTGTCATTTCTCTTTGCGTGAGTAAACAATAGCATAGTGAAGTGAAGGAAAGAGAAATTAGTTCCTAATCGATAGGAAACACTGTCTATTGTTTGTGCTGTCAAGTGCCAGCCAATCAGATCTCGCTAGATTATAGTTGAATATGTAATGAGCATCTTGTTTATACTTAGTAGAGTGTTGGGATTATTCGTGATTCTGATCTCACTCAAAATCATGTCGAATTTTAGGGAAGCTGCCAGGATGTAAAGTAAATAAAGTAGACTGTGGAGCTAGATGATCACATATGTACTTACTGTACTGTACAAATGTATGTGTTGATCTTAATATTATTAGGAAGTGATCTTTTTACCGACGTTTACCTACAGTGTACTGACTGATGTTAATTGTTAAATGTAAGAGTTCCTACTAATACTACAGAGTAAGTGTGTATTTTCTGATAAATTAGTTGTGTTGTATTGTGACTTGGTTAATTGAGCATTCCTGGCTAATAGTTTCATTATTATTAATTTCAGCCAAAGAAAACATTTGGAAACATGAAGGTTGGTACTTCCTTCAGATCACCACACTGTAACAGTAAGAGGAAACCTGTATTAAAGTGAATACATGTACAATGTATATTTCACCTCAAGTTTGTAAATCGGATAAAGATCGGACACAAATTCTTTATCTTACTTATCAAACGTCTAGATGTAGAGAGTCATGTTTTCAGTTATTTTGGCGATACGACTTATTTTGGCCAAGAAAATCGAAGTTTATGTAAATCAGGATGAAATCTGTATCAGATTTAAAGATCACTTATCGGTTGGTGATTTCATTTGTTTTTGCTTCATGAATTATTAATGAGTTTGATAATTGATGTTATTAGTTCAGGGTTGGAAATTAACTTTTTCACGTAGGCACCAACTGGCGACTAGCCAAAAAAAAATGTTACCAAAAGACCAGTTGTGGTCATCACATTTCAAGTTTCAAGCGACACAGAAAATTTGCTGGCATGTTTTATTGGCTAAATTTACTTAGAACATCGTGTGACTTCGGGACATTGTGTAAACATTGTGCAAACATTGTGAAGAATTTAGGTAAGTCACCAGCTGGCAACTAACTCTGAAATTTGGGTCGCCAAATTATAACGTGCAATTTCAGACCTTGTAGTTTCTTGTTATTGTGTCTACTGTGCATGCGCCACACTTTTGCTGGCATGTAACTTTTCCGACCATGTGAGTAAACAATGGAAACTTCAGCTTATTTGTTCGCCCCATTCGGCTTATTTGTTCGGAACCAATCAAAGGTAGGATGGTTATTTGGCTGTGGGCTAGTGACTTCTAAACATCATTAGCCAGCACTGTCCTTGAAACAATTTTTTCACTAAATAGTGCTGAATAGCACTAAATCGTTTGTTTTCTAGCTAATGGTTAATACATGTAAGAGCTCTTAGTACTAATTGTTAAGAAATGTTTCACAGATATAATTACTGTGCTAGATACAAATGAAGTAAATACTTATCTTGAGTGATAACTGACCTTTTCCAATTGCCTCAATGTTGCCCCATTTCAGATCACGTGACCATGCGTCCCCTTGTGTTTGGTTCTTTTATTTCTGGTTAGCACATGAGGAGATACGATAGGCAACTAGTTCCTGTAAAAACTAGTGTTGGTCTGCGTCGGCGGGGAAGATAAACACTGGTATGTAATCAACTAAAGTCGATTGAGGTATGCTAACCGCCGTGGAAAGCGAGTAGCAGCTGACGTTTCGAGCGCTAGCCCTTCGTCAGAGCAAAGGAGATACATTGATATGGTTCCAAATACTTCAGACAAAGAATATTATTCCCAAATTATTTGAAATGGGACGACATTGAGCCAAGCGGAAAATATCTATTAGTTGATTATATTAATTTTTATAAGTGGGATTGTATAAATATATTATAATTTCTACTTTGTACTGTAAAGGATGAGGATAGGATATTCACTAATCTGTATGGAAGGCATGATTGGAAACTAAAAGGAGCCATGAAGAGGGTAAGATAACACACATGATATAAATACAATAACCTATTTGTGGCATCGAAATATGCCCTGATATTTTGTCTGCTGTCATACATGTATTATCTGTTCCGAAAAGAGAACAATTCCTGTGAGCAAAGCTCAAGGAAAACTGTGAGATTTGAATAAGCGCCCCCTCTCGAATAAGTGCCCCCCCTCCCCCCCTCAAAAATAGAATTTATAAGCGCCCGTAGTACATGAAATTATCCTTTTCCAATAATATTATTTGAACTTAAAGTCAAGTTATTTTCATTTAATTTGTTTTGTTTTCATTTCCTTTGTTTGTATGTGAAAATCAAGTGATGAAGGAAGGAAGGGTGGCTGAGTGGCTAAAGCATTAATTTGCCTCTCACCTCTGTGTCCCAGGGTTCGATTCCCATATTCCTGGTCATATGTGAGTTGAGTTTGTCGGTATCTCAACCTTAGGGTTCTCCTCCAGTTTTCTTCCCTCCTCAAAAACCAACCTAAACCAACAAAAGTTTCAGTACCCCCCATTTTCTCACCCATCCCCACCTCCGATAAATAATGAATGGTCCCTAAATTCCAAGGAATTAATTCTTAATTATACATGCTATGCATAACTCGCACGGTCACAACACGAAAAAGAGGCCGGTAGGTCCTCTGGAATGTTGAAGTTGAAATGCTAGCAGGAGGTTTGAAACATGTTGAACATGATTGTTTAGTTGAAAAATGTTGCTAATCTGTCCTCATTAAAATTTTATCCTTTATTTTTCTTTATAGTACGACCAGCCAGGCGCATAGCAAATTAACAGCATTGTTTCACTGAACATTCGTTCAGTGCATTTCACAATCTCCCCAGGCGCTTCAATTTCAACATTCCAGAGGACCTACTCATGGCCTCATTGACATGCTAGTTATCAGGACTTATGCATAGTGTCTATAAGCCTCTGGTTTGGGAGACCCTGTAATGGCTTCCTTTGATGCAAAATAAACCATTTGCCATTTGATTATACAACTTTAATTTGTTTTGTTTTGTTTTTTGAACAGGGAGACTGGTATAAAACCAAAGAGATTATCCTGAAGGGGCCAGAGTGGATTATTAAAGAGATCACCAAATCAGGACTGAGGGGGCGTGGAGGGGCAGGTTGGATATAGCTATCCCATGACAATTAAAATGCAAGAGGCTGCATTGAACATTGTGCCATGCATGCATGTTTTTGTTGCTCTATCTTTTAGATATCATATGTTTTGTTGTTGCAGGTTTTCCAACAGGAATGAAGTGGGGCTTTATGAATAAGCCATCTGATGGAAGGTACAGTAAATACTGAAGCATACAATACAGTTACATACTGACCAGTTTGTGGTTAATTTTGAAATGGGAGCAAATGTGGTATGAAATACAGTGTTTGTACATAATTTATGGGAATCCAATGCCAAATAATTTCTGTAAAATTGACTTTCTGAAAGATACACTGTCTGCAAACTTAAGATACCAGGTAAAAGATTGACTGATCAAAATTTGAGGGATGTACATGTAACTGTGCTTGGATTAAGCATGCAATCATGTTTTCAGTTTTCCATACATTTGTCTGTAACAACGAGTCAAAGTCTGCTGGAAAATTTACAGACAGATTTATGTACACAAACACTGAGGTGAATTGTTTTAGTATAATTTACCACACTGCAGATGAATAGGCAGCACTAAATAGTTATTTATTTTCTGTCAAATGGACAAAAACTTGCACAAGGTGATCGCTGCTTCGCTTGGAGGTGAATATGAAATCATATTCACTGTTTGAGTAGCCAATCAGCATGTGAAAAGTGATATTCACTGGTGTGGTATATACTAATGATTAATATTTTTATTGAAGACCAAAGTACTTGGTTGTGAATGCAGATGAAGGTGAACCAGGGACGTGTAAGGACAGGGAGATCATGAGAAGTGACCCACATAAGTTGATAGAAGGATGTCTGGTGGCTGGTGCTAGCATGGGTGCTAGGGCTGGTAAGTAAGAGATTTTGAGAGGCCATTGACAATTCTTTATACAGTAGCACTATCATAACCTTCACTCATTAAATGTTTAAAATATTTTGTTTATCCTTAGATGAATGAGGCTGATTCCTCTAGCAATACACATGTCAATGTCTTTGCTCTAAGATACATTCCACACACACTCCTTAATACTACATTCAAAGACATATACAATGTATTTTCTCTACACTCAGTGTTCGACTTGCATGTTGATTTTTATGGAGGGAGGAAAAACCGGAGAAAAACCCTGGCTTGGGTCATGGGTGAGAATACCCTGGCTCCAGAGGACCTCGCTAGGACTACATGTACAATGTATGTGTACTAGCTGGGAGAAACTACTACAAACGAGAAATTAAAAATAGAGAAGCTAGAGGACAATGACACGTACATCAAACCAGTTTTGCTGGGCCATTGATAAGCCAATGAAAAGTACTGTTAAATCCAGCACTCCTGCTTGCACCTGGTAATGAGTAGATTATCCAATCGGAGCCTACATGTACATTGTATGTAGCTTCAAATTCTGAACCTAATCTCGATCAGCATGGAAGTGAGATTCTCAGTGGTGGAGGCCAGAGGTTTTTCCCTTCGCACCTAGAGAGAGAGAGAGAGAAGGTAGAACCTCTGGTACCCAGGGTAGGGCGAGAGTCGACAATTGCAGCTCACATGACGGGATCAGGGAAACAATCTTGGGCCACAGTGTTGAGAGACAAGCGGTTTAATCTGTGCTGCACCACCCAGATCATCATTACTGTATGTGCTACATTGTACATCATGTAATTCTAACCCAATTTTCCTATTTCTCCAGCCTACATCTACATCAGGGGAGAGTTCTATAATGAGGCATCCAACATGCAGATTGCCATCAATGAAGCATACAAGGAAGGCTTGATAGGCAAGAATGCTTGTGGAAGTGGATTTGACTTTGATATCTACATGCATAGAGGAGCTGGAGCTTACATCTGTGGAGAAGAAACAGTGAGTGTTAAAAAATGAAGCAATTAAAAAAAACTAATTAAAAGATGAGCACACTTTAAAGTGCCTATAAGTTCCAGACCTCCATTTATAAAGCTCATGCTAAAGTGACAGAAGAAGTCTTAGCTCATTCTATGAGTGTGAAATGAAGCTCGTTCTCCATCACAATAACATTCACAGACTCAGTTTAATAGAACTTCAAGAAAGTTCTGACTCAAGCTTTCATCAGACTTAATGATGTCCTCCAGCACTGTTTAAAATAAATGAAAAATAAATGCATTAAAAAGCCTTAACTTCAGAGTGCTTCCTCAACAAACTTTGCTGTGTGGTCCGTTGGATGAGTTGACGATGACAGCATAATGGGGCTAAATAAGTTGACCCCCAGTATTATTGGTCAGTTGAATTTCCATGGTAACAATGTCTACAGTTTACTTAGGGGGGAGGGTTCTTTTTGGTCTAGAAATAGCTAAAAATCAGTTCCAAAAACTCAGGGCTGAAAGGGTTAAAGTGTACTGTACATTTTGCTCAGTTCTGTCTTGACATTCGATGGTTTGCAGTGTGTGAAGTTCTATAATTACTCCATTAAATACAAATTATTATTATTGTTTTTAGGCTTTGATTGAAAGTTTAGAAGGCAAACAAGGAAAACCACGACTGAAGCCTCCATTCCCAGCAGATGTTGGTAAGAACAAAAGGAAAAAAAATATTTAACCTGGAAGCAGTAGTTTTCATTAGTAGTTTTCATTTTCATGGGATTATGGAACTAAGGTAGCTGATTACCCTTAATCCTTGATTATATTAACTGGCCTGGTAACTATAATTTATTTTGCTATTATAATAATTATTATGAAATCACTAGCTACATTGTACATGGAGCATGTTTTTTTAACTTAATATCAAACTCATTATTTATGTAAATCAGGATGAAATCTCTTGCAGATTTAAAGATCACTTATCGCTCAGGGAAATCACTGAGCGATAAGTGATCTTTAAATCTGCAAGAGATTTCACCCTGATTTACATAAACTTTTGCTTCGATTTGGTTGGCCAAAATAAGTTGTATTGCCAAAATAGCTGAAAACATGACTCAGGACATCCAGACATTTGATGAGTCCAATACAGAATTTGTGTCCATGCTTTAATTATGGGATTTACAAACTCTCGCTTTCAGCTTGAGTTTGTAAATCTCATAAAGCATGGCCACTCATTCTGTATCTATTACTTATAGGGCATGTAAACCACTAAATTGATCCTTTGAATTCTTTTTTTTTGCATATCCATGAAGTTGATGTGTTTGATAACCCAAAACATAGATTTGGTGTCGAAATGAGCACGGAATAGATAAAAAAAAAGGATTAAAAAACATGCCATCTTGGAAATATGATGCCACAAGACAGTGGAATACCCAGAACTCGAAGTTCTAAATGTAGCACTACATGTACACTGCATATTGTATGTAAACTAGCTCTTAATTGATTTCCTTTGTCTGAAGTCTTCACTATGAAGAAGAATCGCTGTCATGCCTGCCAGATGCTGTTTCGTGGGCATGGGTTCCACTTGTGATGTCACAACAAGATCCAATATTTTACTGGAAGTGAGCATTCGTACACCAAAACATATAGGTTTTTACTATTTATCATAATTTGAATTTGACAAAATAACACTCAAATTTGTTGTCTACGAGTGATTCTGCATTAATTTTGAATAGTTGGTATTAGAATGGTTTACATGCCCTTTAAGGATGTGTGCATGTACGTAGAGAAACGATTGTATGTTTTGTTTGCAGGTGTGTTTGGCTGTCCAACAACTGTAGCAAATGTAGAGACTGTAGCAGTTGCTCCAGTAAGTACATGTAGTAAATTTATATTCATATAAATTCTAGTTAATGACTGCCAATACTGCAGCCTGTTTGTGTACATGCACCTATAAAGTTGAGTAGAGGTTGGGTAGCAGGCTTGTCCGATCAAAGTTCAACCCTGCATTTTACCTGTCATGCATTGGCTTATTTGCAACCAATCAGAATTCCACTTGTGCACATGATCATCATACCTTAACCAATCATGGCTCTCACTCACAGCACTTTATGGTTAATCAAGCATGGTTGCCAGTCTTCACTTGTCTGTGGCACTCAGCTTGCAATTGCAAGTTCAAATTTCCCAGACCCTCCCACTGCTACTCTCATATTAGTTAGATAACTCGTACCAACCTGAGCAAGGGTACTTAAAATTAAAACAATGGGATCAATCTTCAGGTTTCTGGGAAACCCCCACCCCTCCCCCACCCCTCCCCCACAATTCACCCTAACCTTTAATAATGGTTAATCATTAATAGAACAATGCATATCCAAGGGAGGGGTGGGTGGGTAGTTTCCCAGAAACCAGGATTGAGCCAAACAGCTGTATTACACCATTATACTGTAGCTCTATTGTTTTTGTACTGCATGTTCTAAAGGTTAGGGTGTTCTGTATTGTTGAGTGATTATAAGCCAATGCTGTGGCTCATTTCAAGCAGTAGAGGCTGGCTCTTCCCATGGGGAATACCACCTCTGAGACAGTTACCATCTATGCCTGTTCACTGTTACTTATAATATTATGGAGATTATGCCTGGGATTATCACCCCAGGAGTGACTGTATCTGGGAATCAGGACCGCTCACTCAGTTTCCTTGGGGATTAGGACCCTCAGTACCCTAGGGGATTAGGACCCTCAGTATCTTGGGGGATTAGGACCCTCAGTATCTTGGGGGGTTAGGACTCTCAGTATCCCAGGGGATTAGGACTCTCAGTACCTTGGGGGATTAGGACCCTCAATATCGTGGGGGATTTGGACCCCCTGACAGTACCCTTTGGGCTTAGGACCCTCAATATCTTGGGGGATTAGGACCCTCAGTATCTTGGGGGATTAGGACCCTCAGTACCCCAGGGGATTAGGACCTTCAGTACCCCAGGGGATTAGGACTATCAGTATCTTGGGGGATTAGGACCCTCAGTACCCTGTGGGATTAGGACCCTCAGTACCCCAGGGGATAAGGACCTTCAGTACCTTAGGGAATTAGGACCCTCAGGATATTGGGGGATTAGGACCCTCAGTACCTCAGGGGATTAGGACCTTCAGTACCTTAGGGGATTAGGACCCTCAGTATCTGGGGGGATTAGGACCCTCAGTACTCTAGGGGATTAGGACCTTCAGTACCTTGGGGGATTATGACCTTCTGAGTACCTTGGGGATTAGGACCTTCAGTACCTTGGGGGATTAGGACCCTCAGTACCTTGGGGGATTAAGACCTTCTGAGTACCTTGGGGGATTAGGACCTTCAGTACCTTGGGGGATTTAATTAAGGACCTTCAGTACCTTGGGGGATTAGGACCCTCAGTACCCTGGGGGATTAGGACCCTCAGGGGTGTGATGGTTAAGGTTGATTCTTTACTCATTATTTTCCTTTTGGTGTACTTCATCCGTTACCCTATATGGTTGTGTATGTCTGTTGATATGGAATAGCTGATAGGACCCTCAGTACCCTGGGGGATTAGGACCCTCAGGGGTGTGATGGTTAAGGTTGATTCTTTACTCATTTCCTCTTGGTGTACTTCATCCCTTACCCTATATGGTTGTGTATGTCTGTTGATATGGAATAGCGAGTTGGAATCCTTAAATAGAAGACAATTTGATGACTATGGGAACTTTGACTGGGGTTTAATTAATTTTGAAAGTAAATTTAGTTGTCAGAGGCAGTAAAAGTTGCTGTACGGATACCAGAAGTTAGCAAAATGAAGTTGGTAACCTGCAGAAGAAATTAAGCCAGCAGTACAAGATCAAGAAGCTGCCAGAGTTCAGGCAGTAGCTTGAGCTTCTACATGTATTGAAACCCCTCGACTCAAGTTCTAAATTTTCATTTCCTTAATTACTTGTTAAAGTAGAACTTAAGATTCATCACAATCACTTCCATTGTTCCATCTTTCAAATAAAAAAATATCATCATAGATTTGCTGCTTATCTAACCACCTACACTGTACATGTAATTATTCTAGAATTAAATGCAACTGATCAAAATTCTCCAGACAGGCCTTTAATTATTAATGTGTCTTGTAGGTCATTTGTAGAAGAGGGGCTGAATGGTTTGCCTCTTTTGGACGCCCAAGAAACACAGGCACTAAGGTACATGTACGATGTAGACTGGACATATTTTTGTACTGAAACTTTCATTAGGGATGTTAAAAACACTGTATTAAGTAACACTAAATCTGCAAATTACTTTTCTGTTTATCTGGAATTCCCCCTAAGTCTGAACTTCAAGATAATTATCTCCAATCAAATTCTTGAATTTTAAATAAATATAAGCAAAACCTTTTCAAAATATACAACATTGGGACTCAAAATTGCAACTAATACAGTCCCAAATGCAACCAAATTACTATCACTTGCGACTAAAATGTTTCAGGCAGTTGAAAATTTGGTGACTACATGTACATGTGTACATTGTAGTTCTTGCCCACATAAATGACTAAATAAATGAAAGAAATGCCCATCAGTCTTGTGTGTTATGCTTCATGGTAATGAGTTCGCTTTTCCCCTTCATGGTTTGTGTTTGTAGTTGTATAATATTTCTGGCCATGTGAACCATCCCTGTACTGTGGAAGATGAGATGTCTATACCACTGAAAGAACTCATTGAAAGACATGCTGGTGGCGTCATTGGTGAGCAGCCATGTTTTTATTTCAGATTGAGCTTTATAGTGGCCTGTAGTACACCTAATGTACCTTGTATTGGATTCATCCAAGCCCAATATATGCAAAAGATTTATGTGGAGACTTCAATATTGGGCAAGACCAAGGTCGAGTCAAGACTTAAATATTTTCCATATTGCTTGGGCGAGAATGATTCCTATAAATGTTTTCATGTACCGAACAAATACATGTATAATCCTCCAATTAATAAACACAATTTAGGATGAACAGCTTGTGCGAACTGTCCAATAGGTGTAGCTGGCCAATATGTAACAGACAAGTTCTACATCATTGGTGAAATATTGGGCTTGCATGTGACAGTCTCTGAACATTTGATTGGAGGATTATTTGTAAACTTAAGGTATACATGTATATTAAACTTTAGTGAAATGTAGTCACCCTTGCCAAGTTTACTTCTGATCAAAACTTTTCCAACTGGAAAATGACAAAGCAGGATTCTTATTTACATCATGAATAAAATGTACTACATGTACATGTATATACACAATAACAGATCCCATGTGTATTAAATGTTAATTATGCATAAGAATACATGTATATGGAAAGTGGAATTCATTTGAAGGTGATACTTAAGAATAAGGATACAATGTAGATTATACTATTCTGTAAAGCCTAAAGGAAGCCACCTGCATAATAGCCACATATATTTGCATGTAACAAGATCTGATCAGTGAATTTTAGAATCATATTTTATTTACATGTACTGACTAAAGATGTGTGCTACTTTCAAAATTAAGGAATTTGTGGTTTTTTGTAAATAGAGACGTTAGAGTTTGACACTTTACTGCAGTTACTAATAAAATATAATAATCAGGAATATGATAATTAAAAGTTAATTAATACTATTTTAGCTTAATAATATTCTGTTCAATCATGTACATTTTTGTGATGAGCCCCCACAGCTTATTAATGTAATGTGAGTAAACAAAGTTACAAATGTATCATTCTTAACTGAACCGTTATACAAATTACATGACTGTGTGGCAGGAAACATTAATGTGTATAAATTATTATTATTATAAGGTCAAACTTTTTTATCATTAATGTCGATTCTGCATTATTTAAGTGACTAGTAGAATATTTCTTGATTTGAGTGTTGCATTTTTGAGTTTTTGAGGTTTATATTTTCAATATGCTAATGAGTGACTAACCAGCATATTTTGTATTAAATAGTAAATGAAGCCTTCAATATATTATAAATATATAGCTCATGGATACAGTTAACACTAAAATCGATAAATATTCTACCATTCAACTATTCACTTGATGCATAATCGATATTAATGATAAAATTGTTTGACCTTATAATTATATACTTGATTTTATTATATGAATGAGAGAGTTTTACAGGAACTACCGTATTCACTCACGGATAAGCCGCACCTTTTTACCCGAAATCTTCATTTAAAATCAGGGGTGCGGTTTATATAAAATAAACCATTCGCTGGAGTCAAAAATGAAATATGCCACTCATCTTGACCCGAATATACATGAGAAGTCACGTTTGCTGCCTTTCTGAAGTACGTGTACGAAGATGGCGACAGATTAAATGTTGTGAAAATCACAGACTGAGGAAGATGTAAAAAGCTTCAACAAACAGCAAGAAAACAAAACTTACTGGCAAAAAAAGCAAACTGTGATCTGAATTTGTTACATTAACATTAATGAGAATTGCAAAGAACTATTAATAATATTATATCCTATGTTTATTCTTTAGGTGGATGGGACAATCTTCTTGGTGTCATCCCAGGTGGATCATCAACTCCTCTTATTCCGCTCAGGTTAGCAAGAAATCTAACTTGCATTTTTTATTAATTTGTTATTTACCAAGCCATGACATACCGGGTTTTATGCATGACATAAAAGTGATATTTCACATGCAAAGTAAAACAAATTATTACATCACACATTCACATTGTGCATAAAACCCGCCGTCACCCTGGCGAAACTTTGATGAACAATTCATGAATGGTCCATGAACATTCATGAAATATTCATGAACTGTTCATGAATGGGAATGAACATTAAATGGCCACATTCATGAAATATGATTTTCATTAACATCTCATGACCTAAAAGTACACAAACATTTCATGACGATGGTTCATGAACAGTTCATGAATCAGGCATGAACATTTACAGACACTGTTCAAATAGATTTGTGTTAGATTCGTGAACAGTTCATAAATCAGGCATGAACATTTACAAGCAGTAATTCATAAATTTATTAGATTGGTAGATTCATGAATAGTTCATGAATCGGATATGAACACATCAGATTTAACCATGATACAATTATAAATAAAGTAACATAAAAACAACATCAATAAAGAGTTAATGCGTGTTTCATGCTAGTCCAGCTTTTAGTTTATTATATATAGCATAATTTCTAGTTCTAAATACAAGCAATTTGGTTTTTCAGTCACTACATCACGTGTACTGATGCATTTGACTTGCCCCTGACTTGGCAAGCTTAAATGGATCTGCAACTCCAAGACCTGCAACAATATAATATGGAATTATGATTAGAATTGCTTTTAAAATTGACAATTTAGTAGGATTTGTTGCTCTGTGAATCCCGTAGGCCATCAAGCAGTAATCTCTTGGTTTGAAAATTTTACACTGCAGGGTTAGAACTTCGATTCACGTATACAAAATATAAACTTTATTCCAAATTATAAGATCTACAAAAGTCATCACTGAAATATTTTCGTGGTAAGAACAGTTTTACCAAAGATTAATGCGAATTTTGCTGAACGAATACGGGGTCCCCAGATAAAATAACGTCAGATAATGTCAGATAAAATAACGTCATTTTTGATGACATGTTCGGGAAGGATTTTACCAAATTGACATTGTTATTTGAAGTATATTTTATGTGAGCAATAATCTATTAAAACGAACTGAATTATTAGAAAACTCTAAGCTATAATAGTGGTTTTAGGTAGTGACTGTTGCGTGAAACTGAAAGTGAAACTGAAAGCACATTTTTCCAGATGGTAGTATAAAGTAAGACATTTTAAGCTTACCTACTTGGCTACTGTACATATTTCTCCATTAAATCGTGTCATCCAGAACTAGTGATGCCTCTCAGTTGCAGCGGTTATTATTATCATTCCATATAAATAATATTGTGCTTTAAATACTCTTTGAATTGATCTTTCATTGAGCTTGTAAAACTCGAAGTCCAACCGAGCAACACACATCCCTTCAAAGAATAACCTCCCCTGGAGGCCTGGCAACTCTGCCAACCAAATATGGTCAACTTGGTTCCAGTCTTAACTCATAAAAGTAAGAGTCGGAGATCGAAGGTCCTACGTTCTTCTGTTCGAATTTCTTAGCAGAAATACACATTTTCAAAGTGGCAGACAGAAATACTTTGCTTAATATGTAAACGATGGGAATTTCCTTTTTGAACAAGCCAGTCAAATTAGTAAGTCAACTCTTAGTCTAAAATAACCAGGAGAATACTGTGATGCTTATATTATTTTAGTCTCAGCCCTCAGCCTCCTCACACATGACTGCTATCTTAATTTAACTTATTTTATTTCTCATTTCATTGTATTTATTGTGATGTTTATCTTGCCTTCAAATAAAATAATTATGTAGCCTTTCCATGCAGTAGTCTCTGTACCTTAAGGATTCCCTGAGAAACCTGGCAATTTATTTATTTTGCAAGGGGAACTTGGCTGAACGAACTCATTTGAACCGGAAAAGACAGAATGCATTGTTGTTTCATTGATTATGTTGTCTGCCAGACGGGTTCTACTTTATTAACTGATAAAATGGTGTAACCATATCACGTGTAAATTTAAAAAAAATTACAATAATAACAACTAGGTTAATAATAATGCCATGATAAAAGGAGACATACTTAGTAATATGATGACAACTTTAAAAAATAAAACCATTCAGACTCCTGTTTCAATAAAATGAAATCTTAAATTTGTTAGTGTCATTATTATTAACTACGCTCGGGGAGCTAATAGACCATGGAAAAAAAGCTTTTGCTAATAATCTAATGTTGATTACAGTTTGAATGTGGTCTCAAGAATAATATAGGTTTCGTAAAAGTTCATCAGAGGTTATTAATGTTGCAGTTGATGAATTTCTTGTGAACTCATGAACTTTCTAGCATTCTTAAAATGTTCATGAAAGGTTCTTCAACTTCTTATTTTGTGAAATTATAACAGTTCATGAGTTCATGAAAGTTCATTAGAGATTCATTATTGTATTTCATGAATTAATTATGAACTCTCCTGAACCATCTTAGGTTCTTGAAATGTTCATGAAATGTTCTTGAAATAATTCAGTGAACCTTTCAAGAAAAATTGTATTTTGTTCCATTCATGAACAATTCATCATAAGTTCATGAACATATTTGGTATTTATCAGTGACCATCAAGTATTCATGAACATCGAATCTTGTAAATATCATATTAGGGGTAAACGAACAGCCACAAAACTTTATTATCTTAATGTATAAATTAGCTTTATATGAAGCAAGAGAGAAAAGAAAAATCCCTACATTAGCTCTATTTATAAACTCTTTAGTGTATTTTGAGAAAATTGAATCCAACGTAGCAAAATCAAGGAACAAAACCCTGGAACACCTTAAGAAATGGGAAAAACTGTTAATTGCAATTAGACATTTTTCTGAATAGGAATAGCTGGCTTAGAGTATTTTCTTTTCTCTTTTTTGTTTTTTTTCCTTTGTCTCTTTGTCGTATAAATTTTGTGTAATGTAATTTAGTAATTAGAAATGTTTACAATAAAAAAAAGTTAAAAAAAAAAAAAAAAAAAAAAGTATTCATGAACAGTTCAATGAACATTTCATGAATTTTAGTTCATGAACTGAGACAATTGCCAGTCAAGAACATATCAAGAACTGTTCATGAACTTTCATGAACAGTTCATACTGGTTCATGAAACCATGAACATATTTTCGCCGGGGGATTTATAGTTTGGTGAATAAATAAACAGAATATAATGTGGCAGCTTGGAGATATAGTTTCATCTTCTCATGGTGAATTTGTTGACCATTAATACACAGTTGTGTTCACTGCACTCACTCAAAGATAAAAACTGTTGCCATTCGGCCATGTACATAATTATCTATCTAGAGCAGATTTCGTAATTGAGTGGGACAAACTATGGCATGTCCGTTACCGTGCTGTACCTGTGCTGTACCATATTTCTGTGATTTGATTGGATGAGCAGGACAAAAACAATAGGGAAACCATTTCAATGCCACGGCATGCCGGACAGTAACCATGCTGTAGTCAGTGCTGTAGTTTGTCCCACTCATACGAAATTTGCTCTATTTTATTAATATTTATTTTACAACAACTACCAATTTTCTCGTAAGCTACGGTAATTGCCTAATATCTATTATCAATATTTTATAGACAAAAGCAGTGTGCACGCACCTTTCGTTTGAAGCTAAAAGTGTTTTGGTGTTCTAAAAAAACAAATTGCAGTAATTTTTTAATGTGTCTGTCCAAATATTGACAATGATTGTCATAATAACATGGTCAAAACAGCTGTGGATCCACGAGGAAATACTTCATAAACCATGTGCAAAACGTATTGCAGGGTCCTAGGTTTGAATCACGAAAGCAAAGTGGGTTGTTTGTCCATCTTGGAAATTACCTGTGTTTATTCGTATGCACGCAATGTTTTAAAGGAGATGTGTCATGGTGAGGGGCACACCTTTATGTTCTGGGCCAGAACAACATTGTTTTCAGTAGTTTTCATATATACTGATGACCCTAGCACATGTGAATGCTAGGGTCATCAGAAATGACTAACAAACTGTGTATAGATGTAGTCTTCAAGGCAAATATAGCATATCTTTTCAACCAAGCATTAAAGTGCCTATGAAGTGAACAAAATCGACCCTGTTTTAATTAAATTAAATTAAATTAAATTTTAGTCTTCCCTAAGTCATCTTGTGCAATTAAAAATAAATTTGGAGAGCACAAACATTTTTTAAATTTCCTGTCGAAGTCAGGCATAATTGTCAAAATCATGCAACAATTTTTATGCCGTTAATGACATGCTAATTACATGCGCTACGTCAAGTGGTTTGCACATTTATATTCACAAAAGTAAAAATAAGGCCAACGGCAAGGCTTCTTTGAGAAAAAAACGTGACAGTTGGCAAGGCTCCTCAAGTAATACATATTTAGAATAAAAATTAGACAAAAAACAAACTGTATTTTGTTTTATTTACGAAGACAAATATTAATGTGCAAACCACTTGACGTCATGCATGTAATTAGCATTCATTAACAGCATAAAAATTGTCCCATGATTTTGACAATTATGCCTGACTTCGACAGGAAATTTAAAAATGTTTGTGCGCTCCAAAATAATTTATTTTTAATTGCACAAGATGACTTAGGGAAGACTAAAATTTAATAAAATGAAATAAAATTTTCATTTGATAGGCACTTTAAGGGAGGGGACTTTAACTGTTTGAAGCCAATTAACAGCCACCAATTGAACATTGAGTCCAGACTATGACGCAACTAGGACACAATGCCTTTAAATTTCAGTGAAAATTAAAAAAATAAAATGCAGCTAGGCCAACTGAATGTAACCCCAGGACATTGAAATGGATATTGCATGTGGTCTATGTAAGGGTTATTAACTCCCTCCTCAGATCTTAGTGATACAGATTCCTCAGGCTGTGCCCTTGGATTCTACAGTACAGCCGTAAAATAATGCACGCGCAAGAAGTGGCGCAAGTAACTTCTTGCGACGCAAGAACACGCAAGCTGCCGCAAGAAGGCCTAAACCAACTTTTTGCGCTTTAGACGCAAGAACTACTGAACCGCAAGAAGTTCAGGCTGAAGCGCAAGAACTAAATATTTTGAGCTTATCCGCAAGAAGATGAAACGCAAGAAGTTGAAGTCTTAACGCAAGAACTGGTCGCTTCTTTGAGCTCGGAAGACGCGGCTGTTTTCGTACGCTAAGATTTATGTTTCTAACTTCAGATATCAACGTTCGCCTTTTATTTCCCTCTTGAATCTAAAGGTTTTCTAGAGTACGATAATCGAAAAGCAAATATATGTATCTCAAGCACTCGGCTGTTTTAGCAGGCAAGTAGAATAAATATTGATACACTCAAGGGAAGGGAAAAATTGTTTGAGATACCGCGAGTTCCAGGATATTCATTTACTGATAGTATTAAAGACTGCAAATCACGATGAGCGGCAAAAATCTGGCCCGGCGGTAATGTACGTCTCACGCTATCGTGTAGCAATGAAACGGCGGTAATAAACTAAGCTTTTGAAGCTATCAGTCTTCAAATCCATAATGAATGTTGACTATCGAATGGCTACCAAAATGTTATAATGAATGGCTCACCATTGACCAAATTAATAATTATCGAAGGGTCACCAAAAGAAAGGTTGCGTGGAATTGCGTTACTAAACACCGTCCTATCGTTAGTTCGGTGTTTTTATTTCATCTGATAAACTTTAGCTTTTGTAGATTAATAGATCCGTCAATCATTCAGTATTTTTAAAAGTCATCTATTGCATATGTTTTCAATTCAAGAAGCCAGCTTTTCGGTGATACAACGATTCTCCGAGTTCACGTGCGCTTTCAGCCGTGGAGACTGATTGTCTGGTTTTTGACACAAGTCGAGAGTACCGCGAACTTTGAGGAAAGTGTGATTTTATTGCGTTGTAGTTTAAAATGCAACACAAGCTTCTCAGCTTTACTGGAAAATGATTAATTCTACCAAATAAATATTCTGGAGTTAATTTTGTTATCTAATGTGGCTCCGTTTTCAAAGTCCGAGTCTTGAATGTGTGACATTTTCCGCGAAGTGATTTGAATAATCAATGAGCTCCGCACTGTTTGTTTTGCTTTGAGATCGCACTAAAATGTCTTCCTACCAAACCAAATGTTTTGAAAGTTTCATTTTACTTACGGATCTGAATAGTTTCCACTTGATGTGAAAACTGGTTTGAGTCTATTCTGTCAAATCGATACACTGGTGAATAAGCTTTTTGGATATTTTAATTTGTTGTCTGATTAATACACGGTAATTTGCAAAATTTGCATGAGATCGGGTCAGACCGTACCGAATCTTCTGGAATTTTGATTTCAGCTTCTTTGTGACGAGTTAATAAAATATTCAAGTCTGCGGGTATCCAACTAATAGAGAGATTAAGCATCGCGTTCTTCCTTTCCGCGAACGGCAGAAATGAAAACATGACCACAATTTTCGCGCGTTTGCTGCTTGACATTTTCGGTTTTTACGTAAGGTCGAGTAGATCCACGTTTGTTGTGAACGTTGGAATTCTTTTCCACTTTTCTTATATATTTATTTCGTATTTTGACGGCGGGCTGACGTTTCCCGTTTGCCGTAGAACGCGGTGCTTAATCTCTCAAAAAGTTTAAGATATTAGTAAACTTTCATGGTTCTCAAAGGTTCCGTTTCTTATTAGCGATCTCACATAAAACACAAACATGTTCTCATATGCCACGTCTTGCGTGTTCTTCAGCATTGTTGCGGGTCTTCTTAAAGTATACCTTCTTGCATCTTCTTGCGGGTTGATCTTCTTGCGGAATGAACTTCTTGCGGGTTGATCTTCTTGCGGAAAGAACTTCTTGCGGGTCTTAAGTTCTTGCGTTAGTTCAGTAATTTCAAGCGCATGCGGCACGCAAGAACCTGTTAGCTTGCGGACGCAAAAAGAAGTTCTTGCGCGTGCATTATTTTACGGCTGTACTGTATATCACTAAGATCTGAGGAGCAAGTTAACAACTGACTTAATTTCCATTTGCATGAGGTTTTCTCAGCAGAGGTCATCTAGTCTATACAATCATGTCTATTAAGTGTTTATAGATGATGGATAATTTAGTAGTTATGAATACCCAACGAGAACAAAGAAAACCGCGTCAAATGGATATTACATGTAAGTACATGTACATCCTACATGTATTTAACAAATAAAGAAGCCTTAGCCATGTTTTATACTATCATAAAACACGATGGGCATTTGAGAACATGAGATAAATGTTAAAGCACAAGCCGAAGGCGCGTGCTTTCAACATTTCTAGAGTGTTCTCAAATGACCAGAGTGTTTTATGATAGTATAAAACATGGATTAAAGGCTTCTTTATCTGTTTTATAATATAGATTTACACGCGCGATGAAAGGAAACCGCCAGTCGAAAACTATATAACACGGCTAACCATGTTATATACTCTGATAAAACATGGCTTCTTAGCCAATCAGAGCGCGCGTACTATTGTATCTATATTATAAAAACAAATAAAACCTGCATCAAAATGGCCATATGGTTTGCTCTTTAATTGATTTCACCATAACCCTTCACTCTCATATCATTTTTGTCCTGAATAATTTTAGCCACTGGCTGTCACTCACTTGGTTGCAATATGAAATAGAGCGGATTTCACATGAGTGTCGTAAAACCAAACGCAAATTACTCACAGCCAGCCAATCACAGGAGCAAGTAAATACAAAAAAGCCAACTGAAGGCTGGAAAAGTTCATGAATGGGTTTCGCCTGAACCAATCACGAGCCAAAGCAAAACAAGACCAAAACATGATTGGTTTTACTTTGCAATTTCATTGGTTGATTAATAACATGCCATTTTCTCGGCCAATAGAAAAGCTAAGTAAACGCAAAACCAAAATACTTTCGACACTCATTTTAAATCCGCTCTATAGGTAAAATCAGAAAACAAATGAAAAAAATATCTATATTTCATATTGCAACCAAGTGAGTGACAGCCAGTGGCTAAAATTATTCAGGACAAAAATGATATGAGAGTGAAGGGAGTGGGGTTAAGTCTGATGGGGGGAGGGGAGGGAAGCCAAGTTTTGACACACTGGTGACAACCCTGTTGCATATATGTGATAGTAAAAAGTTGAAGTGGCTTAATTGTGTTAATTAAATCTCTAGACTATTCTCTTTTCTGTCAGTGTTTGTGAAGATGTTTTGATGGACTTTGATGCCCTTGTAGAAGCACAGACTGGTCTTGGAACAGCTGCTCTGATAGTGTTCAACAAACAGGCAAGTATAATACATGTATTTGCATTTCATCATTTGTATGCAACTGTATAAAATAATACTTCAAACTTGTAGAAATGGGCAGTGATGCTTACTTATGTTTGGAGTAACGCAGGGGCCAATTCAATAAAACTTTTACACTTGTATTTTACAAGTCTGGCCATTCTTTTGAGATGAATAAGCAATGGCTGGACTTGTAAAATATGAGTATAAACGTTTTATTGAATTGGTTCCTGAGCTGGAAGTTAGGCTCATGCACTTGCAAAATGCGAGTCAATTTTAAGAAATGTGACTAAAATCTCACAACAATGTGCAACTGTTGCTGAACTTTTTGTGGTTTTATGAATCATTCCCGTGAAAGTCCCATGAAAATGCAATATTGTATTCTAGTGAAACATCCCAAGAAAATCCTATGAAAGTTGATTAAATTGGTTAAAATTTCATGAGATTAATTCCAAGAAAATCCCATAAAAGGTTGGTTTAAATTTCATGGGGTTAATTTCATGGGGACCACCCGGCCATGAAAATAATCACATTAACCAATTTCTTCAGTTGGCTTGTCAAGGGATTTTCATGGGATTTTCATAGGCTGTTTCACTAGACTGCAATATTCATTTATGTTTTCAATGATGTACCTACATTTTCATGGGATTTTCATGGAAATGATGAGCAGTAGTGAATATTGCTAGTGGATGTGAGACCACCCATCAAGGTATGAATCAGCAAATGTTTGCTCTCTAGATTGTGTACTATTGGCTTTATATCATTATTTTATTTGTAATCATATTTCAATATACATGTATCAATCCGTTCAGTGCGACATCATCAAAGGTATAGCAAGACTCATTGAGTTCTACGAGCATGAAAGCTGTGGCCAGGTAGGACTGAGGATTTGTTTGTTTGTATTGGGGCAGGAGGGAAGGAGAGAGGGGAGGCAAGGGTGGGGAGACAACTGCTATTCATACACTTTAAATAGTATGGACAGTGATTCAACATTGATCAGTGATGTCAATATTGGTGTCTAAACCTGTGTGTCAATCTTCTTTGTTTAATGCTCATTTGTATGTATAGAGAACCTGAAGTCAGTATAAGCTTAAAGGAGCTCATTCAACCAAGATGCATTGCGAGCTCAAATTTCTCGATCCACAATTTTCGGGGCCCCTGATAATGGCTCTGGAGAGCTTCTCATAACAAATCCTATTCCATCGGTCTCACAGGGGCATACCAGTTGATTATTTATAGGGGAAAATGTTCCTTATTTATTAGATTTTGTGTTCAGTCATATATTTCCGAATTTTCACCTGCCAGGAAAAGTATTTAACATACTCTGGAGTCGCCTTTGGTCAGTGAAATTATTACTAGAGCCTGTTCTGGAGTAATAGCCGACTGTTTGACAGGTTTGATCGTAATTAATCCTACAGTTTATCCAAACCAGGGCCTTTCTACATTGGCTTGATCGGACCGCTTGACCTAAATGGCATGAAATTTAAAGGTCAGAAGAGCTGAGCCATCGGACACGTACAACATTTAAAGCAAATTGCTTTGACTGAAGACTTGAGTATGCGGTACACGCGTGGTACATGCAAGATTACAAATCTTGCAGTTTCTCTCTTAGTCTTATAGTCTTGGTTTTCGCTCAATGTACATGGACAACGCTGAGACTATTAAAGTAAGTAAAAGTGAAATGTTGTGTTGATATCTGCATGAGCGGCTGTAAAGTCGAAACCTATTTCATAAATGTTCCTTTGCTTATGAATGAACTATTCAAGCTGTTCAAGTGCCGCTGGGCGCTCAGAAAACTGATTGATCAATATTTTTTTACCCAGCATATCCAATGTACGATTAACGGAAGTCAAGGGGCTTTTAAAATGACAAAAACGGCTCAAATTCAGGCTAACAAAATGTGGTGTGGAGAACGCATGGACTTTGAACACAAATAGAATGTGGCAAACAGTATAAATACTTCAACATTTGAAACCAGCATTTTGGCAGGGACAACCTAGCTCCTTTCTTTCGACTACACGTTCTTGCATGCACAAGCCTAGAAAGGAAAGAACTCTAAATGTATAACGCTATCATAGAATTGATTAATTTCCTTGCCACACGATCTGCATCGCTGGAACTTGGTCCAGAAGTTGGACAAGTTGGTTCGCTAGATCGAGCATGAGATCGATTGCTAGCATCACGTCGAGGATTTTTTATCGGAGAACCTCATTCTATTATATTTCTTCAAGTATAAAGGCAACCGATCTCCCCGCCGATCTCGGCCATTCAGTTCAACCCATAAACTCTATTTATATACAGCCCGACATCACATTTCTGATTGGCAGCTGTCCGATTTCAAGTAGTTTCCCATATGAAAACAAGAACAGTGACTCGCAATGTATCTTGGTTGAATGAGCTCCTTTAAAGTGCAAGTAGTGCCATTAACACAGCATGATCTCATTTTGCTCCAAATTCTATTTCTGAAAATTATATTTCAGTTGTCTAAATTAGTTTTCTTAGAGAGGCAGGAGCAGCATTTAAACTAGCCAAGGATACAATTTAATGCTACCCGAATTGTGGTATGTCACAATTATTGAAACCTACAGGATTTTATTGTAGTACTTTTATCTTGGGAGGGAGTTGATTCATCTTATGATGTTACGTATACAGGGTCCATGAAAAGTAATCAAAATTAAAGTGCCTATGAAGCTAATTTTTTTATTTTAGATACCAATTCTACATCAAGTGAATAGTAGAATGGTACAATATATCTTGCTTTGAATGCTGTGCCGCTGAGTTAAGGAGGTTTTAATATCCAAAATGCTAATTACATGACGTCAGGGGAGGTATCTGCAATCACTTCTTAGTGGTTGTGAATGGGCGTTTCTACTGATATAGGAAAAAAAATTCTAAAATCATTTTATTTCAACCATGGGTATAACACTGATAATTTAAAAAAAATGTTTAATTGTAACAAAAAAAATTCTATAATAATTGAGGCCTCCCCTGACGTCATGTAATTAGCATTTTGGATATTAAAACCTCCTTAACTCAGCGGCACAGCATTGAAAACAAGATTTATTGTACCATTCTACTATTCACTTGATGTAGAATTGATATCTAAAATAAAAAAAATAGCTTCATAGGCACTTTAAGGATTATTACAAAATTTGCAAAAATAATATTAATGATTTGTTCTCCCTCTTTTCTTTTGTCTCAGTGAGAAATAAAATATGAGTCTAATAGACCCATTCGAAAAATGGCATCCAATTTGAAAAGCTATTGTCCTGGTAATGTGAACACGAGGCTAGTCAGTCCACACAAAAGCTTTTGAACGTGTAAGCGAGGCTAGTCAGTCCTAAACAATAGTTAGTTAAATAGGACGCCATTTTTCGAATGGGTCTATACTGCTGATACTAAAGCATGGGAACAGCCATGTGGTAAACATGAATTACGATTCAGGGCCGGGTTGTTCAAAGCCCGATTAGTGCTAATCCAGGGTTAATTTCCATGACAACCAATAGGTTTTGTGCAGAGTTAATCCAGGATTAACACTAATCGGGCTTTGAACAACCCGGCCCAGGACTACAGACTTTAAAACCCCTTGAATTTGATTTCTTGCCTTGAAAAGGTTTTGTTTTCATGGTAATTGACAAATGCAATGATGTCTAGCAACATCCCTGAGTGTGTCCTTTCATTACTACAGATTCAGGTCGAGTATTAATTTAATGTTGTCAGATTTGTTGGAAAAAATGCTGTAAATCGGAATTTCCAAGATTAGATCCGTTTTCAAGTAATATATAAAAAACGAGACCTAGTGTTTTACCAGGGTATCCAAACACTGAGAAAGATGAAAGCACGAGGCCGCTTCGGCCAAGTGCTTTTATTCTTTCGAGGTGTTTGGATTCCCTGGTGAAACACGAAGCTCAAGTTTTTTATATGACTTCTCAATCGAAAACAATACCTGCATTCATAAATCATTAGAAAGTATTGTTTGCCTGGAATTTTATTGCATGCAATTATAGACTAGAAGGATTGTGATTGTTATTTTGTCACGGTCATTTCAACAACCGACCTGATAGCATAGTGGGCAAGACAGCAGACTAAGGTCAGGGAAACGTTAGGGAATTTTGCATTAATTTTGGTCAGGGAAATTCTAAATTTCTTGTCAAAGTCAGGGAAAAGTCAGGGAATTTTATTTTTAGGTTGCCATGACAGTCAAAGTGTCTGTGAGGGGAGGTTACAGGTTTTGATAATGATTTTCGTTTTGGATGAGGGAATGTCAAACAGCCTTATTATATGGTCAGTGAAAATTGTTTTCTGGTCAGTAACAAGTCAGGGAATTCTTTTTCCCCGATGGGTGGCAACCATGTCACATACAAGTTGCTTGAATATGCCTGAAGTGTTGTCTGAGATGGCCACAGTCAAAGTTACAAGCAGAACTGTATGATTTTGGCCATTTTTAGTGTGAAAATTTAAAGAAAACTCTATACAGCCAATGGGAAAAGAGGAAAACAAAAGATCTTTGAATCACAAATTTGAGGACTTTCCTCACATATGATTTTCTTTGAAGTCAAACTATAGTTGGTTTGATCAAAACTAAATGAAATCTTCAAAAGTTATCTATTAGAATGAAAACAATGTCCAAAATGTATATTACTTTGTTGGTTTTCTATAGTCCGATAACTGATATTACAGTCATGTGACGTCTACAAATAGCAGTTTCAGCAGTATTGACCCAAATGCCTCACTTCAGTGTAATGAAGCGCATTCAAACTGACAGTGTATCTAGTCGTGCTTGTTTAAGAGGGGTTTGGTGTCACACAATAATGATGGTTTCAATAGTGTTTCATTACATCGAAGTGAGGCAGATTTGGGTCAACACCACTGAAACTGCTGTTCGTAGGCACAACTGTAATATCTCCTATTTGTATATGTAGTTCTTGACTGCCATTTTTTTAAAGGTAACCAAGCCTTTGGTGACATTGAGGCTGGAGTTTGAGATTAGGCTTAGTTAGAGGCTTGTATCTAGTTACATTAAATATTAATTGTAGCATGATAATCAAAATCTGGATATTCATAGAAATGGATTTCTCTTGTTGTTACGGACAAGGAATGCAATGAATTGGTAGTGCAAAGAGAAATAAGTTCATATGTGGACGAGAGGGCCTGGAGAGCGAGTATTATGATCATTAGGTGGGTTATATAAACTGTCAAGAGACAGAGTCAGTTCATTGTTGTTCTGGCTCACAAACAGTTCAGTGTTTAGTCGTATGATAATTTACTATATGAATAACTACAGTCCCTGACAAATGTTTTTCACACCGTACGAACCACATACGTTAGCATGTGCCACATGTGTTTACCGCATACAGTAAAATGTATTCCACCACTTACGGTAAAAGCCATCGGGTGAATCACCATATGGTAAAGTACATGCGGTGCCTAAACTACATACGGCAAAAGCCATGTGGTGGCTCAACTACATTGTACATACGGCAAAAGCCATGCGGTGAATCACCATACGGTAAAGTACATGCAGTGCCTAAACTACATATGGCAATTAAAAGCCATGTGGTGCCTCAACTACATTCGGTAAAAGCCATGCGGTGGATCGACTACATACAGTCAAGACGCAAACTTCTTCACGCTATTGCCCCGATATTGCTGAGCAGCAATTGCTGTTTTAAGAGCAATTGCTGCTCAGCAATATCGCCGATATTGCTGTTTTCAAAAACGTTATTGCTGTTTTTGAAAAACGATATTGCTGTTTCTAAAAAACGATATTGCCTTTTGCCTTTTTTCACGGCACAGCAATTGCTGATTTGATTGTACAAAACCCTGATTTGTAATTATTTAGTTTACCTGGTTCGATCGCTATCTTGAACATTGAAAGAACCTGCACGAAGTTGATAACCCGCTTTTTTCGCTCAACCGCAAAAACGCACAAAACGTTTAAGAAGTTGATGCCCCACTTTTCGGCTCAACGGCTAGAAGTTAAACAACGCAAAAAGTTTCAAGACCAATGCAATGAAAGAACTTCGAGACCCGAATAGAAATGAACGCTTTTTTAATAAGCTTAAATAAAATTTGCGCATGTCAAGTTATTTCGACAGCGTTTCTGTAAAAAAAAATTAAGTAACTTACTTTCACAGACATTGAGATGTCTTTTACCATTTGATTTTGTTTGTGGCAGTATTTATTAATTGATTACATGTATTTGGTTTGCCAGATTTTGCAGATCATTCAAAATTCCCGGTTTAGATTTGACTTGAAGTTCGATCCCGCGTCTTTGACTTGCACGTGCGTTTAGCGATAATTTGTTGATGGCATGAGACGATTGTAATATGCTAATTTCGAACTTCAATCTTTTGGAAAACTTTCAATGTATTAAAGCGCAATTTGCATTCAACAGGAATACCACATTCCCAGTAGAGGTTTTCTAGTAGCGTATAGAGTTTTTTGCAAGTATTTTCATTACGAATTGGCTTCAAAACTGTGTTCACATTCCCAGAAAGTTTCAGCGATTTGACAGACTCGTCAAAAGTCAGACTGTCACGTTCACGCCTGACTGATTGCACGTGAAAATTCACACTCCGAGAACTTGAGATTTTAATTTTCGAAAAACATGCCAGGACTTCAAACAGTTGCAATATTAAATTTCAGCCGAAACTTTTAACTACACAAGGATCTACCGAAAGTGTGAAACTACAGAAGCTAAAGCTTATTTACTGTTATGATGGCTTTTTCTTCGGGTAGAAGAGCACAGAATGCGTCATCAGAATGGAATTTATGAATATATATTCAGTCCATAGAATTTAATGAACATGGGCTGAAATCACTGTAGATTTCCTCTTGATATGATTCTAATCAATATCTTTCATAAGCCTTGACGTAAGTACTGTTGGTAGGTAACCCTGTCGTTGCTCCGAGTGTGGAAATGTGGAAATCTGGCAATGTGGAAATGTGACGGAACAATATACTGTTGGTCACCCTGTCGTTGCTCCGAGTGTGGAAATGTGGAAATCTGGCAATGTGGAAATGTGACGGAACGTACCGTTGGTCACCCTGTCCTTGCCCTGAGTGTGGAAATGTGGAAATCTGGCAATGTGGAAATGTGACGGAACGTACTGTTGGTCACCCTGTCCTTCCTCCGAGTGTGGAAATGTGGAAATCTGGCAATGTGGAAATGTGACGGAACGTAGTGTTGGTCACCCTGTCCTTCCTCCGAGTGTGGAAATGTGGAAATCTGGCAATGTGGAAATGTGACGGAACGTACTGTTGGTCACCCTGTCCTTGCTCCGAGTGTGGAAATGTGGAAATCTGGCAATGTGGAAATGTGACGGAACGTACTGTTGGTCACCCTGTCCTTCCTCCGAGTGTGGAAATGTGGAAATCTGGCAATGTGGAAATGTGAAGGAACGTACTGTTGGTCACCCTGTCCTTCCTCCGAGTGTGGAAATGTGGAAATCTGGCAATGTGGAAATGTGACGGAACGTACTGTTGGTCACCCTGTCCTTCCTCCGAGTGTGGAAATGTGGAAATCTGGTAATGTGGAAATGTGAAGGAACGTACTGTTGGTCACCCTGTCCTTCCTCCGAGTGTGGAAATGTGGAAATCTGGCAATGTGGAAATGTGACGGAACGTATACTGATGGTCACCCTGTCCTTCCTCCGAGTGTGGAAATGTGGAAATCTGGCAATGTGGCAATGTGGAAATGTGAAGGAACGTACTGTTGGTCACCCTGTCCTTCCTCCGAGTGTGGAAATGTGGAAATCTGGCAATGTGGAAATGTGACGGAACGTACTGTTGGTCATCCTGTGGCACTTAACGGGCCCGCCATGTTTTGCTTCGCTTCACGAAGAAGTTACAACCGTACAAGTACTCAGGTAACTCGATCACCAGCTAACTTGAAAACTAACTCCTACCTCTCTGGAACTAATGATATTTTACCCTGGATTTTGTGTTAACACCCCTTGTTGTATAATTCTGCCAAGAACGCCAGAAACGCGCACAAGAACGACAACGTATATTTTCGAGTTTAATTACAGTCAAATAATAATAATAATAATAATGACATTTGTATAGCGCATATACATAAATGTTCTATGCGCTTGACAACTACATGTACTAAATAAGTGTAAATATAAATATCTGCGCATAAATTACATTGAGCTGAAAACAAGACTGATTACTCTGTACAGATTACCCGGGGGGGGGGACTCTCCATAACAGTAGACGGGGGTGATCGTCGGCAAAATCAATTTTAACCGTAAGGGATAGCACATTGGGTGTGGTCAACAGCAAATTTACCCCTAAGAGAAAGCACATTGGGTGTGGTCGAAGAAATTTTTAACCCTAAGAGATAGCAATAAAACAAACACATTTTCAGTTTTCCTGAATTTTATTACGGTCCTTAAGACACCGCCATCGAGCGCATCTCTTTTCTGGTGACTGTTGAGAGTGCTGTCATCCAGTCTTCAAGTCCGGCTTGTAATACAATCTTTTTGTAGCGTGAGACCCCCTAAGGGATAGCAGACTCTTTGAACACCCCTAAGGGATAGCAGATGGTAGAATTTTATACCCTAAGGGATAGGACGATCACCCCCGTCTACTGTTATGGAGAGTCCCCCCCCCCCCCCGGGACAGATTATAGGTATGTCAAAAAAGGTAGTGTTTTAGTTTAGCTTTGAATTCATTAACGGATGGACTTTGGCGTATATTTAACGGGAGAGAGTTCCATAATGTAGGTGCAGATACTTGGAAGGCCCACAAACAAAAAACGTTTTTGGCAAATACAGAGCTAGCCATAGACTATATCGCAACCCCGCCGTCGCAGTGCACTCTGGGATGGATATCTCAGTTGCCATTGTTAAATCCAAGATGGCCGCCCAACAACAACAATTGAAAACTGAGATATCCATCCCAGAGTGCACTGCAACGGCGGGGTTGCGATATAGTCTATGTGAGATGCCGATTCAGCCGACTAATAACCTCTCTTTACAATTTGCACCCGACTAACTCGATCGAACTGTACTGTAAACTATAACGGGCTATAACCTCTTAACTTTTCGCTATATACATGTATATATATAGTATAGTGTAGTTGGGTCAGTCACATTTTTGAAAAATGGCAATAATAGCTGCGGTTACACTAGACCAGTTTTACTAGGTATATTGGAAATTTACCAGGGAAAATTAGTATTTTCATGTCTAACCGCTTTCCCCAGGAGAAAACGTACCTATAGGTATATTTCCATAGTTTCCGCAGCTAATATGTAACTTACATGTAGACCAAATAAAAACAGAGAATTACTGGTATATGTGGTTCTGATTAATATTTGTAAGAAAAAAAGGTCAGTAGCCCAAGATACTAACTTGTTATTTGTCTCACTTTTTGCACCAGCTGGCTTTACATTTTAAAGGTGTCCATAAAACCATAGCAATTCTCTAATGTAAAGTTTGGTCAGCAGAACCACATACCATATCTTTCTTTATTTGGCATTATAGCATTTGCATTATTTTGTCATAATTAAACCAAACCTGTTATTGTTAAAACATGTTTGAGATGGCATAATGTCAACACACAGCCCCTTTAAGCAGGATCAACACAGAAGTGTGATATGTCAAAAATGGCCCGGATGACATTCATGTCTTTAGATCCACAATTTGTATTGAGGCCAAGCCAGGCAATTTTTGTTGAAAGAAAAAGACAGCCAAGAAAAAGACAGTAGAAAGAGAAACAGTCAAAATTACATGCAAGTTGCAAACGTAGAAGAGCAATTTCACTTTTTTCTTATCAAGCTAGCAGAAATTAAGTAACAAAAGTAAAAAAAACTAGAATCATCTTGAGGAATTTAGGGAAATATTGAACAATTTAGAATGTCATCATGCAACCACCTGACATGTAAAAAAATACTGTAAATTGCATCTTCCATTTCACTTAGTGTCAATTTGTACAATCAACACTACATGTACATGTTAGTAGCACAATGTGGTACTCATGATACAGATTTTAACAATAAGTACAACAAGTATACAAATAAGTGTATGTTATGTCATCCGGGTCCTTTCTGTGGGATGCAGCCCATGCAATATTAGCCAGGGTGCTTCTGATGTTTGGATATTGTTGTTACTGTCACAAGGGGGAGTATTATTAACATTAAAACATTAAAACAGTTATTATCACATTTATATTATAATACATTAATTATTGGATGTTTAACCAATATTACTTTTAATCATTATGGAGCCTTATAGCAAAGTGTCTACATCCATGTAGAGTCCATGTACAATATTATTTTGACATAAGAATAATTTAGATACTCTCGTTCTAACTACGCCCCAGGGGGTACTCCTGTAAATTTAGGATGGGTGTGTGCCACAAATATTTTCATTTGAGGGTAAGACAAATCGGAAATGGAAACCATTTTTAAGACCCAAAACCAACATTTCAGATTCATTTTTTGTTTTCATTTGTCCATGGATGATATAGCACATCAATGTGACTGGACAGAAACAAATTAATGATTCACTTAGGGATCACAATACAAGGAAAAGGTATACAGAGAAGCTACGTAAAGTTGCACTACCTTATCCAGTGGCACATAGGTTTGTAAGTAACCCCTGAGATGTTAAGGAAATACTGTTGGGAAATAGAATAGTCCAGTGAAAACAAATGGATCAATCACGGTTTGTGGGAAATCCCCACACTTGACCCTAACCATTCCCCTAACCATTATTGGTTAATTATTAATAGAACTATGCATATCCGAGGTAGTTTACCAGAAACCGGGATTGAGCCAAACATGCAAACAGTGAAAATATGTATCATATTACTGTAGTTCTGGAAATTGAAAAACCCTGTTACTGTTATGATAATAAAATTGTTTTAATCAACAAGGCAGTTTTGCCTATTGCAACTGCTTTAAAGAGTGATCATGGTCTCCCTAACGTCCTTGTACTAAAAAAAGGAGCAAGCGAAAGCGGCCGCGACAGCTCCAGAAATTTCAAGCAAATTTCAATGGACAAATAATTATTGTCCTGATCATGAGGGGATCCAAAATACTGAAAATATTGCATATATATATAGCAAAAAGTTAAGAGGTTATAGCCCGTTATAGTTTGCAGTACAGTTCGATCGAGTTAGTCGGGTGCAAATTGTAAAGAGAGGTTATTAGTCGGCTGAATCGGCATCTAACATGGCTCTGTATTTGCCAAAAACATTTTTTGTTTGTGGGAAGCCATTTGACTGTAATTAAACTCGAAAATATACGTTGTCGTTCTTGTGCGCGTTTCTGGCGTTCTTGGCAGAATTATACAACAAGGCGTGTTAACACAAAATCCAGGGTAAAATATCATTAGTTCCAGAGAGGTAGGAGTTAGTTTTCAAGTTAGCTGGTGATCGAGTTACCTGAGTACTTGTACGGTTGTAACTTCTTCGTGAAGCGAAGCAAAACATGGCGGGCCCGTTAAGTGCCACAAGGTGACCAACAGTACGTTCCGTCACATTTCCACATTTCCACATTGCCAGATTTCCACATTGCCAGATTTCCACATTTCCACACTCGGAGGAAGGACAGGGTGACCAACAGTACGTTCCTTCACATTTCCACATTGCCAGATTTCCACATTTCCACACTCGGAGGAAGGACAGGGTGACCAACAGTACGTTCCGTCACATTTCCACATTGCCAGATTTCCACATTTCCACACTCGTAGTAAGGACAGGGTGACCAACAGTACGTTCCTTCACATTTCCACATTGCCAGATTTCCACATTTCCACACTCGGAGGAAGGACAGGGTGACCAACAGTACGTTCCGTCACATTTCCACATTGCCAGATTTCCACATTTCCACACTCGGAGGAAGGACAGGGTGACCAACAGTACGTTCCTTCACATTTCCACATTGCCACATTGCCACATTTCCACATTTCCACACTCGGAGGAAGGACAGGGTGACCAACAGTACGTTCCGTCACATTTCCACATTGCCACATTTCCACATTTCCACACTCGGAGGAAGGACAGGGTGACCAACAGTACGTTCCTTCACATTTCCACATTGCCAGATTTCCACATTTCCACACTCGGAGGAAGGACAGGGTGACCAACAGTACGTTCCGTCACATTTCCACATTTCCACACTCGGAGGAAGGACAGGGTGACCAACAGTACGTTTCGTCACATTTCCACATTGCCAGATTTCCACATTTCCACACTCGGAGGAAGGACAGGGTGACCAACAGTACGTTCCGTCACATTTCCACATTGCCAGATTTCCACATTTCCACACTCGGAGGAAGGACAGGGTGACCAACAATACGTTCCTTCACATTTCCACATTGCCACATTTCCACATTTCCACACTCGGAGGAAGGACAGGGTGACCAACACTATATTGTTCCAGATTTCCACATTTCCACACTCGGAGCAACGACAGGGTTACCTACCAACAGTACGTCAAGGCTTATGAAAGATATTGATTAGAATCATATCAAGAGGAAATCTACAGTGATTTCAGCCCATGTTCATTAAATTCTATGCACTGAATATATATTCATAAATTCCATTCTGATGACGCATTCTGTGCTCTTCTACCCGAAGAAAAAGCCGTTATGATTTGCGCTTAGCGGCAAACTTTAACGCGAGTCCCGTGTCGGTCAGGGAACTAAACAAGCGACCGCTAATCGTTTTGTTATTATTTTGTTTCGCAAGTTGAGGCTTCCATATTCATGCTAGTTCTAATATTTTAAGTATAGGTTTCCAGTAAAGGTTTGCAGAAGCCTTATAAGCGAGCTGTGAAGTAGCAAGGACAGCATGAAGTTGCGTTACTATAGGCACGCATATGCGGGATCGATCGTCATATTGAGCTCGGGTTTCGCCAAGGGTCAAACTTCTCCGCTCCAGATTCACCAGTTTTCTTTATGCTAAAAAAACCTAAATTCCAATTCAGGCCTGGTTTATTCAATGGCCCTCATTCATTCTTGGGAAGGCGCCCCATAACGGCTCTCTCTACGTCAACAAAAAACAAACCATTTTGCATACGATTACGGAAAACATCGATTTTGTACAAACTCGTCAGAATATCGGAGATATATTGCTGTAAATCAGCAATTGCCGTTTTACTTACAAAAACGATATTACGTTTTTCAAAAAACAATATTGCTGTTTGCCGGCAAAACGATATTGCTGATTGCTGTTTTCTAAAACAGCAATTGCTGTTAACGAACAGCAATTGCTGAGCCGGTTCAGCAATTGCCTTTCCGCGCGTGACAAAGTTTGCGTCTTGACTGTACTTTAAAAGCCATACAGTGCCTCAATTATACTGTACGACAAAATGCATTCGGCACTTCAACTACGTGTCGTATAGTGACAATTAAATGCCTCAAAACTTTATATACCGGTAACACATTATTTTGGTCTCACCTACATACAGTATAGTGAATACCATTTGGTCTCTCGATCACCTATTAGTTCCATATCCATGTAATCTGAACATTTGCCGCTATTTGTTCGAGTTAGCGGTTATTACTCGGGCTGCCTGTGGCAGCGCCGAGTCTTAAAATGCAAGTGGTTATTATTATTTTTTTTAATCAGTGTCAGACGGCTTCTGCGCATGCGTTAAAGGTCAAATTCGAACCAATCAGATTGCACTATGCTGGTCACGCAAACAAAGGTTAGATTTCCTCAGGCGCGCTCAGATAAGAAAATTCAAAGCTCAGACTAGGCGAGACAAGGAGATATCAATTTCAAATAGTCATCGTCAGAAATCTATTCCATCGTGGGCAATGATGCAATACAACCTATGATTTGGGTCAGGTCCATGTTTTACGACAGAATAACCAGAGTCTTTCTACTGGATTCGGAGAGCTCGAGACATTATACAAGTCTGCTAATATGGGGAAAACTGAAACAAAAAATGAACTTTGACGGCAGAAACCCTCATATTTGAGCCAAGCGGAATATTTACATGATCCGCTAAGATTTTTACAAATCTAATTAGTTAAGCAGATGTACGCAGTGTATGCCAACTGAAATGCTGTGCTCGTTTTGTGGTTACGGCTCAGTGGGGCAACTACACGTACAAGAAGCATGAACTGCCAGCAAAGAGAGAGGAATTGATCGGAGACGTTAAATTACGTTACTGTGAAGAGGATCAAAATTCAAGTTTTGTAGCTTGAGACTGTCTTCTGCCGTGACTCGTGAGAGAAATTGGAAAAGATCTAGCTGTTTCATTCAGACACTGGCAAATTTATTGAAAGCTACGGGCTTACTTTATGAGATTATTATTCATTGTGGAATGAAAGGAAACAGGTTAGCTGAAAGTTAAGTTCGAGGTAGGCTTCGACTTTCATTCCGATTCAGTGCATATGTGCACGAAGGTGTCAGTTACGTAAGTACTTTAAGTAAACTCTTTTTGATTTGAATAAATTTCCTCTCAGTTTGTCTGTTAATGTACTTTTCCTTCTAATTATCGCTTTATTTAACATCTGATTTAGAGTATGCGTACCTCAGAATAAATTATTTGAAAGGTCAACTGAATTCTTGTGTCGATAAGCGCAAATGTTTTTTGTGAAACAGTCTGTATATGAGAAGCGGCTTAATAGAAGAGCTTTCTCATTTATAGGAATTACAATTGTTTTTCTTGCTATGAAATTTATGTTTCATTTCACATTTATTCATACAGTTTTAGCCGGACATTTCCCCGAGTTTTGATCTATTTTCAATCAAATTCAAAGTCTGAATATGTCATTGTATTGCATTTATACACTTGAATTTGCCAGTATTCTGTTGTTCGAATCCTGCGTTATCATAGTCATGCCATAAAAGCGATTAATAGACCAGTCTGTTTTTTTGACGTTCTCACTGGCGAATTAAAGCACGACTTGATACTAAGAGGATTTCAAATGAAAGTGTATTTCATCTTCAATCTCATGTGGCCCGAGTGAAAGCCCAGATGGGCTCTTGTTATAAAACCTCAAGTTCAATTCACGCAAATTGTGTCGTTCGAACACTCAGTGTCAACTTCAAATCAACTTTTGCAGTATTATTTATCATTTAATCTGTTCTTTGGACGACCAGTCGTAAGGCACTCGATCGTCAATAAAACTAATACTTTAGAATGTTTTATTTTCGTTTCATTCACAACTCAAACGGCTGGTTGAAAGGCACTCGTCAATAAATTAAACTAACACTTTATAAATAAATGTTTATTTTCGTTTCATTCACAACTCAAATGGCGGGTCGAAACACACTCTTCAATAAAACTAACACTTTAGAATGTTTTATTTTCGCTTCAGTCAGAACTCAAACAGCGGGTCGAAATGCACTCGTAAATAAAAATAACACTTTAGAATGTTTCGTTTTCGCTTCATTCATAACTCAAACAGCCGGTCGAAACGCACTCTTCAATAAAACTAACTCTTTAGAATTTTTTATTTCGCTTCATTGAGAACTCAAACGGCGGGTCGAAACGCCTCGTCAATAAAACTAACACTTTAGAATGTTATATTTCCGTTAGCCTGCAATGCAGGCGTTTCTAGGCTTTCTCGTCCTCGCTCCATTTCCTACTCGTCTGAAATTCATTCGCGAGCGGAAAACGTCCACGAAAGCGGGGAAAACCACTAGAAACGCCTGCATTGCAGGCTATAATTTTGTTTCATTCAGAACTCGAACGGCGCGGGTAGAAACGCACTCCTTAATAAAACTAACACTTTGGAATGTTTCATTTTCGTTTCATTCAGAACTCGAACGGCACGGGTAGAAACGCACTCGTCAATAAAACTAACACTTTGGAACGTTTCATTTTCGCTTCATTCAGAACTTGAATTGCAGGTCGAAATGCACTCGTCCATAAAACTAACAGTTTAGAATGTTTTATTTCGCCATATTCATAGAAAGAGGGTTTGTATCAGTGCAGGGTCAACTCCAGCCTCCATGGCTTATATCTACATTTGTAGTTAGCATGATAATCAAAATTAATCCATATTCATAGAATTCAGTGATATGGTCAACTCCAGCCTCCATGGCTTATATCTAGTTAGCATGATAACCATAATCTCTCCATATTCATAGAAAGAGAGTTTGTATCAGTGCAGGGTCAACTCCAGCCTCCATACGAGGCTAAGGCTTGGTTACCTTTCAAGAACTATGAATTGGACTATTGAATTAACAACCAATGAAATTATGAGAAAAAAAGAATAGAAATTAACACATTTTACATCCCTTTGCCATGAATCATGCTCTCATTCGTAGCCATAACTGAGATAACTATTACTTTACATATTACCTCCTGTCGATCAAGACAAATTATGGCACATTTTGCTTATACATTACAATGTAGTAAAAATTTGGAATTCTATCAATGATAAATATAAATTTGTCTCAAAATTAAATCTTTCAAGAAAACAATTACCAGTAAAACTTAATTCTTACCGATGCTTATAGACTATGTCTACTAGTACATGTATCTCGTATTAATTATTGTAATTAATTTAAATTCGACTTATTCATTGTATTTTGTAACTACACATGTACATGTATAGCGGCAATGTGAATCGATTAATTTGTCTTATACTATTTTCAGATTGCCAGTATCCCACATTTTATCTTAATTTTCTTGTTTATTTATACATGATAACTGTACTGTATACTACAGTAAATAAACTTGTTGTTGTAAGTTGTTACATGTACTTGCCATAGGTATAGGTTGTCTTTTGAAACTAATCTTCAATCTTTCACTATCTTGTCATTCGATTGGTTCTTTTCTCAATGACAGATCCAGTTTTATCATTAGCATTCATACAATAGTAATTTCATGTTTTAGTGTACTCCTTGCCGAGAGGGTTGTGGCTGGATGCTCAAAATCATGAATAGATTTGGTAAGTAATATAAAAAGATGTAAACACTCGAACTTTGATTCCCATTTCAGTGTGTAAACATTGTATTAGTGGAGGAATAGTTGTCAGTTGCGATAGTTGTTTACAAATTTAACACATTTTTGTCATTTCACGTATATGTTAATTGGCTAGAAATGTAGTTAGATACAATGTATGTAATAGATACAGAATGAGTAGCAGTGCTTTTATATCGGATTTACAAACTTGAGTTGGATCGTAAATTCAATAAAGTATGGACACAAATTCTATATGACTTATCAAACGTCTTGATGTATAGTCATGTTTTTCATATATTTTGGCTATACGACCTTTTCGTCAGAAAATTGAAGCAAAAGTTTATGCAAATCAGGACAAAATCAGATTTACGGATAACTTATCTTACATTGATTTCCTTTGTTTTTCATGAATTATTAGAGTTGATAATGATGATACTTGTATTGCTAAGAATGTGGTTTCCTATTAGTTTACAACCAATTTCAGTACGTGTTACCTACATATGTCAATCATATTCGACGTTCTCATTAAACTTAATCATTAGACATGCTTTGTAACCAGGCTCACTAGATTATCAATGATTTTGAGGTACTGAATCAAATGATTTAGGTGCTTTTTCATAGTCCAAGTACTCAACAGACTTCGTCAATTGCATTGCCGATCAGAATTGGAGGAAATTGGTGCAATTGTGTTAGTCTGCGAAACAGGCCCTTAATGTTATTTCAATGCAAAGGAAGTGATAAAATAATCGCTTCGCTCGCAAGAGCTGGGGTTTCTTCTCAAAGTGCCTGTTCTGCAGGCTACAATTGTGTTGAATGAGTATGTCGAATGTGTCTCAAATACTTGAAGCACTACCTATGAACATACATGTAGCACTCAAATTGGTTGTAATATCTTTTTTGCCTCTAGATGTAGATGTAAGTGGTGATTTTAGAGAATGTACATAATACATACATTGTAGTTACTTTAAGTGAACATGCTGTGAATTCGTACAGAATTGTAGAAGAAAATGATTGAAGAAGAGGACAATTGCCCCAAACTCACCACTGATATCACAGGCCCGTTGATGAGACTGTGAATGAGGGGGTTTGTTTCTCACAAGGATTTGTTTCTCACTATGTGATGTTAGAGATAAAGGCTTGAAAGAGCGAGAGAGGGGTTCAATTAAACCTCCCCTGGAAGCAGACCAGGCTAATCACCCTTTTCAACAACAATTTCCAATGGCCATTGTGGAGCATGAAAATAGTAAATCTTAATAAAACAGTGTTAAGAATGGCCTTGTCCAATCTTTTCCATGAGTGAACCCATTGTTAATAATGATAATAAAGAGATTTTTTTGTAAGGGCCCTCTAATTGTTGAGTCATTGCACTTTGTTTCCCTCTAGTCGTTGGCAATGCAAGACCAGATGAGATTGACATGCTTTACGTAAGTTTTAACTACATTGTACTAACGAAAATACTACAGCTTTCAGACCATAATTATTTAATTTCCTCAGTTTTATTCCTGTCCTGCTTAATGGACAAAAAGCCAAGTACGCATTGCCAGGAGCCCATTACCAGGAGCGTCGATCTCCCATACTAGGTCTGTGAGTCAGCGTATGACTGGATTGAGCTATATTTAGAACAGATCTCACGGGAGTTCACATGCCCACACTGTGAATCCAATCAAACTAGTCAGGACAATGCAGCGTTAGTCAAATCACCTCAAAGAACAATAGAACATTCTTAATCGATAATTACGGCAAGCATACATGTATGCACGATCGCAGCAGAGTCAGAAGGCAGTTACCCGGGAAACATGTTCTAAAATAGCTCAAACCGGTCATACGCTGACTCACGGGTACAGTACAGTACAGCTCAAAAAGAATGCACCCGCAAGAAGTCCCGCAAGAACTTCTTGCGCCGCAAGAACCCGCAAGAAGTTAATAACCCGCTTTTTGCGGCTCACCCGCAAGAACACGCAAGAAGTTTAAGAAGTTGATAGCCCGCTTTTTGCGGCTCAGCCGCAAGAACGCGCAAGAAGTAAAGAGTGGATAATCCGCTTTTTGCGGCTCAACTGCAAGACCACGCACAAAGTTAAACAATACAAAAAGTCCAAACTTCGAAACGCGAGTACAATGCACGCTCGATCGTGGTTTGTTTACAAGTGTATACGGCAAATTTATTTAGAAAGACTTTCGGTAATATTTTTGAAAAACTTATTTTGAAAGACATAGATGTATTTAACAATTTGCTTTGATTCGTTTATGGTAGTGTTTATTAACTGTTTCTTTCGTTTTGCCAGGTTTCCCAGGTTTTGCAGTTCGATCCAACTGCTTTGATTTGCGCGTTTAGCGATTATTGTTGAGTCGATCGCAATATGCAAATTACCACTTCTTTTTGACCTGTAAAATTTTGGGAAGACAGTCACTCACTATTCTACGAATTAAGGCGCATTTAGTTCAAAATGATTCCACTTTCCCAGTAGAAGTTTTCTGGTAAGACTAAGAGTATAGTTTTACACAGTTTCATTGCCAACTTGGCTTCAGAAAGTGCAGCGATCAACTCAGACTGACACGTTCACGCCTGACTGATTTGCACGTGGAGAAATTCAGACGGCAAGAACTTGAGATTTTAATTTCGAAAATATGCCTTATATTAGGACTGCGAACATTTGCAATGATTTGAGCCGAAACCTTGAGCAACACAGGGATGTGCCATAAATGTGAAACTACATGTACAGACGCTAAAGTTTATTTGATGTTATGCTTTGCACGGCAAATTATAAAGCTGGCCTCGCAACACCGGTATTTATAACGGGAACTGAAGCGATCGAGCGGCCGTTGTTTGTTATTATTTTGTGCCGAAAGCTCAGGCTTCCATATTACATTTTAAGTAACGATTTTCAGTAAGGTTATCAGAATATATGGGAGGATGCGTTATAAGCGAGCTGTGAAGAAGCAAGGAGGTAAGTGCTTTCGCCGATATACACAAACGGCGGTGATAAATATTATAAAGAAGTGTGAAAGGCGAAAATATTTTGGGCTGCTTGTCTCGGAGTTTTTACGTTTAATATTTCTGAAGTGTTTGTCTTATTTAATAGTCAGCTGAACACATGAGCGGCGGTGGGATTCAATAAAGAACACAACTCTTATTAGGGCCATTTCTCATATAATCAACCAAGCTATTATTCAACAGCAGTATTAGCGAAAAGTTACACTTGGATTTAAGATGTGAAATTTCACTTCCAAAATGCGATAAATTTGCTGCATAGTTTGTGTTTGTTGTTCTAATATATTTCTTTAGTACTTTAATTTGATGTTTTCCGCAGAACGTGAACCTCAGTCTGCAAAATGTAACTTAATTGTTTCTTTCATGCAGTCGAAGGGACGACTTCGCGTTAATAAGTAAGAGAGTTTCAACCCGTTTGAATTAAGTTGAACTTCTTGCGGTTGAACTTCTTGCGGTTCTAACTTCTTGCGTTTAAGAAGTTCTTGCGGGTCTAACTTCTTGCGGTTGATAATTAATTATAAGCGCAAAAAGAAGCGCAATAATCAACTTCTTGCGTCCGCAAAAAGAAGTTCTTGCGCGTGCATTCTTTTTGAGCTGTACTGTATATATGGACACTCCTGGTAATAGGCTCCTGGTATTGTTCAATCAAGGCCCTGTTACCCAATGCAATCAACCGTACCGAAAAAGATGACAACTGTACATTTGATCACAATCCCTTGCGAACCTAAGTAAAACACAGTGTATTGGCAACACCACTAATTGTACTGGTATGTACCTATCACGATTTTATTACGGATTTAACATTTTTCACGTGCAAAGGATTGTGGGTAAAAGTACAACCCACTGTCTTTTTTGGTATGGTGGATTTGTATAGGTAATCAGGGGATGAGTGAAATTAGGGATAAATTTTGCACGTTTGTCAAAATTGAAGTAATTTCCGAGCCGCTTTTTAGCATTAATATTATGGAGGGCAAATTACGATGCTGAAAAAATATTTTAAGCACGTGTAGGTGGCGTTAAAAATTTCACATGTGAAATTACAAATTAAAATTTCAAGTTAAAATTAGGGATTAATTTGTCCTCTATGGTATTATACATGAACTTGTGTGCAACAGTGTTGCAATGAAAGTTTCACAAGGGGTGTAACTTACATAATGCAGTGGTTCCAATTTTGTTGTTGTGGAAGTTGCCCGAGTCGAATGCAGTTCTACTTATCATGAAACTGTCGTGTGCAACAAGGGTGTAAGCGACTCCTGATCACATTCTAAATTCTCCTTAGGAAACAAAGAATGTGATCAGGAGTCACTTAGGCCCTTGTTGACAGATGGACAAAGTGCCCTTTTCAGGACGTTTTTTTAAGCTACTGTGTACTCACTTTTGGTATTTTTAATCGAAATTTTTAAAGAAAGACAACATCCTGAAAGGGCACCTGGTCCCTTGTAGCACACAGCCCTTCAATTGCAATGCTTATAAACATGAAACATTGATATTCTTGGTCTCGTTGCATTGCAGTTTTATGAACTGAAAAATTGCACCATTTAACAGAGCCTTTACGTTTTGTTTGTTTTCAGGAACTAAGCAAGCAAATCGAAGGGCATACCATCTGTGCACTGGGTGATGGCGCTGCCTGGCCTGTTCAGGTGAGAATTAGGGAATATTATAAATATATTAATTATGGTAATTATATTAATTATGGGAGCATCCTAAGAATGTGTGATTTCATTGGCTGCTCAGCATGCTTGATTTAAGGGTTAGAGGCGGGCGTGCATGTTTTTATGTTAAAATTAATTTGATGGTTTTGCTGTGGTAAACTAAGTACTGTATAGAAACTATATATAGGGTAGTTATAATTATTTAATTAATTCAGGATATGCATAAGTAGTGAAAGGATCTGTGTATAATTTACTAAGCAACTTGATTTGATTTTTGATCTGGTGGAATGTATGAAAAATATATAATATGATAAATAATTAAGATATATTTAACAAATAAAGAAACCTTAGCCGTGTTTTATACTGTAATAAAACATGATGGGCATTTAAGAACATGAGAGAAATGTTAAAGCACAAGCCGAAGGCACATGCTTTCAACATTTCTCGAGTGTTCTCAAATGACCAGAGTGTTTTATGATACTATAAAACATGGATTTAAGGCTTCTTTATCTGTTTTATAATATAGATTTACATGCACGATGAAAGGAAACTGCCAGTTGAAAACAATAAAACATGGCAAACCATGTTATACACTCTGTCAGATAAAACATGGCTTTTTAGCCAATCAGAGCACACGTACTATCGTATCTATATTATATATATAAATTAAGTGCTGGAGAGCTAAGAGAACCATTTTTCCAATTATGAATAATTAACTAAAAAGCAGGACAAAGGATATGTTTTAAGTAGTGATGCTCCTGGTAGTGAATAGAGCACGTAGATGTATTGGAATACAGAAAATGTTGTACCCCTGGTACTCCACAATAATTGAGGGGTCCATGCAAAAATGGAATAGCGCAAATTTCTTACGAGCAGCTCCGGTGGTTGCTTCGAGGTACATTGTCGGTTATTTTCTCTTTATCAACAGACAATGAAACTTGTGCTTGAATTTTAGCCTCTTGTCACAGATGCCTACTTTCCTATTAATTTTGACCTCCTACTCAAAAACATCTTCAAAGCCCTGCATGAGTGGGCAAATTATGGCAATGACTTACGATTAAATGGTTCCCATTGTTCTTTGTCCTTCTGATCCAGTCAGATTTAATCCAGAATTACGGTACAGAACTGTGAGAATACGGTTACGTTAGAGTGGATTTTGTATGGGTGGGACCAAATACGGCATATCCGTAGCCTTAGTTACCGTAACTTCTGTACCGTAATTTGATTGGATCTGAAGGACAAAACAATTTCAACATCACATGTCATACAGTAACCATGCCATATGTCATTGCTGTAACTTGCCCACTCATAGTGTACGAAACGCCCTCAAAGGTGACAGATGCTGTATTTTTGTCTCATTCATACAAAATCCACTCTAATTGACTACTGATCACAGTCTTAATTCTCCTTAATTACTGTATATTTGTTTTGTAAGGGAGAATTTGGAACTTGATCACACAACTTAATCTAATTTCTGCACAAACTCCTTCAATCCACATAAAAAGATGGTGGCTTGTTAAGTTTTACCCACAATAATTATTATCGTTTGTGCACAAAAATACTTTAAATCATAAAATCGCAGTGGAGAGGTTTTACAACTGATTTCAGTGAAAATGGCAATCATTGGATGCATTCATTCGACACAGTCATTCGACATGCTTTGTAACCAGGCTCACTGGTTTATCATGATTTTGATACTATTGGTGCTTTTTCATATTCAAGTACTCAACAAATTTAAATAGCATTGCCGATCGGAATTGTTGGAAATTGGTGCAGAATGATTGTGTCGAATGAGTTTGTCAATGGATTGTCTCAACCACTTGAAACACTGCCTTTAATGCATGCAACACTTAAATTGTGAAAGCAAGCCAATACAAGTGCTGTGGCCAATACTGTCACTGAAGAGAATGCGATCAATCCCGGTTTCTGGGAAACCCCCACCCCTCCCCCACACTTCACCCTAACTTTTAATGGTTAATCATTAATAAAACAATGCATATCCAAGGGAGGGGTGGGTGGGTAGTTTCCCAGAAACCGGGATTGAGCCAGAGAATGTTAGGTTCACAAGCGGATTGTAGTCCAGCTGTTATTGACCAAAATCGTTCGCTTTGATGATAAAAGCGCTAAACTTTGCCAGATTACTAACATCCCTAAGAACATTATTTTTTGATATGGAGCCACCTCAAATTCACTACTGGCGCCGAGTACTGCGCATGTCATAAAATACCCAACATGGAAACGAGGCTGAAAATATAAACCCTGTTTAAACTCCTTTTTTGAAGAAAGTTTGTCTTGGAAACTTTCTAATATTGATCAATGAGGCATTCTCTTTGCTCTGAAATGTTAAATGTTGTCACGTGACCTTCCTGGAAACTAACAAGGTGATGCGCGGGATACCTGTGGCTAGAGCTTTCAGATACAGGTTTCCAGTGTTTTTAGAGTCAAAATTGGTACCTTTGATTTTTTTTTTTAATGAATAACACAGCTACAAATTACTACTTTGCTCGATACTGTGCATGCCCCGAAATAGCACTGCATGAAAACGAGGCTGATAGGGAAAAATCTAGAATAGGAGATCAATTAGCCGGTTGAATAAAAAAACTTGCAAAGTTCGAATATGAATTTGCCAAATCTGCATGCAAACATGATATCCTACATGGAAAGAACGGGGTAAGACACTACTATTTACACCATTTACGCCAGATTTAATTGAGATTCTGTGATGTGCAAAACTGTCCCTAGCGTAATCATTCTAGACAATAATATCAAGTTTCTCAATGCCATTTAAAACAAGTGGCATTTACTTCTACAAGACAGCACTAAACATGATCTAACTGATAAAAATCAGTTGTTTTCCGTTCAATATCTACTGTAATCTTAATAGCTGTTGTTGCTAAAAGGTCATCCTAGTTGCAGTTGCCGCCACAGTTGCACAAACCTGTACATGCCAAATTCGCCTTCGTGCACTTACACCGTCCTCTGCATGCAGTTTTACACAAGCATCGGATGAGTTCGTAACATGTATCCTTCGCTTGTGGAAGCGTTGTCCAGTGTGGTACCCAGGAACTGCCATCACGCTGCCATCCCCAGTCAGAAGGGCATGGCAGTACTGGTCGCTTCAGAAGGGTCTGAGCCCATACGTAGCCCCCTTGAAATACTGCTCTCTTGGCATGCTGTAAGAGTGCTGCTCGAGTGGGAGGAATGCTGTGCAAGGCTTCTCGACTTCTTTGAGAATAGCTCTTGAATCACTTCGATGACTTTCCTAAGGCTGCTCGTTCGGTCGTACAGCAGAACCACAAACCGCTCGATTATAGCCATGCACTCTTCATTGATATCTTCAGGTAATGCTGTCAGAGCTCTGGGCACTGGCGTCAGTTCAGGAAAAACTTTCCACACATCCCACGCCGTCCACAAAAAAATTATACTGTGTCACATCCTGTTAGGGCGTGGAATATCGGTAACGCTGATGCTTTCTCTTGACCTAACGAAGCGGCTATGGAGTGTGCAGGAAGGTTGTGTAGATGCTTTCCAGAACCGTAGGCAATCTACAGCTCATCTGCTGGAATGGAGTTAGCAACTGAAATGGCCAACACAACCACATCTGTATCGTTGCTTCTCATCTTTATTCGTCGATGGCCGCACAAGCTAGCATCCAGTGCATGAACCATCAAGCGCGTCTGCCTCTTCATGGGTGCAAGGTTCAAGGACGTTCATTTCCATTCTATTGGTTGACGACAAGACACCTTCGCCGTGTGTGGTGTAGATCTCCTTGCCATCTGGGATCATCAGTGAAACCACCTAAACACATTAATAGGCTTATATTTTTTATTATATTATTATATTATTATATTCATATATGATTTAACCATTTAACCAATATATATTATATTTATTGTTTATCTTTCCATGTATAATATCTATCATTGTTATAAAAGATACATTGTTATTACTATTCAGTATTACCTTGTTTGCAAGAAGTTTGAAAAGTTCATCCTTGTTTTCATCGACTCGCAGAAAGCCTTTCCAATCAGAGGGAATTCGTGTTGACGGAAGCACTTTTCGCCGTTGTCCAGAGCCTCTCTTTTCCCGTGCAGATCTCTTCAAGGAGTCCTCTAGATACACAACCCATACTAGGTCAACTCTGTCCACTGCTTCAAGTTGCCTCAGGATATAAGGGGCAAACTGCGCTGTTCTTGGTTGTAACATCTGGACGATAACGGCCCCGTCAAGAATGACTGCATCCGATCCAGGGTTGGCGGCTCCACGATCTGTGTAGAGGCGTTTGGCAAGCACTTCACCAAATCTGCCTTCTGCCCTCCTCTGAGCTGGCCCATTTGGGAGAGTGATGAAGGCCATGGCTGATTCTCAAACCTGAAGAACTCCTCCAGATTGCCACCTCGGCTTTGACAAGCTATGTAAAGCCTAGAAAATAGAGCACAGTCCTCCTTCAAAACTCCCACTTTAGCTTTGTCTTTTGAAATGACTTTCTTGCTCTGGGTGCTGAACGTAGAGAGGTTATTTTTCTTCAGAGTGTCTGTAATGGGCTTGCTGCCGTCGATGAATCGCTCTTTGATGAAGGTTTTGAATTTCTCCTCTCCAACCTTTCTCACGTTCTGCACGGTGCTAACAACAGCAGCATCCATGATGTCCTTTGTGTGGATTGCTATTAGCTTTTCACCTTCTTCCATGAACGGGTTTCCGAATTCTTCAAAGGAAGAGAACACATTCAGAACATCTTTAGCAAATGCACTCTGGGCGCCTGGTTTCTGCTCATGGTGGGCACGTGTCTCGGCGGCGAATCTGTTGCCTTCAAACTCTTCCACCATTCGTGCCAACTCTGGACCTGCGACCATCCATCTTCCGAGAGGGCCACATGTTAGATAACTATGTAAGGTTAATGTGTCTTCCCTCTGTAAATAAAGAATATTGTATTGTATTGTATTGAGAGCTGCGGGGTTTTCTGTGAGTCCAACAGCACCTCCTTCGCCTTTTACAACGGCATTAACTTGCTCATGTGCATGGTCTAGCGCTATAGAAGAAAACAACCTCTTTGTCTTGTGTACTACGAAAGATCCATTACTGAATTGTGTGTACACCTGTGGATGCTTGGCTGGAAGCTCGCACATATCTCGGTAATGCACAGAGAGCCATCTGGCATAGTTAGGATGGTCCATTGCAAACATCCATGGTATAATCTGCTTTATGGATTTGACGTACAAGAAAAAGTTGGCTTCTCTGAATGCTCTCACAAGCTGAAGACAGCAGAGCTGCATATCCAGTACTCTAGCCCAGTTCAGAAAATGCGGGCACTTCCTTGACATTTCTTCTTTCCATTCTTGGAATGACTTAGCCGGTTTATTCTCTTCAACGTTAGCAGTATATTCATCGTATCCTTTACTCATCAGTATGTACAGACTTGCTGCAGTTACTTGCTGCGCCCGTCGTGTTCGGGTTAGATGACTTGCCGTCAGAAACGAATCAGCCACGCCTTGTGTCGTCACTCCTGCATTGCAAATAGCCTCTGCCCACCCGCTGCCGCTCAACCACTTGCCGAGCACTTTGAAGGCCGCCATTTCTATGTGAAGTCCACCTAGCATGACGACAAATTGATCTTCATTATACATATCACTGAGCGTCCACTGAATTTGTTTGGCCAGGGCAAACAGCGGCTGGTCTACAGCAATAACTGGAATTCGGGAGGGATTGACGTGCTGTACAGCAGATTTGATCACTTTCATAGAATGCGCTATCATAGCCAACGAATGAGAGTTCTCAACAAACATCGGTAGCAGTGAAATTATGGCAGGCTCGTGACATGACAACGAGGATTGTGAGGCGCGGTATGCGGCCCAAGAAACAGCATCGGCTTTATCAAGTTCTTCCTTAGAGAGAAGTTCCTTGATATTCTCTAGCCAGTCTTGTTCATGATCGGTTTCATTACTGGATGTCACTTGAGGATGAGATGTCAACTGTCCAGTGACTTCTGGAACACGAAGCTCACTCGAGGGTAGGGCCACGGGTGGTACTTCACTGTAACGTGATGGTAGTTGGGCTATCTTCTTGGAGATGGAACTTTTTGTTGGGTCAAAGATGTCCATGGCTCTTTCAATCCCAGGTGCCTCAGTAGTTGGATGCTGGACTAGCGAAATTGCGGTGCCGTGGAATGAGTCATGCGAGCTGGTTGAGCTAGGGTTGTGGTCTATATTATCAACCGCTGCGGTAGTGAACAGTCCCTCTCTTAGTTTAGACGGGAATACAACTCCTTCACTCTCATACCGTTCTATAACACTGTTAATGATTTCAGTAGATATAGAAAGTAGCCGATCATACGAAATGCACATCCCTAGCTTGTAAAATGTATCTATAAGAGACTTGTCCCTCGTGGCTCAATTAATTTTCAGTGCTGCATAGATAGGAAGTGGGCACTCCCTAGCTCTGGTATGATGAGTGCTGCTAGTAGACTCAGGTCCATGGCGAACTCGCGAGATGCCGTTGAATACGATTAGCTGGGCGACTGTAAGACACGCTTGACTGTCAGCCGGGTCCATATTAGTGGTTGGGCCTTTGATAATCATGGCTATCAAAGTTTTAAGGGTTGCCGGAATAGCATCTTTCTGACATTCTGGCACATCGGAATCCTTCTTTTTCGCCTCCTTTAACACCCCCGATTTCATGTTTTAATGCCAACAGGACCTCTCTCCCTTGGGTATGTGCCGTAAGGTCAGGAAAAGCTGCAAATACTCTGTCTTTCAGTCTTGTAGCATTAATTTTTCCAGACTCAATTCCAAGTTCCTGCACTGGTTTTGAGGAGAAACATTTTGCCAGATCAGAAAGCTTTAGCACTGCAGGTTCTTCGAATTCGAGAATTTCGTCGATGTCGGCAATCAGTTCTGCAAAGGGAAGTTCATCTAGGTTGATTGATGAATTTACAGTATGTTTTTGTAGCTGCCGACTTCAACTGCCTTGCAATTGCTCGATTGCACAGACCAACTAAGCATTTTGTATGGTACTTTGCTTCAATCGCTGTCAAATCACCAGCAGACAGCTTAGTAATGGGTTTGCTATCTTTCAAAAGAAAGGCACATTCCCTAACGTTTCGGTCGACTTCGAGGGTGGAAGCAGCATGAAGATTTATGGGACTATCAAGTGTGTCACAAAAAAAACAGTGGTTCTCTGAGAGACAACTTGGGACACAAGATCGCCTGGCCTTAACGGAGCTGGAACTACTTTCTTCCGTTGTCATTTCGTCTTTTCCTTTCATTCCTCCGTCTGCTATTTCAGCTGTTTTTTTTTTCTTGGCACGCTCTAACTTGGTATTACTGAAAATGTCTCTATAAGACTTGTGCCAAGAAGCTTTTTTATTAAGAAGAGACTGCTCTATTCCCTGGCCTTCATCTAAACATTTAACATTTAAACTTGCAGGTGTAATTCCAAGGTTCTGGAATCCCATGAGATATATGTATCATTTTGTATAGAGAAAACAAAGAGGTACCAATTTTGACTCAAAAACACTGGAAACTTGTATCTGAAAGCTCTAGCCACAGGTACCCCACGCATCACCCTGTCAGTTTCCAGGACGAAGGTCACGTGACAACATTTAAAGTTTCAGAGCAAAGCGAATGCCTCATTTATCAATATTAGAAAGTTTTCTAGACAAACTTTCCTCAAAAAAGGGGTTTAAGCAGGTTTATATTTTCAGCCTCGTTTCCATGTTGGGTATTTTAAGACATGCGCAGTACTCGGCTCCAGTAGTGAATTTGGGGTGGCTCCATATCAAAAAATATTGTTCTTAGGGATGTTAGTAATCTGGCAAAGTTTCAATAGTGCTTTTATCATCAAATTGAACAATTCATCATTTTTTTGGTCGATAACAGCTGGACTATTGTGAAAAAGTGTATAACTACCATCCTTTTCTGTATGGTGGATTGTTTCTGCTAAAATTGTGCCTGGCTTGCTCGGTGTTAATTTTTCTTTCTTGCCATCAGGGGCTTATCCGCCATTATCGACCAGAGCTGGAAAACCGCATGAACGAGTTTGCAGCTAAGCAGGGAGAGAAGAAAGCAGCTGCTGTCTGAAGTCTAAGTGATCTCCTGTGATTACAAACAATACCCTTGGCCGTGTTAAATGACATATTTGTTAATTCCAGATCATTCAGTTAATTGCCTTCCATGTGTGAAATGTCAAGGGGCATGGAACTGCATTTTCACAAAGTAACAGTCACACATTTTATTTTATTCTAAATCTGAGAAGTACTTTAACAATGGAACAGTTTTCAGTGCTCACATCTCCCTATTGACTTGCTCAATTTATTCACAGTAACTGAAAATTAATCTGTCAAACAAGTATGTGGCAATTCTGCTAAATTTCATCACATTCTTCAAATGCAACATTCATCAGCATCAAACTGTTATAACTTTGGAATGACCTCAATATTGTCTTCTTTCACAGCCCTGATTGGGTGTGGTTTTCCTAGTCTTGAAGTCTATTAAAAGTTATTTTCAATGGTGCTTTTGTGCTATTCATTTGTGAAATTTATTTTGGCAAGTACAAGTTTGTAGGTTGAACTCTTCCAACCTCGTTCCCAGGGTCTTAGCTTCCCTATGGTGTGGTTTTGGATGATAACTGAATTGTTCGAAAAAGAAATCAGTTTGACTTCCATGTTTTTAATGCCTGAAGACAGATTTAACCCTTAAACATTTGTGACCATATAATTGCTAGATAACTGCTGTAAAATATATTTAATTATTGTTTTCACATGGTTTGGATTTCAGCACAAAAGAAATCAGTACCTTGTAATACAGTTACTGTTCATAACCATCCTCAGAGACTGACCCTACCCATCTTTTTCCTCTAATTGAAGGGGTCCGTGCAAGAACAACGCAAGTGACTTTTGATCAAGTTCTAAATTCTCTCTTAGAAAACAAAGAATATCAAGAAGAATTTGGAATTTGATCAGAAGTCACTTATGCTGTTCTTGCACGGACCCCTTCAATTCTTTCCCCATCTCTTCCTTTCCCCTTTTGTTCTCCATCTCTCTCTTTTTGCCTTTCTTTCTTGGGTTTAGTAAAACCACTCTAAACTGTTATTAATTAATTCACATGAATAACGTTATATAATATAGAATTAAGGGTTCTCGCTGTGCCATTAAATTTCAAACCAGATTCCTGCTTTTGAGCCAGAATGAACAGTTTTCGCTGCACTGTTTTTTTTTATGAGTAATATGATACAAAATAAACCAAATTAATAAATTACTGGACAATGCATATGGCATGTTCTAAAGGTAGGGTGTTTTGTAATGTTGGTAAGCCAATACTGTGGCTCGTTTTTAGTGGTATAATCTGACTGCGTGTATAATCCCTAATTGTCATCAGTGTTCACGCAATATTGCACACGATCCTGCAATGTGCCCTCGTGTTTCTAAACCCGATAAAACACGAATGCAATGGTGCACTCTAAATCACCCTGCCTTTAAAAAAGTGCAGTTCTGGAAACTGCCCTTCCTTGTACGAAGTGTAGTTACTGCTTATACCGCTTTCAAAAGTGAATGTGATATCTCCACAGTTAACTTCTTTCTGGCCATTTTCGCCAATCTGTGAATTGGGACCTTCAATAATGGCACATACGACATATCGAACCCCTGGCTCCAGGACAATGGGGTTACTTAATGTGATGGTCAGCCCATGATACCCATCTTCATAATCAGTCCAGTCAGCGGTCAGCGGTCACTTAAGATGGCGGGCATTTTCTTAGCTCCCGCCAAAGTTTGAGTATTTGTTCGTTTTTTTTTTTTTTTCTTCTTGTTCTTACTTTATTTATATCTTCGTAACCGTCTGTACTTCAGTCCTTAATATTAATAATAATCATGGGAGACGAGCACATAACTAATAAGATGATGGAGGAGCTACTGGATCGCAAACTCACACCGATTCGAACTAAGGTCGATGAGCTGTGTGTGTCGATGTCTTTTATCAACGATAAGTTTGAAGAGCTCAAAACTGTCAATGTGATGCTTTCTAAAGACCTAGAACAAATGAGAATAGAAAACAAGGCACTGAAGAGCGAAGTATTCAACTTAACTAATGGATTTCACCAGCAGCAGAAAGCTCTTAATGACCTCGAACAATATTCGAGGCGAGACTGTGTGGAAATCCGAGGAATACCTGAGAATCCGCATTATGCCGAGGATACGAACGACACTATACTACAGGTTGCATCACTGATGGATGTTAATGTCGAAGATGAGGATATCTCAATAAGCCACCGCCTAACACAACGAAAGGACTCTAATATGCCACCAACAATTATAGCTAAGTTTGTCCGAAGAGACAAAAGAGATGAATTTTATGAGTGTGGACAACATGCGAGCCAGCGAGCCATGCGAGCCATGCGAGCCATGCGAGCCAACAATGCGAGCCATGCGAGCCATGCGAGCCATGCAAATAAAACATGCGAGCCATGCGAGCCATGAAAAAAAACTCACATACAAAAAATTAATAAAATACTCACATACAAAAAATAAATAAAATACTCACATACAATTGCTGCGAATTCCTATCAAAGCTAGTAGTTGATGAAGATCTGGTGAATTCCCAGTCTGGACACAAATAGCGACAGGTTTGAATTAACATATTGCCGCGCCGCTTTAGTGATGGAAGATGTTTGATTTATCTCATTTTAAATGAACACTGTTAACTTTTGAAAACTCTTTTTGCTTAGGCTTTCCTCTTGTTAGATTTCATGCCTAAAAACAACGATACTCTCGATCGTTTTGAAAATCCCAAGCGTAGTTTCTTGTATTCAGTAAAAGTACTGGAGAAGCTATTTGAGTGTTACACGCACGCTGTAGCAATGCAAATTTAAAAGAAATTCCCTGCCTTTATCTTTTATTTTAGATTTCAAAATAGCCATATAATAAAACTCTTATTAACCGATATACCTTTGTTATATTTGAAAAGCTTTATTTGAGGTAATAATTATTGTATAGACTTGCTATAATTCTCAAGCACGGCTCTCCAACCAGGCGCACCGAGATTTATGGGTCCGCGGACCCAGAAATGTTAATACGTACACGACAAAAATAGGTGTTGTGCCGAAAACTTTTGGGTCCGCGGACCAAAATTAGGGGTGTAGACACTCGGCCAATATTTATTTTGTTCTCTTTACCCTCATAGTTATTCAGAGCTAAGTCCTTTCTAATTCTAATTTACAATATTTCGATTGCAATCACAATTCAGTTCAATCTATTACTTAGTTTAACTATTCCCTTTCTTCTATCTCTGATTCTTCCAGCGACGAAAGCAATGTGCATCTTGAGGAAGTCCTACCTCTCCCCTCCACATTTCTAATGGTGCCTCCCTTGGACACTGAAAACAATTCCTTTATGGGAGTACTCCTTCCTCCATAAAGGTGGGACATACACTACGGGGACATGCAAAATGTCTCCTGGTGTGTGCTCACCTTAAAGAGCGTCTGGCTGCATTGATATATATATATATAGTGGCCCGAGTGAAAGCCCAGTGGGCTATTGTTCCAATATACATTCGATATAGCCGCTCTACGTAGCTGTATCGTAGCCGTATTTCAGTGCGTTCCCGAATCCATAGCGCTAAACCCATGAAATGTTAACATCAACAGTTCTGTAACACACATGCGACTTCTAAATAAACTAACACCTATGACAATCATCATTTCCGTGACAACTGTTGTTTGCATCGATTTTCCAGCGAGAATCGAAAAAGTCACCCTTTGTTGATGTTTCCACAAGGGTCCGGCCAATTTTATAATTAATTCCTCTCAGAGTTCAGTTTCGTTTTTCTTATTCGATCATTTTTTTTGGTTTAGTACTTTTCTTCTTTATCCTACTAGTTCGTTCATGTCATTTGCAGTTCGATAAATTGTTTTTGCAATCCGAAAAGTAGTTTATTCAGTTCTGTATATTCGATTCATATCCGTAAGCCAATTGTTCTGTTCGGTTTCGGTCAGTTAAATTTTCTCAATTTCTTTGTGTATGGGCGTCAAACAGTTTCAACATCGGGTTCGGTTTCCAGTTCTATTTATTCTATTCATGCACTCAGCTCAGTTTTCTTGGTTCATATCTAATCATGTCCATGTCCACTCTAGTCCGGGTTCAGTTCAGACTCTGTTCTCCAGTTCGCTTAGTTCTAAACTTCTCGGCTCTTTAAATTTATATTCTGTTTATTTCGGTCTGTTCATCTCGGTTCTGTATCTGGAGAATACTGATTCCAAAAGGTCGTCAAAAAAAAAAACTTTATATCGTTAATCGGAAAGAAAGTCAAATTCTCTTGGACTTGGCTATAAAGCCGATCTTCGAAATTTCCAGTCTGCACTGCGATAGATCGTCTTTTTCCCGCCATTTTTTCCTGTAACATTTCAACTCGCAACACGCACTTTTCAACTCGCACTTTCCCTATCCCCGGTCATCTGAATAAGGATTTGTATGAGTGTTTCATCATCAGTACTGGAAAGAATCGATTGAACTTTAATTTGCTTGGCTAAATTTTGTTTTTGATTAATTATATATTTTTTGCATGGCTCGCATGGCTCGCATGGCTCGCATGGCTGGCTCGCATGCCTCGCATGGCTCGCATGGCTCGCTGGCTCGCACATTGTACAGACCCGAATTTTATGCTGCACGATGCAAGCTGAAAGACAAAACCACCAAGGATATGGATGCTACGATGACATCACACAATAGAATCTTTATATCTGAGAGTCTTACGAAGACGAACCGTAAACTCTTTAACGAAAGCTTAGCTTTGAAGAAGGAATTAAGCTTCAAGTTCATTTGGACATTTAATGGTAGAACATTCCTGAGAAAAGATCACACCTCACCAGCAAAGTACATTGCTTCCGTTAAGGACTTGCAAGATATTAAGTAATGGTCCAGATAAGAACTGTAGTGGAATCCATTGTTCTGCGGCAATGAGCCTCCCCCACATACGATTTTGCTTGAATATGCCTTAAGTATCTACAGTCCAAACTACATCTCGAAAATAAAGTATTTTTTATGCTACTGGCTCTTTTTTCTGTGAAAACGCAGAGAAGCCACCATCCAGCCAATCGGATATAGAGAAAACAAAGGATTTTTCAATCGCAAATTTGATAACTTTCCCCACATACGATATTCTTCGAAATTAAACCATAGTTAGTTTGATCAAAAATAAATTCAAACCACAAAAAAATATCGAATGAAAATGCATTATTTCGATGGGTTTCTATTGAATTTATAAGTATCAACCAATGAAATTACGAGAAAGAATAATAGAAAATTAACACCTTTTAACATTCCTTGCCGTAGAGCACTACAGTTCTTATCTGGACCATTACTTAAGTCACACATTAGACCTGTACTGGGCTAAGTTGTACCCGGCTGATCCTACAATGGAAGGACTATTTTCCCAGAATATATGTGTACAATGCGACTTACTGGTAAGCCAGGAATTGTATTGTTCTTACTACATTTGTTCTTTCTGCTACTAGTATTATGGCTCCTATTAAATGCCCACAATGCTATAAGTTAGTAAGAGAAAATAGCAAAGCTATTGAGTGCGACTCTTGTTTAAATTGGCATCATTTCAAATGTAGTAAATTAACAACTAAAGAGTTCAATTATTACTGCTTAACAGGAGATCTCTGGCTTTGTTTGGCCTGCAGAAATGATATATTTCCATTTAATTCCCTCTCTAACTCTGATTTAATTAAGATAACATTCAATTCCAATACCATTTGTTATTGTTCAAAACAAATTTCTCAATTTAGCTTAGACTGCTCATCACATTTTGACATAATATCCTCTATCTCAAATATACCACATTTAAAAGATTTTGATGTTGATGCACAGATGCCATCTAATTTAAACTTTGACTACTATTCTTCACATGATTTTCATAGTAATTTGGAAATTTTATCTTTAAAAAAATCATTTTCTGCTCTGCATTGTAATATTCGCAGCCTACAAGCTAACTTTGATAACTTAATTAATTTGCTTGATAGCCTAGATTTCAATTTCTCAATTATTGGCTTATCAGAAATTAAGTTTCAAAAAGGAAGGGATGTATTGTCCAATATTTCAATACCTAACTACACCTTCATATCACAACCCAGCAACACCATTGCTGGGGGTGTTGGATTTTACATAAGCAGTTATTTGAAGTATTCAGAAAGAAATGATCTGAGTCAATGCACTGATTATTATGAGTCTATTTGGATTGAAATTGAAAATTCTAATGGGAAGAATTTTCTTTGTGCTGTCTTTTATAGACATCCAAGTAGTAACCTGGAACCTTTTCTAAAAGATTTTTACATGGTACTTGATAAAGTAAGTAAAGAGAATAAATATTGTACAATAATGGGTGATTTTAATATCAATCTTCTAAATTATGAATCTCATCATCTTACTGAAGAATATATTAATACATTGAATTCTTATTCATTCCAGCCCTTGATCACTCACCCAACAAGAATAACTCATCATTCAGCCACATTAATCGATAACATTTTTTTCAATTTTCTTGAGCACTATACTGTAAGTGGTAATATAATATATGACCTCTCTGATCATCTTCCTAACTTTGCTATATTTGATAAAATAAGTTTCTTTTCCAGCCAAAATAGAATTTACAAACGTGACTATTCAAATTATAATGAATCAGCTTTTATTGAGGAATTTAAAAAAGTAAACTGGGTTGACCAACTTCCTGTTGACAACAGTATTGATGATCTTTATGAGTCATTTTACTCAAAAGTATCAGTAATTGTAGATAAGCATATTCCATTAAAGCAACAATCTCGCAGAGCCTCTAAACTCTGTTCAAAACCTTGGATAACTCCTGCCTTATTAGTATCAATAAAAAAGAAAAATAATTATTACAAAAAGTACATAGCTTCTAAACAAACCTATTACTTTACAAAATTTAAAATATATAGAAATCACCTAAAATCCTTAATTGCTCTTAGCAAGAAAACATATTATAATAATTATTTCAGTAAACATTCCAAGGATATCAAAAATATCTGGAAAGGTATAAAACAAATTGTCTCAACCAGGTCAAAAACGTTGCACTTTCCATCTAAAATTATACTCCAGAATCAAAATGAATTAACCGACCCTTTAGCTATAGCTAATTCTTTTAATGATTATTTTGCTAATGTAGGAATCAATCTTGCTAATGTTATTCCACAAACAAATAGATCACCACTTGATTATATTAAAAGTTCCATATCTAACAGTTTTTTTCTGTCTCCCTGTACTTCTGATGAAATTCAAAGTGAAATTCAAAATCTCTCTAAATCTAAAGCTACTGGTCCTTTCAGTATACCTGTCTCAATTGTTAAAACTTTAAAGTCAGTAATATCAAAACCATTAGAAATAATTTACAATGCCTCTTTATCATCAGGTATGGTCCCTGCAAAATTTAAAGTTGCACGTGTAATTCCAGTTTATAAAGCAGGCTCTAAAACGCTAAGATCGAACTATCGGCCTATATCATTACTTCCTATATTTAATATAATTATGGAAAAACTGGTATACAAACGTCTACTTGCTTTTCTTGATAAATACCATTTGTTATGTGATTCTCAGTTTGGTTTTCGTCCTAAACACTCAACAATTCATGCCATTTTACTAATACTTGATAAAATAAACAATGCAATCGAAAACAACTTTTATTCTTGTGGAATTTTTCTAGATTTTAGTAAAGCCTTTGATACTGTCGATCACCAAATTCTTCTTAAAAAACTTGAATATTATGGAATTAGAGGACTTCCAAATGCTTGGTTCTCATCATATTTATCAAATAGAAAACTATTTGTATCAGTTGGTAATTCTTTTTCAGGGTACAAAGCAATTAGTTGTGGGGTCCCTCAAGGATCGGTTCTCGGTCCAATATTATTTCTTATATATATCAATGATTTCATAAATTGTTCTAAATCTGGTGATTTCCACTTGTTTGCAGATGATTCAAACATATTTTTTTCCAATAAAGATCTTAATTCTCTGAAAAATACAGCCAATGACACTCTTAATAAAGTGAGCGAGTGGCTTAATACAAATAGATTATCTCTGAATATAGATAAATCAAATTTTGTGATATTCCATCCCGTACAAAAGAAAGCTTGTCCCATTGAGTTGTCTATTAATCAAAAATGCCTAAAACAAAAACCGAGTGTTAGATACTTAGGTGTGCTAATAGATTCTAATCTATCCTGGAAATATCAAACTCAGGAAATACTAAAAAAAGTCTCTAGAGGTATAGGAATCCTCTCCAAGATAAGACACTATGTGAATTTGAGTGTCCTGATCAAACTTTATTATTCGATAGTATATCCCTTCCTTACATATGGTCTACTTGCATGGGGAAACACTTACCCAACATCACTACAAAAGCTATCTATTATTCAAAAGAAATCCATTCGTATTATTACATTTTCAAAGTTTGATGCACATACAAGCCCCCTTTTCAAGAAATTAAACATTTTAAAGCTAGCAGATCTGATATTCTTGCTTTCAGTTACGTTTATGTTTGATTATCATAATAATAATATCCCAACTTCTTTCTCGGAATTCTTCACTCTAGTCAATAGAATCCATGAGCATAATACTAGATTAGCTTCAAAATCAACATATTTTATACCAACTGTTCGAACAAACTACGGTAAATTCAGTTTAAGATATAAAGGTGCTGTAATCTGGAACTCACTTTCCGAAGAAAATAGGACAATTCAGTCAAGGAAACTCTTCAAATCTAGACTCCAAAAACAGCTCATAGAGAATTACTAATTTCGTTATATATTTTTTCCCTTATGATCCATCTTCTCTTCTAAATCTTGTATTTGCATCTGACCCCATCTCCCTCCCCAAGATACCCGTGTGTAGTTTCATCGTCATTTAGTGCTTAGTGTTATTGATGTCAATTGTGTCGTATGTTATATATATATTTCTTCATGTTTCCTTTCTTTTTTTTATTTCGTTATCTAGTTCGACCCATATTATACTGTCTATAAAAATATATTTCGGGATACCAGACTCGATTAGTTTTCTTCTAAGCTACTTCTGGTATCCCAATACTCTAACTATGGCAATCACATTTATTAATTACACTCCATGTAAATACAGAGTATGAATAAAGACTTGTTGTTGTTAAAAAGGCAGTCGGTCCATTGGTTTCGAAGAGAGCTCCACTATCCGTCATTTTTTTCACCTTGAGATCAATACTGTACTCGGAAGTTTCACTGCCAAAAAGTCTAAAAGCTGTCACGCTTACTTCGCTCGAAACCCGGAACGTGATACTGTCTTCCGCTTTGCGATCGTAGCTCCATTTGCTCGTTGAACTAATGGCAGCAAATCTCTTGCATTTAAGTAAACCGCGCGACCCTTTTCTTGCACACGATGACTGACCAAAAAGTTATGTTGGAACTGAATGAAAGTGGTAGTATCGTCGTGTACCGTTTAACCAACTGCGTCATAAAATTCCCTTTGTTACCCACGTTCGCTATGAATAATTTGAGACTCAGAAATTTTATACGAACATCGGAATCGACACTTAGAAATTTTAGAACGATTATATGTTATCCTCACTATAAAAAAAATTACCGCCTGAACCGGGATTCGAACCCGGGCCGGTTAAGAATCAATGCAATGGCTTACCCACCACCAACTCAAACCCTAACCATTAGACCACGAGAGAATTCGCTGATTGGAGTCGTTTCTTTTACCAGATTTATATCAACTTCATTAGCATGTTCATAAAATATTCTATTATAGTATAATATATACTATAATAGCGGTACGACAACCCACCGAGCGCGCGAGGTGTGATTCCCCACGGAACTCAACGGTACACGACGATACTATATACCATGAAAGTATTTAAACAATTTGCTTATCTCTTCTTTGCTGAGAATGTCACTGTCAAGCAGTCTCTGCAACTTCATTTGAAGACATGATGGTGAATCGAATCATTGTAATCGCTTCCTCTCCGATCAAGTGTCTCTTGTTTTCCCCATTGTTTTTCATCCCCTGTTCATTGATCTTATGTGAAGCCCACCTATCCACAGCCTGGAATAGCTCTATTTCTCTAATATTTAGAGTGTCTCTTTCAAGAACTTCGCAGAGAATCTCTTGCGTGACTTTTAGAAACGGCTCACAGGTCACGGCTCGTTGGGTCTCGCAATCGATAATCTTCCAGCAGAGTTCTATCAGGTTTTCGTCTATTAGTTCTGCGGCCTGGGGTAGAACAGTGAACACATCCTCTGGTCCCAGCTCTTTCTCAAGATACTGTGTGCATTTCTTAACCAGTGAAGGAACAAAGTACTTCTTAGCGAGGTACAAAACCTCCATAACATGACTTCCGGTCAACTGCACTTCATCGTAGTACATGTAGCGAAACAGTTCCAGTAATCCTTCAGCGGTACAGTCTGGTAGGTCGATAGTACGTCGAGTCTCGGCCAATTCACCGTAGAACATGGCCTCGAATACAGGACTACTGATAGCCAGTACGTACTTATGGGCAGGAACGGTGACCGTGTCGCCTTTGGAGTCGACAACCGAGAACTGTACATCACTGTACTTGCTGTTGTTGTGCATGTACTGGTTACGTTCCTTGATAGTGGAACGGGTTGTTTGCCATTTCGTAATTTCCATTCCACCTTTGGCTCTCCGATTTTAACCTTATTTTGCTTTTATATTAGGAGGGTTCTGAAAATATCCGTATGAAGTAAGCCGTACAAATATTGCAACTAAGCACTTTGAGGAGCACCAATGACCGCAATGCATGCTAGTAATTTAAAATTGCTTCGAATTAAACCTCGTTACCAGGGTCCTCTGCGTATCCAACGTTAACATGGGAATGTAGTTGCCTCTGATTGAGTACAGTTTTAATGAATAAAATTAGTTGCTTGTCCAACATGATTTTTGAACAGTCTCTATTAGTGGCGGAGCGAAAAATCCCCTCCCCTTCCCCCTTAATTGAAAGTTCACTCATTCCCAATCTTCGCTCGGACAAAATTTACAATGAGCAAGAAAATCTTGTTTATACGGTTTATATGAGGCTCCGCCCCGAGGTCCAAATCCTTACCCTTTTATATGCCATTTTGGACAGAAAAGGAAACCCTTTCATATACCTTTTACTAAACTTTTACACTTGCAATTGAGTAACCCCTTAAAATACTTGGATGAATCAGCGGTAAGGTGCGTCTGTTCGAGATATTTTGAAAGGCCCTTTTAAATCGCTAAATTACAGTTTTCCCTACCCTTTTCTATACTTCAACTCGTGAAATCTCTACCCTTTTATATACCTCCAGCCTGAAAAGGTAACCCCCCCCTCCCCCCCCCCCCTCGGGACTATTTTTAGTGATAGTCACTTTTTTTCCAATTATAACCTAAGTTTTCTTGGGTTTAAAGGGCTGTGTCACGGTAAGACTTTACATTCGTTTTTCCGGGCCGGAAAAAGCTATTTCCACCGGTTTTGATATGAACTAACGAACCTCTCGGCCATGTGGGATGCTTAAGATCAAAGCAAATATGCAAAAATGACTAACAAACAGTGTATGCAAACAGTCTTCAGGTAAAATATTGAAAATCCTTTCAATCAAGCATTAAGGGAGGGAAGTTTAACTGTTTGTATCCAATTAACAGCCACTAAACGAGCGATTACTCGATACATGCGCAGTACCATGACATAGCCCCTTTAATTAACTTCCTCGGCATTTCTGCTGCTTAGGGTGATCACGTGATCAGTGACGTCATAGCTAAGAGAAACAGGATGGAGCCGTGAGCTAGTTTTATACATCGGAGAAAACTGATCACGAAAATAAGATTGCTTTAACAATTTAAGTAATGATCCAGATAAGAACTGTAGTGTTCCACGGCAAGGAATGTTAACAGGTGTTAATTTTCTATTATTCTCTCTCGTAATTTCATTGGTTAATACTTATAAATTCAATACATGCATCAGGAGTTCCGGACTTCCGGTTGGATCACACTGCATTCTGGGTAGGTGGGCTCAGAAAAGTGGGCATCAACTTCTAGATCGGCCATATTGGATTTGAGTGCAGTTAATTTTTGCTCCTTTGCAAGTTCAAAAACTTACTACCTAATACACGGAATATCTTACCTTTACAGATTCTTCAGTTGGGAGTTCTGAGTCGATGTTTAAGCTTTAGAACGGGATTAATAAAGTTTCCAAGTTGACTGCGCTCAAATCCAATATGGCCGCTCTGGAAGTTGATGCCCACTTTTCTGAGCCCACCTACCCAGAATGCAGTGTGATCCAACCGGAAGTCCGGAACTCCTGATGCATGTATAGAAACCCATCGAAGTAATGCATTTTCATTCGATATCTTCTTGTGGTTTGAATTCATTTTTGATCAAACTAACTATGGTTTAATTTCGAAGAATATCGCGTGTGGGGAAAGTTCACAAATTTGCGATTGAACAATATTTTGTTTTTTCAATATCCGATTGGCTGGATGGTGGCTTGCCTGAGTTTTCACAGAAAAAAGAGCCAATAGCATAAAAAAACACTTTATTTTCGAGATGTAGTTTGGACTGTAGACACCTAAAGCACTAAGGCATATTCAAGCAAAATCGTATGCGAGGGAGGCTTAATTCCGCAGAACAATGGATTCTACTACAGTTCTTACCTGGACCATTACTTAATAGAATCGCGCCTTTAGAGATCTTGTTTTTATTGAATAGGGGAGAAGATATTATGGGGAAAAGTGGTCGCGTGACCTGCTGTGCTGAATATCCCCTTAATGGTAAACGATAATCAAGTTCTCTAAGGGTGAGTTTGAAATGAGTAATCAAATTTTAATGGCTATACTATAGCTAACTTGTTTACTTGATGAAACCTCGTTACCCCATTTTAGAAGGCGTTTCCCCCTCAAATATTATGTTCAACAGGTCACGTGATCACCCAAAATTCAAAAACTAGTTGAGGTTCTTTATCACGTGAAGTTCTATTGATGTACCAAGTTTCACATATTTTTGTCAAGGTTCTAGCTCAGACCCATAGTAGAAAGTATAAAAGCAAATACCGTAAGTATCTGTTACGAGGCATTAGTTGGTAATTGTTACGAAACATTGGTTGTAGTTGTTACGAGGCATTAGTTGGTGATTAATTGTTACAAAGCATTTGGTTGTAATTGTTACGACTGAGGCATTAGTTGGTAATTGTTACGAAGCATTTGGTTAGTTGGTAATTGTTACAATGCATTTGGTGGTAATATTGTTACGAGGCATTAATAGTTGGTAATTGTTACGAAATATTTGGTTGTAATTGTTGCGACTTACGAGGCATTGATGCATATAATTATTACCGACGTTTACGATAGCTCATTCAACGAGGACTGGCGCCAGCTTCGGATCAACAATACCGGATCATATTTCTTAATTGAAACTTTTATTCATTCTAGCAATTTTGATGTTAGCTTGATAGCACCTTTTTCCAGGCTAGATAAGGTCAAGACCAGATTCAGCTGAGATACGTTGAGCTATGTAGTCCTCTGCTCGTTCCCAGGTTCACTCTTAAAGCCGAGAGGGACTGTCAAATCAACGGCCCACTTTCGATAAATGCTTCAGTTCACCTAGCCTGAATTTCAGCAGTCTCCTCTGGTTCGCTCCTCCCGAGAGAGACGTCTGAATCCACTAGCCGATAATGCCGTCTAGTGACGTCACTACCCCAAAATCGCGGTAGTGATTTTGATTGGTTCATATTTTATAATTTCGCATAATTATCATAACTTCTGTTTCTGTTTTGGACTCGCGATGGTTGATCGTTGAGCTTGTCTTTGGCAGAGACCTTGAACATCTGGAAATGGATTGAAAGTGTCCTGCAAAATAAGCGGCCGACTGTCCTGTAAACATGTACATTTTATCGCGTCGCGTCCGCGGGGTTGTTGATAATCGAATATTTGTTCACACTCGCAGTAGTAAATACTGTCGCCACTCTCTTCAAGGAACTGTTCTTTCCCGTAAGAGTGTTCATGTTTCTTCGTACGAAGGGGCCGTTATATTTGCATAATGTTTCTTCTTAAATTTTCCATTATCCTTCCATGCTTTTTTACTTTTCTGCTGCATGATTTACAAAGATAATATCTCCTAGCTGTGTCGATTCGAACGGCAGATCGCGAGACAAAGATCAACGGAAGACAAATAAAAGTCAACTGTTCCTTTTCCTCGAATAATATAACGATTTGTTGCTTCGAAAAGGTTTTCACAACATAAGAGGCACTTGGATGCAGATATATGTAGGCAAGGCTTTAATTTTGGCCGGCATAATCTCAAAACTTTAAAAGTTCTCCGAAGGCGAGCGATGGCTTTGTTTTTGTGACCCGCCGTGACAGTTATATTTACAGAAATTAAATTGTTAATCCGCCTTGACGTAACTGGACGGCGTTATCGGCTAGTGGATTCAGATGTCTCTCTCGGGAGGAACGAACCAGAGGAGACGGCTGAAATTCAGGCTATAGTTCACCCTAACGAAAAAGATGGCGGCTTCTACTTTTACCCAACCTCGTCCCCAGGGTCTTCTCGGTCAGATTCAAGATGGCGGCTATCCGAGAGAAGACTCACACCGCGGCAAAACGTCACGCGCATGCGTACTTGCTATTTCTTGTCGCCGAGTGGCCGCCCCAGTTTCCCGCGAAAACTGAAATGAAACAACAGGCACATGCCGTAATTTTAAAATTTCTGCTAAAATTATCCATTTGTGAACTGTTTTGTCAAAAAATACGAAAAATACTTAAAGTGCCACTACGACGAAATTTGAATATTTCTTTTACCACTTTTTTGTATTCCATAAGGACAAACAGTGGCAGAAATATCCAAATCAGTGAAAAAATTTGCAAAGGGGGAACTTTGACCACACATTTGAAGAGAGTTTACCGTCAAAATCTCGTCCGCCATTACGCAACAACACGTGGGGCTACTTTTCTCATACAAACCTTCACGCGAACTAACATGTAGCAAGAAAGTGTACCATTTTTCCGCAAAGAAAACGTTTTGAATAGAAATATGCCTTCCAGTTTGTGCATTGTACAGGACTGTAGCAATTTAACAAAGCACAAAGCTGGCATTTCGCTACATTCAAGCCTTCAATTCTAGTTGAGTACAGTACGAGCAGCCGTGTGATAATCAGTGGATAAGGTTTGTAATTTTCTTCAAGCCTCAAGGATGGTTTGTGTATGTTTTGGTCGTTTTGAGGACAGAAGCTTCTCCAGAAATGTTTGTGTCACATGGAATAGCCGGTAAGATCGTACCAGAGTCCACTATAACAGTTCGGAAGAAGGCCAAAACAGCCGAACCAACTGACAGAATGTCATAAATTAACCGAAAAATAAGCTGAGAACATAGTTAGCTGAATAGTTTGTCATATTGCTGGTTCCTATAAACAGATAAACCTAGCGATGTTTAGTATGCCTTTCACTTTACTGCTAATTTTATTTTCAAGACTCTAAACCACAGAAGAAATGACCAATATTATTCCATGCACAGTACTTTGTTTGTGTCTCAAACAGCGACGGGGGCGCGCGAAGTTTGGTTCTGTTCATTCGCCACTGTAAAGCTGCAGATCAGTCAGTTTCAATACCTTTTTTCAGTCTAGTAGATTCTTATCACTCGCGATTTCATGTTAGTCATTCCTAGGGTATTTTCCCTGGTTCGGCTTTCAGGTTGTGCTGTTATCTGGGCTACAGGAAGAATTTAGCGGAGAAATCACTATAAAGCTTAGGTAATCAGTTAATGTATAAAATTCTACGTTTTTTGATAGTGAAACACGATCCGCTCACTTCCTCCCCCTCCCCGTCTGATGGACTTTACAAACTTTCATGTTCCTGACGTCATCAACCTTTGTTTTTACAATAAGCCAATACGAACACGCGTAAGAATCGAAGCGTTTCGTGAAGAACAGTCGTGCGGCTTTTACTAGTTAGAATCTATCAGCTTTCATGCACTGAAGAATTTTTTTTTTCTACAGCTTCAAACTTCTGTTTTAAACAGATTACGAGTTGCCATTCTCAGAATTCTCAGAATGGTATCCTGTTTGAGCTGCTGTGGTTATTTGGAGAGCAGGAACTTTTTAAACGGAAGTTTGCGTGCAGTATTTGCAGGACAGTGTATGAGAATGCATACAAGAAATATCAGCCTCAATTCCATGCCGTAAAGTTTATTACTGTGATCTCAGAACTTTTACACTTTTATTTTTAAAAGTTTTGAAGCTTGATATGTATGCCGATTAGTCACACAAGACCCTAAAGGTGTCCTAGTGTAGTTTTTTGGGTATCAGAGATTGTTTTAACCGGACTTTTTGTGCAAAGTTTAGATGCCATTGAACTGCCGTACATAAACTTACGGTTCTGAAAACAAAAATATTCACCCAAGTGCCATGAAGCTTTTTCCATATAACATACTCAGTATGTGTGTTCACTCCTGCAGAAAAATCATAATATTTCATGAAAGATTTGGTCTTCTAAAAGCCAAAAACGTTTGTTTCAGATGTACTAAATGCACGAGTTTATAAGCGGAGGAAGATTAGTGATTTACCAAAGCCCGTACGTAGATTCACAAACACATCGTTTCGATGAATGAACGATTCCAATGCTTTCTTCTGCTCTGAATACAGCTTCGAAATGCTGAAAACTTGACAATTTCGGTCGACACACTGCTCAAGTTCTTCCCCAACGTCATTTAGAAAAATATGCGAGCACATTCCTTAAATTCCAGACTTTGCCAAAAGTGTAAAGTTATAATGTACTTCAACTAACGCACAAGGCAATGAATTGTTCAAATTGGCCTAGCTATATTAGATTAGAGAAACATATCCATACTAGAATCTTAAGATCTAACTCTGCACCTAGGTTACTTGTCCCTCTAGAACATGGCACATTTCAGGATTCGGCTGCAAAACTCTTTAACTCACTAAGTCCTGAAGCACGATCCATTAAGCCATATAGGCCTTTCCTTAAGGAGGTTAGATCACAGTTGCTGACACAGGCTAAAGACAGACTATTATAATTCATGATATGGTAGTCTGTAAATTTATTAATTATTATTTTATTAATTATATATATGTATATATACTTAGACTTCAACTGTAAATTTGTAGGTACATGTATATTTATATAACTAGTTTAGTTTCATAAACAACCTATATTAATGTAAATTTTAAATAATATCAGCATTTCTATATAACATAATAACACAAGTACTGTATATTATTTTAACTCTTAACAAATATATATTGGGCTCCTGATATTGTAAATATTTTTAATTAGCTCTCAACAAATAAATTGTAATATATTTAACTCTAGACGGATGAAGAGCCATTCATGGAAATGCTGTCTAATAAACCTTTATTATTATTATTATTATTATTATTATTATTAAAGTTCGCTCTGATTGGTTGACTGAATTATGACGTCAGGAACATGAAAGTCTATGAGGTCCATCAGCCGGGGAGGGGGAGGAAGTGAGCGGACGACCTCGTACCGTCTGAAAATCATGCTACGTCAGGAGTGGCTTTTCAATTAAGTAATAATGGTTCGCGTAAGAACAGGAGCACTCAACGGCAAGGAATGCACAAAGGCGTTAATTTTTCTATTGTTGAAACTTGATATCTCATTGGTTATACACAAATAAACCTCCTAAAAATAGGAACGAACTCTGATTTCACAATTTTTTAAAGAAAATGATTGAAGCAGACAATCTGTAACTGTAAAAAGAGACAAAAGAACTCCTATTTGGGTAACATTGAAATATTTTATAATATCTCAGCTTTTGTTTTAAATGTCTTTCTATTGGCTGAATTTGTTTTGGAATCAAAAACTTATACACAACGAGCGATTTCATACATATTAATTTGAGAACATTAATACCACTATAGGCAAGAGATATATTTAGTATATAATTGAACCATTTTTCTATTTGGGATTAATGAAATCACATTCATGGCCGTGGAACAATAGATCTTGCTCCAGTTATTACTCGGGCCAGGCCTTTGGCCGGCACGAGTCAGAAATCGCAAGTGTTTATTTTTGAAGTTGTATTCGCCACCAATCAGATTGCACTGTGCTGGTCAACATTGTGGACAACATTGCCGTGTTTTTCAAGATGGCGACGAGCGGAGTTTTGACCTAGCAAAACCTTTAATCTTAGCTATTATTTTGCGTAACCCAAAGGTTTATTCAAGTGAAATGCCAAGATTTTATGTTTTTTCTAAAGCTGAAAGGAGTTTCGCTGGCTTTGGACGGGAATTTATCACATATTATGAAAGCGACATGCTCCAAATACACTCTGCCGACATACACCCTGATCAACAGTTTGTAAATGTCAGCATCTCGAATTCACGGAAACCATGCACGAAAACCACGGAAACCAGTTTTGTAACCCATTTGTGGATTTATAATCACTGCTTATTACTATATTCAACTATTATCAAAACTCTAAACTTTACCGGAGTACGGTAGCATCCCGGGGTAGCATATAGCTACGAACTATATCGATTCCAAGAATCAATAAACAGCTGTAACACTCAAAATATTCCTTTCGAGTGATTTTTCCCTGTTAATAAGGTATATGTATCTTCTTTCAAACTCATTGGCATATAAAGTCATTTTAAAACGATGTTTGGCGTTTAATAAACCCCCGGCGCAGATCTAGGCAGACAAACCACCATTTTGACACAGGGTACCCAGATTTAACAAAAGAACCCCACGGATTAAATATATATGCAAATGTTGTGGAAGCTTATTAGTAAATAAATAGATGACAATAATTAGACAACATATATTACTTTTTATTCGTCCTATCTTCTACAAAATAAATAATTAACAGCTATGATGATGATGATAGTAATAGTGATCAGATTATGTATTACATCAGTCATAGAGCGGATTTCAATTGAGTGTCGGAAGTGTTTTGGTTTTGCGTTTACTAAGCTCTCCTATTGGCTGAGAAAGTAAACCAACCAATCAGAATCCAAAGTAAAACCAAACGCAAATTGGTTTACCTTTGCTTTGTTTTGTCATTGGCTCACAGGGAAGCCATTTGCGAGTTACTTGTGATTACTCGCTCGTATGATTGGCTGGCTGTGGGTAATTTGCGTTTGGTTTTACTACACTCAACTGAAAACCGCTCTATTGTACTAGGGTAATGTAACCCCTTGTGGTATTGTCAACGCAAGCAACGAGAGGGCTACATAAAAGAAAATAGCCAACAAAACGAACATAACGCTATCCGCCGTACCGGTGCTTTCGGATAAAACGGCTAACTGTCTCTCTCCTTCGAGGCTCCTTAGTAATCATTCGTTGTTCACATATTGCTACATTTAGAGTTTTGAGAATAGTTAACGTCGGATAGAGTAATAAGCAGTGATCATAAATCCACAAAGGGGATACAAAGCTGTTTTCCGTGGGGTCTGTTAATTCGAGATGCCGTGTTAATGTAAGTATAGCTAAAACATGATAAATTTAATACCAATTGACTGTGGTTGTGTTGTTATTTATTGTCATTAACCTCTCTAAAGTATAGTAGAAATAACCCGATTTCTCAGTTCTCTGATCTGATAGGAGTCCTTTTAAGAATATTATGTACATGTTTATATAAATTCGGGAACGAAAATCTAGCAGTATAAGCAGGACGTGGCGTGAACTCCGATATGAAGATGTTTTCAAACGATAAATTTATCTGTGGTGTGTAATTGACATTGGTAAAAATCAATCTGTCTTAAACACAAGGGACAATTCCCACCTAACACGATTATCTTTTTATTTAGTTCTATTTACATGGCCTGAAACCTCTTTATATTTGATTATTATCTCTGGTTTAATATTCATTTCAGAGCGACTTGGCCCTTGAATATTTCACTGATTTTCTCAAAATTAAAAAAACAACTACCCATTTTAAATCCCAAATCATTCATAGAACGAGTCTAAATAAATCTGAACTATAATCATGGAAATATATTTGAAAATTCACCACTTTACTCGAGAATACTGAAAACTGCATTCAGATCTAGATAGATGACTATTTCACATTTAAAAAACACAAATATTCACAAATATTCACAAGGGATAGCTATTAGCTAAAGGAAAAGTTACATGCACATGTATGTTACAATAGCACCTGTGCTTGAACGGTGAATTAAGTTAGAAATAATATTATCAGTCCATGAATCCTACTGAAAAGCATTGATTTCTAAACATGTTGAAAAGTATGGGTTGGTAAACCCTGCAAAAATAATTGTTTTCTAAAATACAAAATAACAACATCTCAATTAATAATTAATATTTCTGAGCAAGTTAAGTTCAGAGAGTGTTATGTGAAGTTGATTTATTATAATTACTGGGAGTTGTAATAGGCCTTTTGCAGGAAACAGTCATGTGTTGGTATAATACGATAGGTAACTAGTTCCTGTAAAAACTAGTGTTGGTCTGCGTCGGCGGGGAAGATAAACACTGGTATATAATCACCTTACAGTCGATTAAGATATGCTAACCGCCGTGGAAAGCGAGTAGCAGCTGACGTTTCGAGCGCTAGCCCTTCGTCAGAGCAAAAAAGCTAACAAAGTATTATACCAACATATTCCTCGGTGGCCAGAGTTAAGGCCACTCAGGGCCTCTTGTTACATGAATCATTATTTAGCGCTAATGAAAAAGAGTAGCTACGGAACGGAAAAGAATAGTTCTGGAAATTGGCCGCGATCAACAGAAGTTTCATTAGGACTTGGGTTTTTAGCAAACTTGAATCTAATGCCTTCAACTTCAATTTCTTCATGCCCGCCGCGCCCATAACATGATGTGGGACCGTTGATCAGCGCTTCCACAGTATATTGCACATCAGGCTGTAACTGAATGGGCGTATCCAGTGTGATAGTAAACCCATAATATCCATCTGTCATTTCGCTGTCATTATTGTACGTGGATGAGTCACTATTTTGATAAATCGGTAACGATTTATCACTCCCCTTATAAATTTGTAGTTTCACAAGGTACTTTGAGCCTTCACTTCCAAAGAGTCGCACACAAGTTAAATGAATCTGTTTGTTGACAGTAAAGGCAATGCTGTCTACTTTGCCTCGATATACCCAGTTGTAAAAATCAGGTTTCACACTAAAAACGCTTCTGAATTCGAACCTTCTACAGGAAAAAACTGTTGATTTCATCATTCTCGTATTAGAAGAAAATAAAGTCGGTGATGATATCACACAGCTATAGTACTGAATTAATTCACTTATTTCCTCAACATTAAGAATTCTGCTGGGGACCACGAGTTCTGCGAACTCTCTCTGAGACATGAGTGGAAACCTAATGAGATGAACTGCTTTCTCCCCGATAACAGACCTTTTGGAGTTCCCATCAACACTCAATCCTTTCTGCTTGCATTCGACTGCAGCCCACCGATCGACAGCTTGGAATAACTCAGTTTCTCCAATATTCAGAGTATCTCTTTCAATAACTTTGCAGAGAATCTCTGGCGTGACTTCGAGAAACGGGTCAGACGTCACGGCTCGCTGGGTTACACAATCAACAATATTCCAGCAAATTTCTTTCAGCTTTTCGCCCTCTAGTTTTTCCACCTGTGGTAGAACAGTGAACACATCCTCTGGTCCCAGCTCTTTCTCAAGATACTGTGTGCAGTTCTTAACCAGTGAAGGAACAAAGTACTTCTTGGCGAGGTACAAAACCTCCATAACATGACTTCCGGTCAACTGCACTTCATCGTAGTACATGTAGCGAAACAGTTCCAGTAATCCTTCAGCGGTACAGTCTGGTAGGTCGATAGTACGTCGAGTCTCGGCCAATTCACCGTAGAACATGGCCTCGAATACGGGACTACTGATAGCCAGTACGTACTTATGGGCAGGAACGGTGACCGTGTCGCCTTTGGAGTCGACAACCGAGAACTGTACATCACTGTACATGCTGTTGTTGTACATGTACTGGTTACGTTCCTTGATAGTGGAACGGGTTGTTTGCCATTTGGTAATTTCCATTCCACCTTTGGCTCTCCGATTTTAACCTTATTTTGCTTTTATATTAGGAGGGTTCTGAAAATATCCGTATGAAGTAAGCCGTACAAATATTGCAACTAAGCACTTTGAGGAGCACCAATGACCGCAATGCATGCTAGTAATTAATTGCTTCGAATTCAACCTCGTTACCAGGGTTCTCTGCGTATCCAACGTTAACATGGGAATGTAGTTGCCTCTGATTGAGTACAGTTTTAATGAATAAAATTAGTTGCTTGCCCGACTGTGAACAGTCTCTATTAGTGGCGGAGCGAAAAATCCCCTCCCCTTCCCCCTTAATTGAAAGTTCACTCATTTCCAAGCTTCGCTCGGACAAAATTTACAATGAGCAAGAAAATCTTGTTTATACGGTTTATACGAGGCTCCGCCCCGAGGTCCAAATCCTTACCCTTTTATATGCCATTTTGGACAGAAAAGGTAACCCTGTCATATACCTTTTACTATACTTTTACACTTAATTGAGTAACCCCTTAAAATACTTGGATGAATCAGCCGTAAGGTGCGTCTGTTCGAGATATTTTAAAAGGCCCTTTTAAATCGCTAAATGACAGTTTCCCTATCCTTTTCTTTACTTCAACTCGTGAAATCTCTACCCTTTTATATGCCTCCAGCCTGAAAAGGTACCCTTTTCGGGCGGAGCCTCTCCATATAGTCACCCCCTCCCCCCTCGGGACTATTTTTACTGATAGTCACGTTTTCCCCAATTATAACCTAAGTTTGGTAAGACTTTACATTCGTTTTTCCGGGCCGGAAAAAGCTATTTCCACCGGTTTTGATATGAACTAACGAACCTCTCGGCCATGTGGGATGCTTAAGATCAAAGCAAATATGCAAAAATGACTAACAAACAGTGTATACAAACAGTCTCCAGGTAAAATATTGAAAATCCTTTCAATCAAGCATTGAGGGAGGGAAGTTTAACTGTTTGTATTCAATTAACAGCCACTAAACGAGCGATTACTCGATACATGCGCAGTACCATGACATAGCCCCTTTATTTAACTTCCTCGGCATTTCTGCTGCTTAGGGTGATCACGTGATTAGTGACGTCATAGCTAAGAGAAACAAAGGATGGAGCCGTGAGCTAGTTTAAAACATCAGAGAAACTGATCACGAAAATAAAATTGCTTTAACAATTTAAGTAATGATCCAGATAAGAACTGTAGTGTTCCACGGCAAGGAATGTTAAAAGGTATTAATTTTCTATTATTCTCTCTCGTAATTTCATTGGTTAATACCAAGAGAGGTATCCTCTCTTGTTAATACTTATAAATTCAATAGAAACCCATCGAAGTAATGCATTTTCATAAGATATCTTCTTGTGGTTTGAATTCATTTTTGATCAAACTATGGTTTAATTTCGAAGAATATCGCGTGTGGGGAAAGTTCACAAATTTGCGATTGAACAATATTTAGTTTTCTCTATATCCGATTGGCTGGATGGTGGCTTGCCTGAGTTTTCACAGAAAAAAGAGCCAATAGCATAACAAACATTTTATTTTCGAGATGTAGTTTGGACTGTAGACACCTGAAGCACTAAGGCATATTCAAGTAAAATCGTATGTGAGGGAGGCTTAATTCCGCAGAACAATGGATTCTACTACAGTTCTTACCTGGACCATTACTTAATAGAATCGCGCCTTTAGAGATATTGTTTTTATTGAATAGGGGAGAAGATATTATGGGGAAATGTGGTTGCGTGACCTGCTTTGCTGAATATCCCCTTAATGGTAAACGATAATCAAGTTCTCTAAGGGTGAGTTTGAAATGAGTAATCAAATTATAATGGCTATACTATAGCTAACTTGTTTACTTGATGAAAACTCGTTACCCCATTTTAGAAGGAGTTTCCCCCTCAAATATTCATGTTCAACAGGTCACGTGATCACCCAAAATTCAAAAACTAGTTGAGGTTCTTTATCACGAAGTTCTATTGATGTACCAAGTTTCACATATTTTTGTCAAGGTTCTAGCTCAATCATGAAAATGAGTTTCTATTTTCGGCCTGACCCATAGTAGAAAGTATAAAAGCAAATACCGTAAGTATCTGTTACGAGGCATTAGTTGGTGATTAATTGTTACAAAGCATTTGGTTGTAATTGTTACGACTGAGGCATTAGTTCATTTAGTTGGTAATTGTTACGAAGCATTTGGTTAGTTGGTAATTGTTACAATGCATTTGGTGGTAATATTGTTACGAGGCATTAATAGTTGGTAATTGTTACGAAATATTTGGTTGTAATTGTTGCGAGGCATTTGGTTGTAATTGATGCATATAATTATAAACGACGTTTACGATAGCTCATTCAACGAGGACTGGCGCCAGCTTCAGATCAACAATACCGGATCATATTTCTTAATTGTAACTTTTATTCATTCTAGCAATTTTGATGTTAGCTTGATAGCACCTTTTTCCAGGCTAGATAAGGTCAAGACCAGATTCAGCTGAGATACGTTGAGCTATGTAGTCCTCTGCTCGTTCCCAGGTCAACGGCCCACTTTCGATATATGCTTCAGTTCACCTAGCCTGAATTTCGTTCCTCCGTCTGAATCCACCAGCCGATAATGCCGTCCAGTGACGTCACTACCCAAAATCGCGGTAGTGATTTTGATTGGTTCATATTTTATAATTTCGCATAATTATCATAAGTAACTCATTAGAGAAGACGGCAGGATTCACTTCTGTTTCTGTTTTGGACTTGCGATGGTTGATCGTTGAGCTTGTCTTTGGCAGAGAACTTGAATTCGTAAGGAAAACATCTGGAAATAGATTGAAAGTGTCTTGTAAAATAAGCGGCCGACTGTCCTGTAAACATGTACGTTTTATCGCGTCGCGTCCGCGGGGTTGTTGTTAATCGATTATTTGTTCACGCTCGCAGTAGTAAATACTGTCGCTACTCTCTTCAAGGAACTGTTCTTTCCCGTAATGCACTAGTCAATTGAAACCCCGGCCCCCAGACCCCCGGGACATAGCGGGGCATTAACGGGGACATGGCCGTGGAATAACGCACAATTAACGCTGCATTTCTCCGGTGGAACGGGGAAAGTAACGATTTGCAAAATTTGCGGGGATTTTAGCGGTGGTTGTAACACCAGCCACGACAGAGCGGAACTGGGCCCGAGCAGCAACAACGTATATCAAACATAAGTTGCATCCTTTGATATCATCCCTTTTTTTTGCCCATCGCTATTTTTAGTTCTAAACGCTTGGTTTATTAATGCTTAAAGACTGTATTTTCACGATGTTTTGCTCTCTATTTCCGTAGCAATTCGTTTTCGACATGAATTATTCATGTCGTGATTTTGTTTTCTTTATCATTGTGTCATAGGTATTAAAAAAAGGACCAAGGGAGCAAAAATCGTAGTTAATTTAAACAAGCCCTGGGTGTTTCCATCAGAGGCAGTGTTTATACTGAGTTAAGTCGCGAGTAGTAGATGCACTGATCTGAATCAGGAAGTGCTTATTATTATACACTCTTTGTTATTTGCAACAAGCCGGTTTTGTTAAAGTTTGCGTCACGGCAAAATATCAGATTAAGTAATGGTCTGCGTAAGAACTAGGGAGGCTAGCGGCAGAATCAATTAACTTTTAATGGGATTATTTAATTAAAATCCTCAGATCTGATTGGCTTATCGAGGTTTTCCTCCAAAAATCACCCCATAAAAACTTTTTTTTCTATATTTTATTTCGACTCGGTCCCAGTCTCAAATGCCTTTGTCTTGGCCAAATTATTCGAAATTCTACCGTGGGACACATTGTGAGTGGACGCCATATTGGTTTTTCCTATGTGATTTCCCTGTTATTCTTCTCGTGATGCCTTATATTCCGAATTTCTTGATGTTTGGTGCCTCTGTATCATTGCATGGCTTATTACATGCCCGTTTCTTTGTTGTTGGTTTTTGTTGTTTGTTTTGTGCGAACTAAGGAGTAAGGGAGGGTTGAAATCAGCAGGGAAGATCTGGGGATGAAGGATGGACAACATTTAGAGTTTCGAAGTTTCAGACTTTTCAAGTGTATTCGACCAAAATTTACAATTGCATACTTTTAAGAATAAACGTTGATACAATAGCCCAATTCCGCGATATGCTTTACTTGTCACGCACCGCAAAGGTTTCAATACGAGCCTCAATGCTAAATTAAATTTATTATTTTCTATTTAATTTAGCAAGGAGTTTTAGTAAATGATCGGCTGTCAGTCTTGACATGAATGTCGCCTCGTATTAAGTCTTAAAATGGCAACAAAGTGCTAATCGACAAAACTCACACAGTTCACGGTCAATTTTTTTATAACTCAAGTAGTCAATTTGTTATACCATTTTGCAGGGATCTGCGAAAAATCTTGTTGTGGATCCGCGTTGCTACGATGTTATGACATTCTAAAATTTGAATTTGCCGCTTTTGCCCTTCTGGAACAATAGCATGACGTGTTTTAATCGGATTACCTAGCTTCTTGGGATTACAATTAACAGTAGTTCCTGCCGGGGCCCTATTGTTCTTTGCCTAGTTCTTACGCGGACCATTACTTAAATATAGTTAAACGCAGCTGCATGACATTTTCTTTATATCCTTTGTCGCATTGGTGTTTTTTTTTTGTTGACAGACAACGTTTTCTGATAAAGAAGACAATGGTGGAGACTGTAAAAGTGCGGAAAGCATGTATAGTAATAGAAAATGTGCTTCAGAAAATGCATTTTTTCAAATAATGGAACAACAGATTGAGCTTATGAATATTCCATTGATCAATTCCTCCTCCGAATTGAAAATTCTGAAGCACATGTCGGGGCCATAGGGGCGGGTATTGTAACAGCCAACTGTCCCCCGATGGGCGGGGAAAAGGTAAAAATGTAACACTGTATAAATGTTACATTCGCCGCTATGTCCCGGGGGTCGGGGGGCCGGAGTTTCAATTGACTAGTGCATAAGAGTCTTCGTGTTTCTTCCCCGGGGGGGGGGACTCCCTTATGTGAGGGGTACATGGATGCTCGTCGTACCTTTTAGGGGTCAAAATCAGGAGTTTGGTACCACTTAGGGTATCCACCATCAAACACAGACATTTCTATGTAAAGCGGTACCTTTTAGGGGTCGGGTGTCAATTGAACAAAAAAGCTGTTATCAATTTACATTTTTATTATCTTTTAGGGGTCAAAATAAGCTTGAGCCACGCCCATTTTAGTACCTCTTAGGGGTCAAATCGAAAATGTCCGACGAGCATCCCTACCCCTTTTATATGGGAGTCACCCCCCGGGGTTTCTTCGTAAATTCTCCATTATCCTTCCATGTTTTTTTACTTTTCTGCTGCATGATTTACAAAGACTGAATGTCTCCTAGCTGTGTCGATTCGAACGGCAGATCGCGAGACCAAGATCAACGGAAGACAAATCATGAAAATATAAACTGTTCCTTTGCCTCGAATAATATAACAATTTGTTGCTTCGAAAAGGTTTTCACAACATAAGAGGCACTTGAGAAGCAAATGGGATGCAGATTAGGTAAGGCTTTAATTTTGGCCGGCATAACCTCAAAACTATAAAAGTTCTCCGAAGGCGAGCGATGGCTTTGTTTTTGTGACCCGCCGTGACAGTTATATTTGCATAAATTAAATTGTTAATCCGCCTTGACGTAACTGGACGGCGTTATCGGCTAGTGGATTCAGATGTCTCTCTCGGGAGGAACGAACCAGAGGAGACGGCTGAAATTCAGGCTATAGTTCACCCTAACGAAAAAGATGGCGGCGTGTACTTTACCCAACCTCGTCCTCAGGGTCTTCTCGGTCAGATCCAAGATGGCGGGAGTAGCCGCCATCTTGGTTTGACCGAGAAGACCCTGGGGACGAGGTTGACTTTTACCCACAATCCTTTGCGCGCGAGGATCTTTAAATCCGTTATAAAATCGCTATACTGAGGTTTTTTAAAACCTTAAAAATCTTAAAATGAGGCCAGTACAAGTGCTGTTGCCAATACATTGTCATCGAAGTGAACAGAGGATGTCTACGTGTTATTATGACTGTTTTAGGTTCGCACGGGATTGTGGTCAAAAGTACAGGCGCCATCGTTTCGCCACACACAGGTTTCATTGCGAGGCTCCGTGGTAGATTAAATGTAGCCATTATCTTATCGGAGAATAGAATAAATAAAATGAGGCATATATCGAAACTGGTCTAATGCATGGCCGCAGCGAACAAGAGGCAAGACGAGACATCAATAAGCCTCGTCTAGATTTTCCTCAAAGGTCACCATTTTCTGGGGCCTGGGGCATGCCCCTCGATCCCCCAAGTATTGCCTCGTCTAAAATTTTGGTCTCGCTACTGCCCTGCACATAATGAATCATGCTCTCCTCAAAGTTCTTTCGGCCATTGTTATGTAAAGTGTACAACTGCCTGATAGCGAGGCAAACGCAACGGTGCCTCAAGCGACGCTACGAGAGTCCAAGTACTGTATATAAATATGACACGATTGTACGGAGATTTGTTTTAAATTAAGATAATTCCATTGTTTGTTTTATATGCGATCAGCGGACGAGTCACCGATCGTCTCGTTTTCATGTGCACTTTACATGAAATATGTGCAAAATCTCGGAGGGAGCAGCGAGCTGGAGTATTTCAAGTCAAAGAGCCTAACCAACCGGCTTAGGTTGGCGAGCCCCTTTGTTACCTGCTGTAATGTAACAATTTTGTACAATTAAAACACGAATAAAACACCTCTGTTTGGCTGCATATACGATTTCACTAAGGCCTGAACTTAGTAATAGTATATTATTACTTCTAACATTCATTAATAATTCATAAGGGTACTAGCCAATCGTGTGCTGAATGACACCACATGATGGCCTCTTTATACCCCAGTATATACGGTGATTAATAAAACAGAATCTAGCCTCCTCCGCAGGCATCTCTAATTTTCGAAGAAATCAGATTTTAAAAATCGTGAATTGGGATACCTGTGACTCCGGGAGAGAAGAGGAGGACTGAGGAGGGGAGGACAGAGAAAAAGAAGAAAGAGATATCTTCCCTTCTCCCTCTCTTTTCTTCACCTGCCACAGGGAGCCCATAATTTGATTTCTTCAAAAAATAGAGATGCCTGCGGAGGAGGCTAAACAGAATCTTTATATCAGTATAAAACTCATGTTTATATCAATGATATAAAGACACTGATGTTTTGTCAGTCAGTGCTTGCTCCTTAACTGACAGTTGAGGTAAGATGCAAAGGCTACCGAGATGCGACCGGACCATCAATGTGGAACAATTATTTTGCTCCGTAATCTAACTGCGCATGTCAGGACGCAAGCTATAAACAAGAAATTTCATCGATTTCTCAAAAAATATTATCTTTTAGAAGAAACATTTTACAAGTCAGTTATAAAATGAATGGCCGTGTTATGGCGAATCGGAGATATAACACGGCCACTCATTTTATAACTATCACTTCTAAAACTCATTAATATTCAATTAGTGCGAGAGCCAATCCGTACGATAGATTATACCACGTGATGACCTCTATAAACGACAATACAAAACTCTTGATTATTGAACTGGAATTCTTACAACACTAGGTTATTCAACTGTCCAAACACTTATTCAATTAGTGCGAGAGCCAATCCATACGATAGATTATACCACGTGATGACCTCTATAAACGACAATACAAAACTCTTGATTATTGAACTGGAATTCTTACAACACTAGGTTATTCAACTGTCCAAACACTTATTCAATTAGTGCGAGAGCCAATCCATACGATAGATTATACCACGTGATGACCTCTATAAACGACAATACAAAACTCTTGATTATTGAACTGGAATACTTGCAACACTAGGTTATTCAACTGTCCAAACACTTATTGAACTACATTACGCCACCATACTATAAGTATTCCAGTTGAATAACCTAAATATTGAAAGGAAAAAGAACATTAAATATTTAGGAATATACTTAGATGAATACCTCAATTGGAAAAGTCAAATCACCCATATCAATAACAAGATAGCCAAAAATGTAGGAATTTTCTACAAATTACGGAATTACCTCAGTCTGCAAATGCTAAAACAACTTTATTATACACTTATATATCCCTATTTAAACTATGGGTCCATCAGCTGGGGAAACACATACCCAACCAACTTAACAAAAATATGTACTAAACAAAATAAATGCATTCGAAGTTTCTTTTTTGCCAACAACAGAGAATCTGCTTCTCCTTATTACCAAATTCTGAGCATTTTAAAATTTGAAAATATTGTTAAGTTGAACATCTGTACCTTAACACATAAACTATACAAAAATCCATCTGATATCCCCTCCGTGTTTCACGATTTCCTAATACCCGTAACAAATGTACATAATTACAATACCAGGTATGCAGCTAGGAAAAAATTCTACCCCCCTAAAATTAGAACCAACTTAGGTAAATTTACTTTTAAATACACTGCTACGAAAATTTGGGAAACTATACCTACTAGCCTAAAGCACCTAACAAAAACAAACAATTTCAAAAAACAATATAAAGTTTACCTGCTTAATCATCAAATTTAAGAGCACCATTTTACTTTGTTTATAAACCTTCTCACAATAACTATTTCTCCTCCTAATCCTCTCTTTCTTTTTCTTTTTTTCTCCTTATTTTTTCTTTCGTTTTCTCATATTGTAGTTCCTCTCAAGCTCAATTTATTACTCTAATCAATACTTTATTTAATATATTCTATGTATTACGCTCAGTTATTCAATTATTATTTGTATGTAAGCAGTGGCCAACTCGAAAGCTTTTAGCTACTTTGACCACTGTACACTTGAATCTTTTAATTTATTCCATGTACTTATTTTGTTTATACATTTTTATCTACTCTCCTTATTGTAAACATTATAAATAGTGTGAAATAAACTTGAACTTGAACTTGAGTGGAGTGGAGGGCGAGTTAACGATCAACTTATTAACTGACGACCGTTGAATGATCTGAGTGAAAGGGACGCGCTCGATCGGGAAACTCGCCAAGCATGAATATGAAGGAGTCGGAAACAAGCAAATTACGACAAAAGATAAGTACATTAATTCGTTAGCTCATTGACAATAACTTTTACGGGAAAAAATGATATTTTGAATAGTATTCTAAGCTTACCAATATTCATTCATTGACAACTAACTCGCAATCGGATCGAATAAAAACGTGATAATTTTGTCTTAGAGCCCTTGTGTCAACTATTCTAGACTTTGCATGCTTTAATTAAACCAAAGTGCCCACGATCCGATCCAGCGGTGTTTCACCTGGTCTGAGATGTGAAAGATCCTCAAATATTATAGAAATGGTCCATCCACAGGCAGCCCAAGCTCAAGTTACGAAAATATAACTTTACAAGTGTTGTTAGTTATAAGGGTTTGTATGGGAGCGTGACGAACTCCGTTTACTAGCCAGATATACTGTAAAATGTTTGAATAAAAATGACTTACCTTGTCACTGTGATGTCCTCTGACATGTTTATCTCCTTGTTGGGTGGTTTTAAGCTGATTTCAGCCGGATTTTCTTTTCGGAGCCCCTTTACTTCTCCCTAAATGGAGAGAAGGCTGCACACTCGATCTTCACAACGCTCGCCATCCGGAGCGATAAATCCCACTTCAAAATCATTCAGAGTTCACAAAACCTCTACGAATTCCCGGCCCAAAGGTTGTTCCTTCCACAGAATGCCACTGTTAATCCATTCCTGTATTATCAAGCACACGCGACTACATTTTCTTTCTCGAACTCCATCCATTTTAACGTCAAGAATCCTTCACGATACCAGATAAAGTTGAAAAGCTGGCTGAGCAGCCTAGCCTTCTCAGCAGATGTAACTCCTTCATAAAAACTACCTACTGGCCAGGGTGCCCTTGTATGAATTTGACTCGCGGTTATTGTCTCAGTAGCCAATCCAAATGACACCGGGTCATGTTTACGGAAATGAAAAAAATCAACTGGTCAGTTCGCTGCGACTGACATCAGTTGATTTTTTTCCATTGGGATTTATCGCTCCGGATGACGAGCGTTGTCAAGATCGAGTGTGCAGCCTTCTCTCTTTTTAGGGAGAAGGGGCTCCGAAAAGAAAATCCGGCTGAAATCAGCTTAAAACCACCCAACAAGGAGAGAAACATGACCGAAAACATCACAGTGGCCAGGTAAGTCATTTTTATTCAAAAAAATTACAGTATTTCTGGCTAGTAAACGGAGTTCGCTACGCTCCCATACAAACCCTTATAAAGTTATATTTTCGTAACTCGAGCTTGGGCTGCCTGTGGTCCATCAATTTAAAAGTAGAAAGGTGGAAATAAAGTAAGAGAATACAGAATCACTGCTTGATTTTGTCAAGCCATAACTGATAACTAACCGATAATATAATTGCTTCATACAGAACTCTTAATTCCCTTGTGTTGTAGAGCCAAGCAAGAGGAATCTAAGAATATAATAAGTCGCGCAAGGTTTTACTCGAATATTCGGACGTTTTCATCGAGTCGATCGGTCATATGAATGTATAGTGATCGATAGCGTAGAAGTACTCTGATACAGCAGCGACCTTGACGTTTACCGTAAGTAAAAAAGGAGCTAGGTAACACAAGGAGTTACCGAGCCTAGCACTAGCCCTTGGTCATCGCCTAAAACAGACACAACTGCGTTTCTATATTGACTTCAGAAAGCTAAATCTAGTTACACAATGCGAAGCACATACCATTCCCAGAACGGACGACTAGATCCACTTAACGGAGCGGTTACTGGCAGATTCCTGTTGATCCAGAGGATAAGCCTGAGACTGCTTTCGCTACACCAGCCGACTTCTGTCAGTTCGTACGAGCGTTTGACGTTCGGTCTAAACTCCGCCGACAGTTCACTTTCCAGAGAATGATTGAAATCGTTTATCGAGCCTGAATCTTGTTAAATGTCTTTGCTACCCGACGACGTCACCATCCACTCGAAGAATTTAGAACTACGGACTACGTAGCGGTCGGCTAGAGTACTGGGCCGAGTACGCAACGAATGGCGCGAACAGAAGTCTTATGTGTCCAGAGAGCATTATTTACGAGTTAGAGTTTCAAAGTGTACGTTCGCATGATACCAAAAGGCCGATTAGCTAGGTGGATTATGGATCTCCAAGAATTTCAGTTTACAACAATTCACATGCCTGGTAAAAACCATAGTAATGCAGACACTTTATATGTAGACTTGACATTTCTTGGTTTGAACCACCGTATTTCGAACGGGATAAATTGTATATATGTGTTACAGGTAAAAGTTATGTTCAGATAATTTTTGTCAACCTAGGTAAAAAAAAAAATCCAACCTGGGTAATTTTTTTTGACCTGGCATTGTTTTGACCTAGTTCATTTTTGTGTACTAATCTTATAAATTCACCCTCCCCCTCTGCTTTCCTTCCTCTACCCTTATCACGTCTTCCCCTATCCCTCTCCCTTACATCTCCTTACAGTGTTACATTGTACCCATATGTGTTACATTGTACCCATACTACTGGTAATTACCATATTTATTTAAGGTCAACTGTCCTTGCTGGTACTTGAACCGGAAGCCATCGGTTCTGCTGGTCAGAGCCTCAACCACTGTGCCACTGAGTCATCGATGTGAAACACTATATGCATTGCTGCCGCAGCGAGTGAGCCTAAAGCGAGAAAAGCAGCAGTAGTAATTTGTGTAGTGTAGCCGTTATTTTGGCGCATTGCCAGAGCAGTGCATTGTGGTCGTGCGCAAGGACACAGAAACGATTAGCCTGCTTTCAGGCGGAAGATGGTGTTTTTTCGCGCAGCAAACGGATCATCGAAGCGGCCGCCATATTGGCCGAGCGTGATTGAGACCTGGGATCGAGAAACGATATGCACGGTCTTCCGTACATGGCTTTCTTTTCGTCTGGGAGCATGATCATCAAGTTACAAAACATTTTTTTGTGAGTTAGTAAACTTCGCAACAAAACACGAGACTAATAAGGAGTACTGAATTACTGTGGTAAAAATACAAACGAAGGCGATCACAATTTATTGACACTCGCTGTAAGGTGGCAAAAACAACAGATTATAAGTACGATTAAGGCCTAGGGTCACATTCACGTGAAAATGAAAAATATAAGCAGTGGTGGATATTTACCGCCGGGCCGCGGAATATATATCACACAAGTGAATAGCCAGCACCAGATAGTTATTTTATTTCCTGTCCATTGGCAAAAACTCGCGCGAGGTAATCGCTGCTTCACTCGGAGAAGGAAGGATATTTACCTCCGGAGTAGCCAACCAGAGCGCGCGAAAAGCACTATTCAATTCACTCTTTTCACCTGGTGGCCATCTTGGATTCAAAGCGAGGCAATCCTTTGTTTTTGCCAGATTAGCCTCGTAGTGAGGAATAGTCCATACGAGGCTAATCTATAATAAGTGATGTCGGTGATGACATCACATATTAGCGTATTGGAAATCTAAACCTTTATATCTCCCAGACGCAACACTCAAATCAAGAAATATTCTACCGTTGGACTATCCACTTCATGTACAATCGATATCAAAGATAACTGGCTAGGGCTTATATGCACTTTATGGTCTCTTGATCGAAACTCCGAAGCTATATTGCGAATTTTAACAAAATGTTATAGCTTTTAAGATTTTTGCTTGATTCTGCTCAACTCACTAATTTTCACAAATAAACAGTACAAACTTTATTGATACAACTGATAATGTCAAAATCGTGACCCAATCACATGTACTAATGACATATTGTGACGTAAGTCATCCCCACTTTTTGACATTCTGAGTCACAGTTACTAGTACTCGAAATCTAGTCGAACGATTGTTTTCAAACAACTGGAAACTGTTCAAACTTATGACACATATACACAGTGCAAATTTTATAAAATGAAAATCCTTTGGGCGAAAGTTGGCGAAAAAAAATGGGCTCAGAACTTTCTCACTTTACGTACTTTGTCAAAGTTGAAAGGACCGTAGCTTTCTGCCAATAGAATTGAGTGATTAGAATCCAAGCTGGTTAAAAGTATTTCCCAAAGTTTACTGAATATTGATACCAAATTAAATTGTGCTAGCAAAAACAGAAATAAAATGTGGTGAATAGTCCTTTGGAGTAGAAAGTCGAAAAATGGCAAAAAAATCTCAGAATCTACATATTTCAGGTTAAAAATAAAACCTCTCCAGAGAATTTTGTAATTTATTTTAAGCATTTTAAAAATTATATCTTTCATAAGAATAATACACCAAATTCTACTCTGAAAAATGTCTACAATTGATGATATGATTTTTCAGATAGAACTACATCAGTACAGAGAGCGGCCACGGCTAACTAACGGAATATGCACGTGCATTCAAAAGTGGAAAAATTATCATAATGACCAGGAGGTACAATGTACAATGCACAACCAGTTTCTGGAGAAGTGTATATCGTACGACCTCCTTATAAGAAAGTACAATAGGCCGCCATATGTACGTGTAAAGGGTCAAAAAAGTACGTGAAGGAGGTCACCGATGTACGTACAGGAGACTCGTCCCAGCTTTCGATTGACCGTGAGTTTTCCAAAATGGCATAGGAAAGCGGCCATGAATCTTTTCGAGTCCCACTCGTTTAATAAGCCATTTTGAAACTTTCAGCCTCACAAACTAAGTAAAGACTTAATCGGATAGGTAACTAGTTCCTGTAAAACTAGTGTTGGACTTCGTCGGCGGGGAAGATAGACACTGGTATGATCAACTAAAGTCGATTGAGGTATGCTAGAGCAAAAGAGGGAATTGTGGGCGGGAAAACGGTTTATATAGTGTTGAGTGCATGATTACCGCTGAGGAAACATGTACTCGGATCAATTGGAATAAAAAAAATTGCGCCAATAATATATAGGAATGCTAATAGTTGTAATAGGAAGTGTTGACGAGTAAACTAAGGAAACATGCTGATCTAAGTATGAGTGAATATGTGAATTCTGAAATTGAATGAACGAAAAGCGTTCATTAATACCGTGAGGTGCCAAAGCGACTAATTTGAAAATAATGTTCTATTAGATCGATTCCACTTGCTAGATGCTAGAACTAACAGCAAGGATCTCGCCAAACCTGTAGTTCGTCACTTTAACCTTCCTGGTCATTGTATTAATCACATCACCGTATACGGCATTTCTCTTCATCAAGGTACTACCGACACCCGTAAACGCAAAGAACAGAAAACTTGAAATTTGTAGATTTTGAGTTTTTGCCATTTTTCGACTTTTTTTACTTTCTCAAAAGTAATACCGGTATTCACGACTTTCTTTTCTGCGGTTCATTGCTAACGCAATTTTATATTTGGCATCAAGATTGAGTAAGCTTTGGGAAATACATTTAATCAGTGTGGATTCTGTCACTTCTATTGACAGAAAGCTAACGGTCCTTTCAACTTTGACGACGTTAGTACGGTGAGAAATTCTCAAATTTTCGCGAACTCCGGCCCAAGGGATTTGCTCTGTGTATGTGTGTCATAAGTTTCAACACTTTCTAGTTGTTTAAACAAAATTTGTTCAACTGGATTTCGAGTAATGGCACAAACTGTCAAAAAAAGTTGGGTTGACCTACGTTTCGGATTTTGACATTAGCAGTTGTATCAATAACTTGTGTACTGTATGTTTGTGAAAATGTGAGCAGAATCAGGCAAACATATTGAAAGTTCAAGGTTCAAGGTTCAAGTTCTTTATTTTCCAAATAATCATTACATTTAGATCATGCGATAAAAAAAATATTTGCTAATGTGGAGGAGCACAAGCATAAAACCACGAAGGTTACCAAAGTTGCTTATGCAGCTAGTACTGAACTTATTTAAATGAAAAGATATATAAGACAAATATAGGATATAGGATATATAAAAAGTGAATGTAGATAGTGCAATAGAGCTAGTATAAGAGTTTGTGTAAACTAGACTGAAATAGAAATAAATGTATTAAAAGAATATAGGATTAAAGTAATAGAGTTTAGGTTAAGTATAGCTACATGTGTACGTGAAAGGAAAAAGACAGTAAATAGCGCAAACGACAGAAATTTATCATTAATACTCAGAAAGAAGATCTAAAATATGAGAATTTGTTTAAATTTCCAATGTGGCTTCGGAGCAAAAGGCTTTACTGGACGGCAAAACAAACGTTGTTTATTTAGGAAAATCGTCAATTGATTGTAGGTGGAAATAGCATTTACAAACAGGTTTTGCTAATACCAATACCGAAATACAAGTGCCTTAAAAAATAAATGAAGTCAGATTTTTTTGCCTTCTGGAGAGTACAACCACGTGATTGCATTCCCGCAAAAGGCCCTTGGTTTTATTGTATTCTTTGTTAAAATTATTAGATTCTCTAGTATTGCGTTTTTGGTCTGTTTATTTGTTAAGTAAAAATCAACAAAATGTGGTGGTAATAATTTGTATGTAGTTCAAACATTAATGAACAAAAGTGGTGTGTTTCGTCAGGAGTAGCCTGATTTTCAGACGGTAGGAGGTCGTCCGCTCACTTCCTCCCCTTTCCCCGTCTGATGGACTTCACAAACTTTCATGTTCCTGACGTCATCAACCTTTGTTTTTACAATAAACCAATACGAACACCCGTAAGAATTGAAGCGTTTTGTGTAGAACAGTCGTGCAGTAGCGGCTTTTACTAGTTAGAATCTATCAGCTTTTATGCACTGAATTAAAAAAACATTCTACAGCTTCAAACTTCTGTTTTAAACAGAAGACGAGTTGCCATTCTCAGAATTCTCAGAATGGTATCCTGTTTGAGCTGCTGTGGTTATTTGGAGAGCAGGAACTTTTTAAACGGAAGTTTGCGTGCAGTATTTGCAGGACAGTGTATGAGAATGCATACAAGAAATATCAGCCTCAATTCCATGCCGTAAAGTTTATTACTGTGATCTCAGAACTTTTACGCTTTTACTTTTATTTTTAAAACGTTTTGAAGCTTGATATGTATGCCGATTAGTTACACAAGACCCTAAAGGTGTCCTAGTGTAGTTTTTTGGGTATCAGAGATTGTTTTAACCGGACTTTTTGTGCAAAGTTTAGATGCCATTGAATTGCCGTACATAAACTTACGGTTCTGAAAACAAAAATATTCACCCAAGTGCCATGAAGCTTTTTCCATAACATACTCAGTATGTGTGTTCACTCCTGCAGAAAAATCATAATATTTCATGAAAGATTTGGTCTTCTAAAAGCCAAAAACGTTTGTTTCAGATGTACTAAATGCACGAGTTTATAATCGGAGGAAGATTAGTGATTTACCAAAGCCCGTACGTAGATTCCCAAACACATCGTTTCGATGAATGAACGATTCCAATGCTTTCTTCTGCTCTGAATACAGCTTCGAAATGCTGAAAACTTGACAATTTCGGTCGACACACTGCTCAAGTTCTTCCCCAACGTCATTTAGAAAAATATGCGAGCACATTCCTTAAATTCCAGACTTTGCCAAAAGTGTAAAGTTATAATGTACTTCAACTAACGCACAAGGCAATGAATTGTTCAAATTGGCTAAGCTATATTAGATTAGAGAAACATACCCAAGGAGGTTAGATCACAGTTGCTGACACAGGCTAAAGACAGACTATTATAATTCATGATATGGTAGTCTGTAAATTTATTAATTATTATTTTATTAATGATATATATGTATATATACTTAGACTTCAACTTTAAATTTGTAGGTACATGTATATTTATATAACTAGTTTAGTTTCATAAACAACCTATATTAATGTAAATTTTAAATTATATCAGCATTTCTATATAACATAATAACACAAGTACTGTATATTATTTTAACTCTTAACAAATATATATTGTAAATATTTTTAATTAGCTCTCAACAAATAAATTGTAATATATTTAACTCTAGACGGATGAAGAGCCATTCATGGAAATGCTGTCTAATAAACCTTTATTATTATTATTATTATTATTAAAGTTCGCTTTGATTGGTTGAAATTATGACGTCAGGAGCATGAAAGTCTATGAATTCCATCAGCCGGGGAGGGGGAGGAAGTGAGCGGACGACCTCGTACCGTCTGAAAATCAGGCTACGTCAGGAGTGGCTTTTCAATTAAGTAATAATGGTTCGCGTAAGAACAGGAGCACTCAAAATTCAATTTCAACCCAAAGAGCCTGAAACGCCTCATTAGAACTCTTTTCAATTACTCTGTAACTTAGACTGTTATCAATATACATTCCAACTCCGCAAGCAGACAGAGGTGTCGGAACATATTCAAAATTATATCCAGGAATGTTTGGGTTGAAGTCTAAAAGAGATTTGTTTGTTATTCTGGTCTCGGTTACGCCGATTATGCTAAAATGGTTATCTAGTTCCTGTAATAAGTGATTTTGAAAATCATCAAGATTTCGTTTCAAGCTCCTTACGTTGTTGTGCAGAAGAGAGAGGCAAGAATCCGAGAAGTCTTTAGTATTTTTAAGTTGAGAAAAACTATGTGGTGAGAAATAATTACTTCGAATCTGTAAAAAAGGCGAATTACAGTCTGGGTTTATGTCAGAGTTCGTATTTAGACTAAATAGGTCTAAGTCGTAAATGGTAGATAATTTGTCCAAATACTTTTTTGTAGGTAGTTTGGTATTTATGTTATTATTAAATTGACCATGATGTTGAATGATATTAACTCCGTAATAGGGTAATTCGCGGAACAAAGACTTACTAATAATTCTACTATTTTCACGTACTTTGAACTTTACGGTGGTACAAAATAAAGTCAGCTATTATAGCTAACATCGTACTGTCCAGTTTGATACTTATCTTTACTGAGAGTCATCATCAGCAAGCTTGGCGAGGTCATCAGCATGTTTGAGCTTGATAACTGGGGAGTTGTCAGTTTTCAAGGTATATGTATCTTCTTTCAAACTCATTGGCATATAAAGTCATTTTAAAACGATGTTTGGCGTTTAATAAACCCCCGGCGCAGATCTAGGCAGACGACCACCATTTTGACACAGGGTACCCAGATTTAACACAAGAACCCCACGGATTAAATATATATGCAAATGTTGTGGAAGCTTATTAGTAAATAAATAGATGACAATAATTAGACAACATATATTACTTTTTATTCGTCCTATCTTCTACAAAATAAATAATTAACAGCTATGATGATGATGATAGTAATAGTGATCAGATTATGTATTACATCAGTCATATTGTACTAGGGTAATGTAACAAGGTAACCCCTTGTGGTATTGTCTACCCAAGCAACGCGAGTGCTACATAAAAGAAAATAGCCAACAAATGCACATAACGCTATCCGCCGTACAGTGCTTTCGGATAAAACGGCTAACTGTCTCTCTCCTTCGCAGACGCTCCTTAGTAATCATTCGTTGTTCACATATTGCTACGTTTAGAGTTTTGAGAATAGTTAACGTTGGATAGAGTAATAAGCAGTGATCATAAATCCACAAAGGGGATACAAAGCTATTTTCCGTGGGGTCTGTTAATTCGAGATGCCGTGTTAATGTAAGTATAGCTAAAACATGATAACTTTAATACCAATTGCAATTGACTGTGGTTGTGTTGATATTTATTGTCATTAATCTCTCGAAAGTATAGTAGAAAGAACCCGATTTCTCAGTTCTCTGATCTGATCACAGGCAGCCCAAGCTCTAAATATCTAGCTAATACTTACAGCCGTTGTATGGCAATTTCAACGAGCTAGAAATACGAAAGAATTAATGAATAAAATGCCTTACCTTGCTTCCATAGTGTATTACTTGCTGTCTGTGTGGTAACAGGGTTGATATGAAGCGATTTTAGCGAGTTTTCATTTCCTCTGCTCCCGTTCCGAAGAAAAAAGACAAGGCAGCACACTAGTTTCGCGAGGGCCCGCCACTTCAACCGAAATATTTCAGTTCAAAATATTGTGACTGCCACAATTCCTCCATAGAATCCCAGCAGAAAGGTTGCTCTTTCCTTTGAATGCGATTGCCACGCAATTCCAGCCTTGCGACGAGCACGAAGAAGCATTTTGTTTCTCCAAAGTGACGCTTATAAATTGGTAGAGAGCCTTGAACACGCTGGGGTAGACTGCCCGGCCGTCAAAGGCTGCTGGGTAACCGTCGAAAGGCTCCTGTGGTAACCGAGCCTTCGACCTAAAGTTAAGCCGCACGGGGTACCTGACCGGCGATTGTCGACAACAACAAAATTTACTACCAGGGTTCCCACAAAGTGCATGTACAGAGCGAATCAAGAAAAGCGACCAATCAAATGTTTTGAATACAGATCGATGCATACTGTTGCAAAAGGTAAAACGATTGCTCTTCATAATTGCATTTTTTCAATGCTCTCTAAATTTTTTGTTGTTGTCGACAATCGCCGGTCTGGTACCCCGTGCGGCTTAACTTTAGGTCGACGATTATCGTTTTATTTAGTTCTATTTACATGGCCTGAAACCTCTTTATATTTGATTATTATCTCTGGTTTAATATTCGTTTCAGAGCGACTTGGCTCTTGAATATTTCACTGATTTTCTCAAAATTAAAAAAAAAACTACCCATTTTAAATCCCAAATCATTCATAGAACGAGTCTAAATAAATCTGAACTATAATCATGAAAATATATTTGAAAATTCACCACTTTACTCGAGAATACTGAAAACTGCATGCAGATCTAGATAGATGACTATTTCACATTTAAAACAACACAAATATTCACAAGGGTAGCTATTGGCTAAAGGAAAAGTTACATGCACATGTATGTTACAATAGCACCTGTGCTTGAACAGTGAAGTTAGAAATAATATTATCAGTGCATGAATCCTACTGAATAGCATTGATTTCTAAACATGTTGAAAAGTATGGGTTGGTAAACCCTGCAAAAATAATTGTTTTCTAAAATACAAAATAACAACATCTCAATTAATAATTAATATTTCTGAGCAAGTTAAGTTCAGAGAGTGTTATGTGAAGTCGATTTATTATAATTACTGGGAGTTGTAATAGGCCTTTTGCAGGAAACAGTCATGTGTTGGTATAATACGATAGGTAACTAGTTCCTGTAAAAACTAGTGTTGGTCTGCGTCGGCGGGGAAGATAAACACTGGTATATAATCAACTTACAGTCGATTAAGGTATGCTAACCGCCGTGGAAAGCGAGTAGCAGCTGACGTTTCGAGCGCTAGCCCTTCGTCAGAGCAAAAAAGCTAACAAAGTATTATACCAACATATTCCTCGGTGGCCAGAGTTAAGGCCACTCAGGGCCTCTTGTTACATGAATCATTATTTAGCGCTAATGAAAAAGAGTAGCTACGGAACGGAAAAGAATAGTTCTGGAAATTGGCCGCGATCAACAGAAGTAACATTAGGACTTTGGTTTTTAGCAAACTTGAATCTAATGCCTTCAACTTCAATTTCTTCATGCCCGCTGCGCCCATAAAATGATGTGGGACCGTTGATCAGCGCTTCCACAGTATATTGCACATCAGGCTCTAACTGAATGGGCGTATCCAGTGTGATAGTAAATCCATAATATCCATCTGTCATTTCGCTGTCATTATTGTACGTGGATGAGTCACTATTTTGATAAATCGGTAACGATTTATCACTCCCCTTATAAATTTGTAGTTTCACAAGGTACTTTGAGCCTTCACTTCCAAAGAGTCGCACACAAGTTAAATGAATCTGTTTGTTGACAGTAAAGGCAATGCTGTCTACTTTGCCTCGATATACCCAGTTGTAAATATCAGGTTCCACACTGAAACCGAGTCTGAACCTTCTACAGGAAAAAACTGTTGATTTCATCATTCTCGTATTAGAAGAAAATAAAGTCGGTGATGATATCACACAGCTATAGTACTGAATTAATTCACTTATTTCCTCAACATTAAGAATTCTGCTGGGGACCACGAGTTCTGCGAACTCTCTCTGAGACATGAGTGGAAACCTAATGAGATGAACTGCTTTCTCCCCGATAACAGACCTTTTGGAGTTCCCATCAACACTCAATCCTTTCTGCTTGCATTCTACTGCAGCCCACCGATCAACAGCTTGGAATAACTCAGTTTCTCCAATATTCAGAGTGTCTCTTTCAAGAACTTTGCAGAGAATCTCTGGCGTGACTTCGAGAAACGGGTCAGACGTCACGGCTCGCTGGGTTACACAATCAACAATATTCCAGCAGATTTCTTTCAGCTTTTCGTCCTCTAGTTTTTTCACCTGTGGTAGAACAGTGAACACATCCTCTGGTCCCAGCTCTTTCTCAAGATAATGTGTGCAGTTCTTAACCAGTGAAGGAACAAAGTACTTCTTGGCGAGGTACAAAACCTCCATAACATGACTTCCGGTCAACTGCACTTCATCGTAGTACATGTAGCGAAACAGTTCCAGTAATCCTTCAGCGGTACAGTCTGGTAGGTCGATAGTACGTCGAGTCTCGGCCAGTTCACCGTAGAACATGGCCTCGAATACAGGACTACTGATAGCCAGTACGTACTTATGGGCAGGAACGGTGATCGTGTCGCCTTTGGAGTCGACAACCGAGAAGTGTACATCACTGAACTTGCTGTTGTTGTACATGTACTGGTTACGTTCCTTGATAGTGGAACGGGTTGTTTGCCATTTGCTAATTTCCATTCCACCTTGGCTCTCTAATTTTAACCTTTGTTCGCTTTTTATATTAGGAGGGTTCTGAAATATCCGTTTAAAGTAAGCCGAAAAAATGTTGCAACTAACTTTGAGGATCACCACTGACCGCAGTGCATGCTGGTAATTAATTGCTTTGATCCAGGGTCCTCTTGGAAGACCCTGGGAACGTGGGTACAGCCGTTTTAATGAATAAAATTAGTTTTTTGGCCTGCGAACAGTCTCTATCAGTCGTCTATTAGTGGCCGGCCGTAAAATCCCCTCCCCTTCCCCCTTAATTGAAAGTTGCCTCATTCCCAATCTGCGCTCGGACAAAATAGGATGAGTAAGAAAAATGAGACTTACTCGCAGTCTTTCACAAGCTCTGACAATGCATGAACACGAGATTTATGGGATTTAGAATCTCGAGCATTAGATATAGAGGACCATGTGGTCACACCCACAAAGATTTGTTTTATGTGCTCGCTTCGAGTAGTCCTCAATGATTATTTGTAAAGTTTTATTGGCCATGGAAGCACAATATTTCGTTGTTTAATACAAAGTGACAAGCTTTATAGCTTTGGTAAGTCAGTTTGGTATGCAACCACTGATCCATACCCGAAGAAAGTTTAAGTAAAATAACAAAGATGGCCGTGAGAAGAGAAAAAAGAATAGTAGAGGGAAGAGAAGAATCATTGACCGCAGTCAGGCCAGTACCCGGTTTACTTGTTTTATATGACAGGTTTATCTTTTTATTTTGAAGGGACAGTTAAATGTTTGTGAAGCAAATGAGATATATGGACAGTAATTATTGTACTCAAGTGTACGTTAGCGCATGGGTTTGACCTTGTTGTCGAGTTTAACTTCCTCAGCATTTCTACTGCTTCTGAGGGTGATCACGTGATCAGTGACGTCATAGCTAAGACAAACAATGGATGGGGCCGTGAGTTTTATACATCGGAGAAAATTGATCATGAAAATAAGATTGCTTGAAGAAGTTAAATTGAAACGCGGTTAGAGATGTTCTTTTTGTTGAATAGGGGAGAAGATATTAAGGGGAAATGTGGTCACGTGACCTGGTTTGCTGAATAGCGATACTGCCACGTCATCCATTGTCATTAATGTGCCAACCAGAGATCTATTGGTTCCTGACACAAAGCGGCCTTTTGAAATCGTGGTATTTATTCACCATCATAACACCAGATTAGCATCTAAGGCTGCCTACCATGTTCCACAAGTTCGAACAAAATAATTATGGTAAATTTAGTTTACAATATAAAGGCATCATTTGGAACGATATTAGTGAGAATCGCATAGCCAAAGCTGAATCGCACGGAGTAGTATAGCCGGAGTTAAAATTATACCGCCTCTTTATACATCCACCCGATAACCGTTTTAAGCCCCCCTTCCCCACCACTTTTTTGTACCTCCCACATTTTCCCATTTTTGACAACTTCGAAGACAGGGTACTGCGCTCAGCATAATTTCCAGATACGAAGGGGGAGCACATCACCCACTCCATGTTCTAAGTGTGGTACCTTAGATAGTCATAGCGGCCGAAATTACCCCACAGAGTCCACCGATAACGCCAAGTGGCAGGCCAATTATGGCACCAAATCCGGTTAGAGCGACCGCCAAGCCAGAGCTTGATAAAAGCACAGATAGACTACCTGTTGCCACAGCGACACCATGAACTATTCCCCGCGCACGGGCATATTTTTTACGCACCACGCCGTAGTGTTGTTCTTGGGCTTCGATGCTCTCAAGCATATCGCGGACATCTCGCCGACGAACGTTCTCTTGCCCTCCTAGGTCGAGCTGTGGATAGATCTGTGGTGCCGTTGGAATTGTTTGAATCGAATCGCTTACCATTATATATATATGTATACGTATGATTTACTCAATCTTCAATACGTATCGTATAGGCCGACCACGGAAGGCTTTTTCTCATTATCCCTAGAGCTTGGATTTTTGTTGAGGCCATCAAATAATAAGTCCTTCTGGTAAACCAGGTGCCTTCTACGTTAAGGCTAGCTAGTACTGTCGAGCGCTTTCCCCCAAGGAGTGATAATTCGGAATCCACCGCATCACAGTGGATATATAATGTTTGGATATATTCGATTATCAGGTCGTATTTCCCCACTTTTAGTGTTACGCGTTTCCATCCTCATCTTCATTTCCTTTGATACTAAATATTTCGCAGAGATTTTTACTGAACTTGATTGGTTTCTTTACATCTAGGACCCAATACTTTTTACTGGATATGTCTATAAATTTAACGATGCCAGCATCGACTGCATAGTCGAAGTGTATGGTGTATGGGAACCCCACACCTTTGACTTCCCACTGAAACGAAGCCTTCTCTAGTAGATTCAACCAACTGTTCTCAAGAGTGACCTCGACTAGTGAACTATTATTGATAAGAAGAGGTTCTTGAAAGTAGACCGTATGGTCAGCCGAGGGGGTGGTGACATTTAAGATTACCATATTAAACTTCAAGTTTGATATTAAAGCCCGATGTTTACTTCAATATCAGAGTATTGTTGTATGTTCAATAAGCAGCCGATACTATGGCGCGAAAAGTTCATTTCGAAGAGGATTGGGGCGACTATATCAAACCTCGCAATGCAAAGGCTTTCGCAGCCTTTATGGAAAAATATCCCCACGCGGACTTCGAGAAGTTCTCAGCTAGGACAACAGCGTCTGACATACACGATGAGTCAACGTACGAGACTAGGATCATGCTTTTCGATGGTGGACAACATTGGTTTATTGGCGGTCTAATACCAGCAGATGTACGAAAACGGCTAAACGTGGCGTTACACGGGGCGGTTGCGGGTTTCCCACTCCCCTTCAGAAGGACGGATTTTAAGTACCCAGTTCCAGCTGTTGCCTGGAAGATCGACGCCAAAGACATAGACCCTTTTATGCGAACTCTCAAGATCTACGTAACAAAGGATCAGTTCTTCACAGTGACACCGCGAGATATCATAGAAGAGCTGGGGTTCGATTTTCCTAACCCCGACGACGAAAACTACGACGAAAAAGACGAAAAAGCGCAAAAATGGTTCGATGCTCTGCCGATGAGGCATTGGCAACAACAATTATGTTTCGTCGTCTGGTGTGCAACGGCAGGCTGTGGAGTGTCGTTTGATGACCATCTTTCAGATGACGCACCGATCCTTGATAACATTAGGAGCTTTTACCGCTTTCATGTGTACTACACAATCATGCGACTACTGTTCGAATTGGGAGTCCCCTTCCCCAGAGAAAGCATCTTTAATAAGAACGACAACATTCCATGGAACCTCGTTGTATACGATAGGCTCAGGAGAGAGTTTGGAGTCGCCAAATTCAACTTCGCCCTACACTGAGCAAGCGATACTGCTAAGTCGTGGGGGTTCGACACAAATAGCCCACTCGATATCCCGCGGCGGTTCTTTCATGATGATCTCGCGAAGAAGCAGCACAATTGGTTCGTTACACAGCGGGGTGAGGGATTAACAAAGGCTGGGCTAGTTCGAATCGACTCATCTATAATGGCTTACGTGCATTGTGTCCTAGGACCGCAGTTTAAGGGTCGAAATCCAATCGTAGGACGGGGTGCCGAGTCTATCAAAATCCAAGCAGCTTGCGACAAGGAGTTGAGACTGATCATCACGGAATCGGATGTCGATAGTCTAGTGCGATATCAAAAAGACCTTTATGACGCGAAGGTTCGTCTTGATCTAGCAGTTGCCAAGGGGTGTCTGTTAATACCAAGCCGCATGATTATCAACCAGGAGATTATACTAGGTTATAACAACAAACTGCAAGGGACGAACGCGCCCAACATTAGTTTCGGGATAAACGACCATATCAACCTAGATATGAAAAAGTCAAAACCACCACCTATGGACGGCCCAGCACCAAAGACATCTAAGCCTACCACCCAAACTGCACAAGGCTCAACATCAAAGGCGCCAAAATCCACAACACAGGTTGCTGAGCCACATCAAGAACCGCCGCCGACGAGCCACGAAACTAACTTAGCAATTGTGGCCATTGCGGCCGCTGGAGCCTCGTGGATGATGACGCGGTCCCGCAACGACATACGATCTTTGATGGCATCAATTTGTTGCTTGAGCTCCTGTATCTGATCCTCTAATGATATTACTTCCGCTTGTTTGGCTTCGTATTCTGGGGTTCCCTTCTTTACGGAATTCATGGCCTCTATTTTCTCAGTTTTTTGTTGCTCGGCACTATCGATCTCGGCACCCTTTTCACTAATTACCTCTACGGCGGGGGGTCCCAGACTATTTCTAATCGTTTTTGGAAAACCCCTGGTTTCGAAGTCAGCCAGAAGGTGGAGTGCGGCATTTATATGATTTAGTTTCAGCACAACCCTACCATATTCATCCAAACTAGCAGTGACCTTAGCATTCTTTAGGTCTACATTTGGAAACTTTCTACGGAGGATGTCCCCGGCCTTTGCAGCCCGTTTTTCCCTTTCGGCTAACTCTGTTTCCGCAGTTGTAGTGCTTGGCCCCGCAATGTCATCTTTATTGAGCAATTCGATGTACTCAGTTGGTTCGTATCCCCAGCTACCGCGATGCTTCCATATCCGATCCTGTAAGGAGAGTTTTGCATTTCTGAAGACTCGCTTAACTCTACTCCACCAATTCTCTCGTGTCTCCTTATCCAAAGGTCTAAGCGACCTCCATTCTTCTTTAGAAAGCTTATTAATATCAGCACTGCCTTCTTTGGTTGTAGGATCGAAGTCTATCTCCGCTTCCATATTGAACGTTTATACGTTATATACTATTAGTATTGACTTTATATTCAATATCAGTTTTGTGTGAAACAACATGATATCATCGAATCTCCATCCAGACTATGCTCCTAGAGAAGGTAGATCTCTCAAAGGCAGTCGTGTGTTCCATCGTGTAACTTTCACCCCTTCGACGGCAAACCCCGGGGAAACTTTGGTTGTCAACGTTCCCACGATAGGCGAAAATAGGCTTCTAGTACTTGGCAGTCTAGCACTCAGTGCCAGCATCGCTCTATCTGGTGGTCATGCAAACAACCGTTTGGTGGCCAATGTTGGGCGTTGCCTAGTCTCAACGCGAGCCGTAAAAATGGGCACTACCGTCTTAGAAGCCTGTGATCGCCCTGATCTACTGCAGGTATATATCGATCTCTACTTATCTACCGTAGAACGAGAGAATCGTATTCAATCTGTCAATGTTAACAAACTTCGCTCGAATGCTGGCGATAAAGACACCTCGATTGCAGCTGACAAAGCGACACTCGCTGCATATGGTAGCGTGTATAAGATACCTATCGATCATGACATTATCACAACTTATGGCCTCCTTTATCCGCACGAGATTCGAGATAAGATGTCATTCCATTTAACGCTGGCACCAGCCATAGATGTCATAGCCGGATCCGACAGCACAAAAGTAGGCACATATAAACTTTCAAACATTGAGCTCGAATATGAAGTCATTGAAAGTCTTGATCTTGCGGTGCAGGCCAAGGGCGTCTACGACAGTGGTAAAGCCTTCCTGTACAACCACACTGAGTACTTCAAGACCGTCTCAGTCAACCTAGTAACCGACACACTTATATCTGAAAGCGTAAACGTACTGGTATCCTCCTTCTCTTTGTCAATCCACATGCGGGAGGCACCAGAGACAGTGAGAAGTTCATAAATCCAGGCATCACCAAGGTGACGAGGTACACGTCAACAGCATCCCCAACGCTCTCTATTCTTTTGGGATGTTACCAAGGGATTTATGGAAGTCAGCAAATAATTGGTTTTGTGCATTGTCGGGGCGACAAGACGGAGAAGCCATTACATCCATGACACATAAGAAGTTCTTCGTGAACAAGTTCGCCGTACTCATCGACTGCCGCACCTCTCAAAACAGTATGACTCATGGAGATGGCCTGGCCCAACTAGATACTGGAGCAAATATTCGCCTGCGGATTCATCGCACTGCAGCAGACGCAGGGACAGCGAATATGCACATATTCGTGCTTTCTGATGCTCAGGCAACTATTGAACAAGGGATGCTGCAAAATGTTTATAATTAATGGATACATTAACAGAACAAATTCCCTTTAACGCATTGATAATCGGCCCCACAAACTGTGGAAAGACTCAGTTTATAGTCGATCAGTTGCGGGGTCCATTTCGTTTTAAGTTCGAGTATATCGTGTTGATTTGTCCCACCTACGCCCACAATAAAACCTACCAAGGTTTCGGTAGGGGAGATCCGCGCTTCATTCGTATAGCACCTCCGCAGAATGCTATAGATGCCACCCTGTGCGAATGTGCTTGTTTATTCGAAGGAACGAATACGCTTTTTATCCTCGATGATTGTGCTGCAAGCAAGGACGTCAAAGGAAGGTTCAATGAGCTGTCTAAATTAGCATTTTCTGCACGTCACGACGGTATTTCAATTTGGGCCTCAGCACAAACACAAAAGAGCATATGCAAGAACTTTCGTGAGAACTGTGCAAGCGTTGTGGCCTTTCGCATCGCAAGTGCGTCGGGATTAAAGAATTTGTTTGATGACTACGGCGCTGGCATATCACTAGAGGACCAAAAAATGTTTATTTCAGAGCTTGAGACTAAGTTTGCACATATATGCTTCCGTTTGCGACATCCATTTTCCACCGTGTTGGAGATACCTTCACCCCTGGTATGTCGCGGTATATTGAAGTAAAATGGGTGAAAAAGTTGAGGATGAAGACGTAGAAAATATACTAGACTATCTATACGAGCCTTATGAAAAAAGCAAAACTGATATGGCACATTACCCCACAACCAAAGCCGCAGAGTCAGAAGCCTCGGATACCAGCTGCTTCGCAGCCGCTGACCATCGGGAGTCACTCGCGATTTTAGCTGCAACCGGTACAACAAAGGAATACCTTGGGAAGGCGTACTCTCTAGGAGATATCCATAGACTATCTGATACGAAGGTAGAACAACTTCATAGAATGTATCAGGCCGGTGTGGCCAAACAAGTAACGGGCTGTTTAGTTGATAATACGATTAACCTAGCTACTCGCGTAATTGCGTACTTATTGCCAATAGATTCCCAACCCGCACTACTAAAGGACTTAAAAGAAGATCGTATAGTCCGCAATGAAATCTCTTCTCTAGCTGGTTTGTTGTCTATTACCGCAGGTCGCTTCGTAGCCCTAGCTAGCGCTATGTTCCACGTAGTTAACCACATAGAAGTTGATCCCTCGCCGAATACGACGAGTTTGTCATCTTCTGACACACCAATTGAAGCCCCACCAACTGTCGACATACAGCAAGATGGAAGTGGACCCTCCGAATAACCTCATCACGAAAAAACCAACCACACCAAAGAAAAATCCAAAGCGTGTTGCTGCTGGTAAAGCCATAGCAAAACTAACTAAAGAAGCCCTCGCCAATGCCTCATCGGCGGCACCAGTAGACCATCAGGACAGTAAGCCAGGCTGGATAGCCAACAACATATCGGCTAATACGACCCTTTGCACTTCTGACACACCAATTGAAGCCCCACTAACTGTCGACATACAGCAAGATGTCGAAGCGCCCGAACGAAAACGTAGGAAAATCTCACAAGTCTGAGTCTTCGTGCATAGGAGAACAGCTGGACAACATAGACAGCGCCATATCCACCTCTACCTTACTTTATTGGGGCGGAACGGTCTTTATATGGGGGGCTTTGGCCTATAATTATCTGCTCAAAAGGAAAAGAAACAATTTGTTAGAAGACGCCGAGACAAAGGCAGTAATTGCGCCAACAAAGGCAGGAGGTACAACTACCACAACCTTCACAAGCACACACACAACACGTAATAGTTGTGCGGCTGAAGCAGCACGGAGTTACAAACGCGGGTGGGACGACTCGGAAGGATATATTCGCAACATAGAACTTGCTAAACCTAGGTCGGCTACCACCCCCAGTCCAGCAGTTGCTCCAGTAATTACTCCATCCACCATCCCCAGTCCAGCAGTTGCTCCAGTAGTTACTCCATCTAGCAGCGACCCTACAATTGAAGTTACTCCACCTAGTAGCGCCCTGACAATTGAAGATACATCACTTGTCGACATACAGTAAGATGGAAGTAGACCCGCCGAATGACCTCATCACAAAAGAACCAACCACACCTAAAAAAGTAAAAAATCAAAAGCGTGTTGCTGCTGGTATAGCCACACAAAAAAGAATAAGACTAACTAAAGAAGCCCTCGCCAATGCCTCATCGGCGGCACCGGTAGACCATCAGGACGATAAGCCAAGGCTGGATAGCCAACAACATATCGGCTAATACGACCCTTGCCGCAGCTGGAGTAGGCATAGCACTGGTAGGGCTCTACTATCAGCATATGCGTTACACGAAACTGCAACAGGGCAAGCCTAACGACTGTCGTTCGTCGGGGGCTAAGGAAGCGGCAATCGAGGCCACCACCAAAGGTAGCAACCCTAAAACTCAAGGTATGGTGTAGCAATTGAAGCTATATCCCATATTGATGATGTACGATGGGTGATAACAAACTTATGAAAACATTATCGGACTCTGCTATATTGATTGGCCTTGCGTCGGGTATCGGTTGGATAGGAAAAAAGGTCGTTAAAGAGCCTCTGACTAACGATCCTTCATCTAACATTTTGAACTTCGTAAAGTGGATAGCCGTGTTGGCTGGTAGCCTTGGTGCTAAGCAATACCTAGAGGCCAAAAGGTATTGGCCACCTGGCGAGTAACAGGTTCGTTTCGAAGCCATGGCGTCGATACTATTTATGGCAATTGCTTTCGCTGTATCGAGTGTTGCTGCGAGCTAAGGAACGGCTGGCCCCGATGCAATTGCTGCAGAGGTAAAAAGACACGATAGGGCTATGGAGAGGGCAAATGCCGCTACGAATGCCTATGAAAGGCGACGAGAAGAAATAGCCGCCTGGGTCCGGGGGAAAGAAAAAACACAGTACTATAACGATAAGGGCCTATCTAATGACGATCGAGCTCGCGACTTGTTCTATAAAGTCCACGTGGGGCTACACCCCCTGAAAGAGCCTCATTTCTCCGATTATTATCAACCATCTAGTTCGAAGAAAGCTGCTGAATTGGTGGCCCTAGGTGGTGGGGTGTTCGCGGCAGGATACGTTGCCACCCGACTTCTATGAGAAAAAAACAAAACAAAAAAGGAAAAATTACTATATTACTAAATTTACTACTAGGTAATTACTATATTACTACTAGGTAATTACTAGATTCCTAAATTTACTACTAGGTAATTACTAGATTACTTAGTATTTTTTCTGCTTGTTGAAGATTGGTGGGATACGTAATATAGCAGGGCACCTTCAGAGAAATGCGAAAATTCAAAGCCATGGACATTCTAGACTTGGTGGCTATATATAGATACTGAAAGACATGATAGAGCCCTTGAGAAATATCGGGCTGATTGGTCTACTTTCCGGGAGACCCACGAAAAATTGGTAGCCTGGGTCCAAGAGCAGAAACGTATACGGAGTCACTCCCACGAAGATCTATCCAATTCGACTCGAGCTCGAATCCTATTCAATACAACCCAAGTAGGGCTAGACCATATAAGTCTGCAGGATATGAAGGAGCCTCGTTTCTCCGATTACTATCGACCATCGAGGCCTTGTTGCCATAATTGGCCTGTCAAATTGGTGGCCCTAGGTGGTGGGGTGTTCGCGGCAGGATACGTTGCCACCCGATGGCTATAGCTATGCTTTTTAAAAAAACGAGCTCCCCGCCAAGTCAAAAGTCTACTCCATATAAAGGGTGGGTACTTAGACCTTATACCAATATATGTATAGAAAATGGATCCAAAGGTATTCGCAAATATCTACTATAGCCCAAAAGGCTACTGGAAAGGACTCGCCGCGATTAAACATCTTGCCACTGCAACAAATACATCCGAAGATTCGGCTCGGACGTGGCTTGAAAAACAAGCTATATGGCAGATCTATTTGCCGGCACCTCAATATGTACCACGACCTAAATTTAATGTTTCTACTCCAAACGAGGTTCATCAAGCTGATCTGCTCTTCCTTCCACATGATCGTCCTAGCCGTGGACGAAAGCTATATAAGTATGCACTCACAGTTGTGGATGTTGCATCCAGATATAAAGAAGCCGAGCCATTAGCCACTAAAGAAGCTAAAGAAGTTGCTGCGGCGTTTGAGTGAATCTACAAGCCAAGTCCCCTGACATGGCCAAAACTTTTACAAGTCGATCCAGGACGTGAGTTCATGGGTATCGTTACACCACTACTGGCCAAGCATAAAGTTTCTGTGAGGCGTGGGCGCGTGGATATCCACCGTGATCAAGCAATCATTGAGCGATTCAACCGAACCCGATCCGAAAGGCTATTTGGACACCAACACGCTCAAGAAATGGTGCTTGCTTCGCAGGGAAAAGACGATAGGTCAGTAGAATGGGTAGCTCGTTTACCTGCAGTTATCAAAGCTTTGAACAACGAACCAACGCGTTTGATAGGAAAACAACCTGTGGTAGCAATACGCAAAGACGAAATCAAATCGAAGCCGGCAGAACCTGCACACTATGGCCGGCTCGTTGGTCTCAAAGAGAAGAGGCTTCCATTCGACGTTGGTGTTCGATATCTATATGCACCTGGCGAACTGGAAGGTGGTCGCCGTCGTGCAACTGATCCTATATGGAGTTTAGAAACATATAGTATTTCACGCAGTATGGTTTCTTCGGGGCAGCCAGTCCTGTACTATTTGTATTCGGAGAACGTTAAGCGGGGATTTGTGCATGAAGAGCTACAAGTGGTGCCACCAGACACAGAATTGCCTCCAAAGGGGGTCCTAGTGCTTCCGGCACTGCCCCGCCGTTAGACTGTACTCTATAGGCTCGGTGTGGATGCCATCTGGAAGGACCCGTCGCTTATCGTAGTAAGCCGAAAGCCCAAGCTTCTGCTGTTCGTAGGTCGCCATACCTTCTGGCAGCAAGCGGAATCCCCGGTTTTCTGCTAGGTCGATGCTGCCGTGGAGTGCTGCTTTGAATCGATCCCGCGAAACATCGTTGTGCCGCCTAGACATACCTTTGGTGGAATATTTCCGACTGGCACCTACATCGACATAGTAGGCCTTAGAGCAGAGGGCAATAGCGCGCTGTCCTTCGAACTCTAGTTTGAAGAGGCCTGGTGTACGACTGCTCCACTTATCCCACGCTAACCAATCCTTTCGGCAAGCTGCGAACTCCTGGTGCAATTCTGGTCGTACCATTCCGTCGATGCTATTGCCTGAGATGGCGATGTACGCGCTGTCCGTATCCATCTGTATGTATTCGAAATCCTGACGATCGATGTACTTGTCGAGGAAGTCGTAGTAGAACTCGAGCATACGCAGCTTGGCAAGCTGGTACACAGCGATACCTACTTGGAAGGGGCGTTTGATTTGGATCTGATTTTTTCGACTCTCAAGTTCGTATGCATCACCAATCTCCTCCAGGTCTGCAAACCAAACACTTCGCAACGCTTTGTCCACAACCTTCTCGTCTTTGGTATAGGTGACATTTGTTTGTCGCCCCAAATCCTCAATCAACTTTCCATAGGCGCTATTTCCAAGTAGTTTGAACACATCAGCTAACAAAGCTTTACTTTTGTCTACGTCTCCTGTCCTTCGCGCTTCAGTGACTTGGTCCACAAACCATTCAAATACTTTTTTTGGTTCGTAGTCTATTGTGCGATAGACAGCAGTTATGACTGCTCCATGATCTAGATACCAAAGTAGGAGAGGGGCATAGAGTAGCAGCCGCTTTCCAGATAGACTTCCCACTAATTTCTTTTCCTTTGATCTCTTTCGCCCTGTCTACTCGAGGTAGGTCAACATTTCTGGGGGGATTGCTTTGTCTGGAATTTCTCGATTGTAGAAGAAGGGAGGCATCTCCTCGAATTTCTTCCACAGCTTTCTGGGTATCTCGATATCTACCTCTGCGTAACCAAACCACGATCCATTCCGTAGGCATTCTTCTAGTCCCTCGGCGGCTGGACCTGGCTCTTCGTAGTGTACGACCTTTTCTTTTCCACAAGGCATTTCGAGGGCCATAGTAGAAAGATATAGGGCGTTGGCATCATATCCAAGAATCTTGCGACCAATTTTGGTTCCACCCTGATGGCTGCGAATCTTAGTCACTCCTGCTACATGACATCTAGTGAATATTATGCTTGGGCCTCCTACGACAGCACTTTTCAGCATATGGTAGGCTTCCTCTTTTGGGGCATACGACTCAGCGCCGCGCTCTACACTACCTCGAAGAAGGAACTGTAATGAGACTCCGGGGATAGATACTACGTCTTTAAACATATCTACCCCTTTCTCGTGCTAGAAATTACGCATCTTCTCGAGGGCCTCTACGAATGGGACTACATCCAAGTCGTTGTAGTATCGTAGCCAGTCAGCGAAGGTATTCATTTCCTTTGCACGAAAGATGCGCTTACAACCCTCCAACTCCGCCATAGATAGTAGGTGGCCTCCTTTCAACTTAGACCCCACTCTGGATAGTCTGGCAGTCCGATATGGTCCAACTTGTCGGGAGAATCGAACCACTCATATGGGAAGAAGCTTTTCTGCAGCTCACATCCATATGATGTGATCCAACTCTCGTAGGAAGTTCCGGGCCCAAGATAATTCATAACATCGAGGAAACGAAATTCAGGAGTCAAGAGAAACATAGTGCAGTTGGCCTTCTTTGCAACCCGGACCTTCTTACATGTGTCAGAAATAGTTTCAACGAAGTGTTTCGGATCAAATTTAGGTCATACCGACCGGAGTTGAATCCTAGTACAGGAACCTGGTTGGCCCATTCGTTGATTTTCGTTTGTTGTTCTTTCGATAGGGTGTCGAAAGAGAATTCGGGGGTCGTGGGACAGAACTGTTCGACGACGACTTCTCGGATTGCCTTTGCTCTTCGCTGTATTTCTTCTACGAAGGAAGATACGAGATCTTTTGGGTTGCGTTGGCAGATGTGGGTTGGTGTTCGATCGTATGTGTCTGCTATGGAGACAGATATGGGAACGTGTATGTTTTCGATGGTCAGGCGGGCTGTTGGTTGGCGACCCTTTGTTCTATCGAGGTAGGCTTCGAAGTCGTATACTATGGCGTGTGGATAGGCGGTTTGTATTGGGGTTGGAACCGGCTCATTTGTCTTCTTTGTGGAACAGCCCCAGGCCTGCACTACTGTATAGCCCGCCTCGCGTAGATTTGCTGTTCTTTCGCAGGTTTTACGGTATAGATCTCTACCTCTAGGGAAGCATTTTGGGCAGCCATGGTAGTAGCACCCATGAAATTGGAAGATGGTTTTGGAAAGAGGTTCGTAGCCATCAACAGTAGCTCCCTCGATCCAACGTTCTCCACCATGTCCACAAGCTGCGTGATGGATATGCTTCTGGAGTCTTTCAGATTCGCGTTTCAACCAGCGCAGAGCGGCTTTGCTAGCTTTGTTAGAGTTGCTCTCTGGCCAGAAGGCTTTTTCGTATGCGGACTGAGGAGCTTTGATTGCTTCTCCTTTGCAGACGATCTTCGTTTCGCCGCGACTACAACGATCAGCATGGCGTTGGAGGTTTGAGGTGTTTGTGAACCTTTGCTTACAAGCGTTACAGACGTAGTCGTCCCCGAGCTTATTGACGTTCTTGATATAGAAGGCGTGACCGTCGTATATCCCTATCGTCATCACAAGCTTGTAGTGGGGTCCGCGCCTAGTCAAATGCCAAGCGTCATCTTCCGTAGGTTCATACACCCGAATGCCAAACCCAAAGTGAAACTCAACCTCCTCAAGCTGGTCTAGAGAAGTCTTGGGAACGTCTGGTATAGGTGCCCCCAAGTTGTAGAAGTCCTGAGCGAGTTTTCGCGCCGCGGCGGTGCACTTGTCTACGCGCTCCTTTGTATACAGCAAGGCAGCGCCACAGACATAGGTTATCCCTGTATTGATCAAGGGCATTCATTCCCTTTTTATGGCGAAGCCAATCGGGAAGTGGGCCTGTTCCCAACAGTGGCTGCCGATCGAGTACGACTTTGACATCCACATAGATCCAACGAACGAATGCCCATTGGGTGTTTGGGCGATCAATGTTGTCGGGATTCAAACGAGCTTTTTCCTTATTGGCAACCCACTCCTCTGCGTCGCCTAGAATATTCACCCATGGAGACCCTGGGACTGTCTTAGAGAAGAGCATTATACGCCCATCGTTAACGTTGCGAATGCGATAGGCGTAGCCATACCGTAGGTAGAAGCTCGTAGCAACATTTGCAGTCAACTTTGCCATGATCCTAGGCGTCAAATCACCTGCCACACCTTGGAAGAAGCGCCATTGAATAGGACGCCTACCTTTCTCCTCCCCCTCGAGAGTACCATCTCTCTCATTGAGAATGGTGGCTGCCTCTCGAGCAAGACTCCTTGGCAGGGGTTCGCTACGAGGCTTTTGCAGGATTCTCCGTCCTATTCGTCGTAGATGAGGTAGACGTTTTTTGGGGTTTGCTATAGTCTGGGATTCAACAGCTTTTGCCCTTAGACTTGCCGTGACCCCCTCACCTAACTGTTTGACTTCCCGCGCACGTTGGGCGCGTTTGTGGGGATTTTCAGGATCACCTCGAAACGCTGGATACCTACCTGTTTTGATACCACGCTCGATCCTATCGAACCATTCGGGAGCCCGGGCCTCAGCTATCGCCTGAATGATTTCAGCTTTGTTGAGCCTCGAGATACCTCGCAGCCCAAATTGCTTTGCTTGTCTGCGGGCTTCTTTGAGGGTCACCATTTTTTCTTTGGTAATACCTATACCAAGCTTATCTCTAATTGGAAAGTAGGGTCATTATTTTCGGCTAACACATTCGCAAATTTCTTTGGCTATGCTTATACCTAGCTTATCTCTAATTGGAAAGTAGGGTCGTCGCAATTTTCTATGGGTCATAATATTGTGGTACCCTTTCTCTAACTGGGGTTTTAATGTTTAAATTTTAGGTCAGAAAATGGGAAAAAGATGGGGGGTACAAAAAGTGGTGGGGAAGGGGGGCTTAAAACGGTTATCGGGTGGCTGTATAAAGAGGCGGTATAATTTTGACCTTTTGAGAAACCTAGTAGTATAGCCGGCATAAAAAAAGTTGTCAAAAATGGGAAAATGTGGGAGGTACAAAAAAGTAGTGGGGAAGGGGGGCTTAAAACGGTTATCGGGTGGATGTATAAAGAGGCGGTATAATTTTAACTCCGGCTATACTACTCACGGTGCATTTGCGAAATCAGACGCTGATTGGCTGTTTGTTAAATAACTCTCAAATTTCAATCATGTCAATTACACCGAGAAACGCTTTCAATCTAAATGGCCTGATCTTGCCAATCCCAAGTGGATTCATGTGCGAGAACCAAAGCTTTCAGACCACAGCACATTATTTAGCATGAAAAGTTGCAATCATATCGGGGAAGGGTCTAAACATGATTTGTCTTCAACTTAGAAGTGCCGTAACTCGCCCTGTGAGTCGTTTATTCGGCTTTGAAACCACAGCCGGCGTTACTCAGTTATTAACGAATAGTCGACTAACAACTTATTGGTTTATTTTATGCCTATACAAGTAAAGTTTTGAAGTTCTACGCACTTCATTTCGCATGAATCAAGGTACATGTACAACTTAGCTGGGTTCTTCAGGTACACAGCTTTTGAAAAACTTCCGAATGAGATTTTATCTAAGTTCCGAATCTGAGTAAACCTCACAAAAACTTTCTACCAGTTTCATGCTCAAGTTGAATGAAACTTATAAAGATGGATTGTGTCTCCCGCGTGAGACTAAACCATTACTTTCAAAAACTGGTCCTTTGGAATGCTAGATTGCGGTGTGACGAACTTTCCTTCCGACTGCTTTAGTAAAATTTGAATTTCCCGCTCTGATGGCTTTTCGTGCCAACCGGTTCAAACAATGACCATTCTGGGCGATGAGTTAAAAAAAATACCTAATTAAAAATATAAATCACCTGAAAACCAAAATCATCTGCAACACAGTTATTTTTATACAACTTCAATGGTTTTAAAGTACTGATAATGTAATTATACTTTGTAATATACAGGCAGTGTATGATTGGTTGGGATCAAACGAGAGCTTGCCACTCCATTTTATTCTGAAACAGACAGACAGTGCGATTCCTGGCACAAGTGAAACAATTGCGTATTCACAATTATTGTGGCTTATTGAAAAGGTACATATAGAGGGTATTGCTATGAATAATGCAGGAAACCTGGAACACCTATTGAGCTATAATAATAAGAGGCACAAGTTTTCCATTGACATTAATACATGAATTTTGCAAGCACTACTTGCTGACAGTACATGTTTGAAACTACAATAAGTTATTTTATTTAAAAGCAATGAAACAGGAAATAAAGGAAAAGTATAGAATTTGGTGGCTCTTGATTTTACATCATTTAGATAAAATGTTGTGTTTTTGCTTTAACAAGTGAGATTTTATCTCGAATTTTAAACAAAACCATTTTTAACTCGGAAATAAGCAAAATTAGTGTTTATAATTTTATTCATTTTGTTAGTGTTAGTTCAAAATTTTGTTTAACAATTATTATGTCTGACAGGTCCGCATTCTAAATTAATGCCAGTTGAATAAAAATTCTATTTAAAACTAGACTAGAATTATATAAAAAAACACAATTATAATACTTGTTTAACCAAAAGCATTATTTCCAATTCCATCAATTTAGCCTGAAGACCAAGTGAGGACGTGCTTAAATGAAACAGTAAGTACAGAGCTTATCAACTTTGTGCTTACGAGTGGAGGTGTAATAGATAATAATAAAAATATATGCAGGCAGAGGTTCAAAATATTTTTGAGTACTTATGAGGTCAACGTAGAAAAGTATAGGCATACAATGTATGTGACAGAACTTGGGACCAAAGCAAAAGTTTCATTGTTTATTGATAAAGATATAATAACTGGAGATATACAAAAAGTGAAAGTTGGAGATATATGAAGATTGAAGCTGAAGATATGTAAAGGTCAAAGTTGGAGATGCATACATGTACTGTACATGTGAGCTTGAGCTTATTGGGAATGTTGTTGTCAGTGACTTAGTATCTAACCATAGGATTGCATTGGAAACTGAGACATTTATATATTGGAAGCAGATATTTGACGACTGCATTGAAACAGACGCTTTTTGATTGCAAAGGAAGCTGAAACTTTCTGAAAATTGATGCTGGATCTGCAACACAAAAAGTGAAAGTTGGATGCATGAAGATTGAAGCTGGAGATATGTAAAGGTCAAAGTTGGAGATGCATACATGTGATCTTGAGGTACATGTAATTGGGAGTGTTGTTGTCAGTGATTTAGTATCTAACCATGAGATTGCATTGGAAACTGAGACATTTATATATTGGAAGCAGATACTTGACAACTGCATTGGAAACAGAAGCTTTTTGATTGCAGAGGAAGCTGAAACTTTCTGAAAGTTGATGCTGGATCTGCAACACAAAAACTGAAAGTTGGAGATGCATGAAGATTGAAGCTGGATATATATGTAAAGGTCAAAGTTGGAGATGCATAGTCATGTGAACTTGAGCGAATTGGAAGTAGTGTTGTAAATTAGTATAGTGTACTGATAAATCAATATTATATTTAGTATTAAATCTTAATTTTCGCCCATGATACTTCCACTTTTTTTATTTTAAAAGGTGACATTTCGAGGAAACTACCGTTCTGAAAGCAAGGACACAGAACAAGAAACAGTGATTGTTGATGAAGGTAATCACTTCTCTTTATACACACATTATGATAGAGAATATATGCATAAAGTTAATTAAGATAGCACTTGTCTTCACACTCCTTAAAACTAGACTAAAAAATATTGTATTGCGCGATCGTTACGTCCCCAGACAAGACTTCATCCCTAAATTTGTCATTTCAAGAAATTTAGGTCTAACTTTGGGGGAGTTTTAAGATTTAACTATAAGTCTGTACGACCAAAAATAGGGGCTTAGTTGCAGAATACCCCCTACACTCAAAGATCGCTTGAAAACTTCGCTAAATTCTCCACTTTACTTTAGTTCAGGTGTATTTAGACTCGTTCTATGAATGATTTTGGGTCGAAATGGTTAGGTTTTTTTATTATTTCAGGGTTAGGTTTTCAGAAGGTTTGTATGAAAAAGTTGAGAAATGAATTATTATTGAACTGCAATACTCCAAAATAGGAATATAAACTATAATTATAATTCTTAACTTAAGTAACTTAGTTATAACTTTATACACTAATACAGTTATAGTTATATTAAGCCATCGAAGGAATGATATTAAGCTTACTTTTTCAGTCTTCTACATCCCTTTCGACTTTCGTTGCATGAAATTCCAACAATTTCTTATCTCATATTTTGATTGCCAGTTATATATGGTTTCCAATACACGACCATTTCACATTTGGCTGCATGGTTTCTTCTTGTTTCCCATCTTTTGACGCCATCTTAGATTAGTACCAATTAATCCCAGGGGTCTTCGCGCACCTAATCCAAGATCCCGGATACCACACAAGTTCCCTTTGTCGTGCATGCAGTCGATGCAGATGGTTTAAAGTTTTATTTATTTATTCCGAAGATTTGTAATAATCATTTAAAACGTTACAAATTTTAAATGCCACAAATTGGACACGTTCCACGTCGTTGCCGAATAATTGATAATTAATGATACACGTACTACCTAGATGACTAATAATCCTCAATTCGAGAAACAAAACTGCCTTTACCTGTTTTTAGTAAACTTTAAGGATTAAATAAAAACGTAGTTATACTTATTCTAAATAAAATCTACTTTAATACAGAAGAAGATATTGTGGTGACATCCGAAGCCGAAAAGATCAACGTGGAAAAAAGAAGAAGGAAAAGAAGAAGAAATAACGCGAAAGAAAAGAATAAAAAAAGGAAGGAATAAAATGTGATATGATCGAAGAAGACATCCATTTAAAGTGCCTATGAGAGTGAAAAAATACGTCTGCATAGCAGGCTATATAAGCCCTAGCCAGAAATCATTTACTTGAGCGAGTGTCTTATTTTTTTCAACCATTTTGGGGCGATTTATGTTCATAGTACTGCTATAAAAAGCACTACAAATCCTTGAAATGACGTCATTTAGGGGCGTTATGCTAATGAATTGAGTTGGAAATGAATTGAGTTGTAAAATTGAATTTCTTCATTTATATAGTTGTTTTTCAGGTGTAAGACATTGCATACTTACAATATTAGAGAATGATATGTTATTAAGTGGCGCTGACATAAAAACAGAGCAAAAGAGTTTGTCCCTGAAATGACGTCATTGAAATATGATTCCTTCATAAACGAAATTGACAAACTACAATGATTATTTTTCCTATGTCGGTCATTTCGTTTTACAGTTTAACTTGTAAATCAAAGATAACTGGCTAGGGCTTATAGCCACTTTAAATAATTTATCCTTTGACTATCTATCGAGAATATACCGATTTTGCATTCCTCAATGTTGTCCCAATACAGAACATGTGAAAGCTCTCCAGAGTTCTACAAATTTACGCATTTTATAGCCTTTGGAACCCCTAGGGTATTCACGGTGCATCGATTGTACTTGTATACCACAAATGACCAGTGAATAGTGGTGGACCTCATGTTTTGCCGTATACCTGACGAGCAAATAAACCTGCTTGTGTACATGAGATATTACAACATAAATTCGCTCTAGAATTAAAAACTAGTAGTAATCGTAGATTATCAAAGTGCATTCAACATATTTTTGTAAGAGAAACTGAGGACTGTGGTAACACAAAAGGCTGAAAGATTGCTGCAATGATGTTGACGGTGTAAGTAATCCTGATCAAAAATGCTTGTTTTTAACTAATGTGAAAATTTTGATGTCTTGACTTATAAGTTAATATACAAGGGAATGCATCTGGGTATATAACTGTAATTATCTTTGTCACGGTAACATTAAATCATTGGATGCAATGCTTATGTGGCTATATGTATACATGTGTGTTTTATATGGTTATGGCATTCATTTGAGCATTCATAGCACATTTTTCGGCATAACTGCAGAATACCCCCTCCCAGATGTGTGTTATCGGTATCAAGATACGCGTATCAGACGTATCACTCGGTATAATTGTACATCGGGATTTTTTTCAGTTTCCTTAGCCCTAAAACCTCGACGTTTACCTGAGAACTTCTTTACTAGAGTTCCTAAGGCTTTGTAAGGAGAGGAATCACTCACTTAATAAATTGGTGAAAATTAAAAAAAATTGAGTGACGATGGTTGTTTAGTTATAGTGGTTGCGACGTTTGACTTACGAGTAGGAGGAGCGGGGTTCGAGTTCCATAAAATATTTTTTTACCTCACCATTTTCGTGAGAGGTTTTTCTTGAGAACCCTAGCTCTAGCTGGGTAAGATTTTGTTTACTGACCGGTTAGGGTTTTTAATGGTTCAGGGTAGGGTTTTAGCTAGTTTATATTGTCATTATTTCATGAATATAAATAATTAAGTGAGCGATTCCTCTCCTCAGGAGCTCGTCTTCTTTACTGACGGTTAGGGTAGTTATTGTTGTTGGGTAAGCTGATGTATTATGATAAATACAAAAAAAATCTCACATCTCGAATCACCTGAGCCCTAAAACCTCAACGTTTACCTGGGAACTTCTTAACTGACGGTTAGGGTTGTTATTGTTGTATCAGGCGTATCAGACGTATCACGTGTATCAGACGTATCATGTGTATCACTCGTATCAGACGAATCAGAGGTATCACGCGTATCAGACATATCACGCGTATCAGGGGTATCAGACGTATCATGTGTATCACGCCTATCAGACGTATCAGGTGTATTACGTGTATTAGACGTGTCAGGGGTGTCACGTTTATCAGACGCGTCATTAGCCTCTTCCGCAGGCATCTCTAATAGGAACCGACCGACCGGGCCCGGGTTTCCTGTGTGAAGCGCCGAGCGCGAAGCGCGAGGGGCTGAGGCGAGCGCGAAGCGCGAGAAAAGAGAGGAGATGCCTGCCAAATATCGAATGGTTTGGACGTATCGCTGTACCTTCATGGACGTGTCGCTGGACCCGGGGTACCCTGGGGATTGTCTGACAAAATATAACAACTAGGGGTATGCTGGTAAACTGTTTCTCTCGCAAGTCACACAAACATGGCGTCCATTGAGGTTGACAAGGATGATAACGCAACAAAAAAACCGTCGAAAATACCGCGTTATGTAAAAAGCAAAATCCCAGTATGTAGTACCGCGTATAAGAAGATCGTTCGAGATCACAGGAAACCCAATCCCGTTTTTTCTTCTTCTCCGGTATAAATAGAGATGCCTGCGAAGGAGGCTATATATATATAGCGATCCTAAAGTCAGTCAATGTGAATCAAATTTCCATCGAGTGTAAAATAGAGGCAGAGTTGCTTCCAAACGGCACCGCCGACATTTCCGTTGATCTAGTCGAAAATTGATAAGATATTTCGATTATTCGAAAACCAGCAGAGCAAGAAGAAATGCCAAGACAACTGCCCTGGAACCCGCAAGCGGTAGCTAGTTTTTATTATATACGGAGCGTTAGCGTTTATACTCCATGGCGAAGCTGTGAAAATAACACGTCGGAACGAAGCTGTTAAAATACCACAAACACGCTTGTTCTGCTCATTAATTGGGCGCTCGTTGATTTTTATTTCCACGGGTTATTTCAACAGTCGCATGTTAGTTTATATGTATCTGAAGTAGATCGAAAATCACTCGTTTATGTTTTGATTATTAAACGGGTTTGATTGAATCTGGAACTTTCAGTTTTAGCGGTCGTGCGTGATACACATGAACGGAGCCATAATATGCAAATTTCTTGTGTTTCATACCGTGTACATAGATATCGAGTGCGACGAAAACCTTTGCAGTTGATTTAGTCGAAAACCTTTGCAGTTGATTTGGTCGAAAACCTTTCCGAGAACCTTACCAACCAAAAGCCATGTAAATTGCAATTTGACCGAAGAAATCGTGTCCTCGATTGTGTCCATTATTACAACTAAAAGTTGTTTATTTTATTACTTCGTGCTCAGTAGACTATACATAGCAATCGGCCCAGAAGAGTCAAAGCCAGCAAATGACACACCAGTTTTACGGCAGCTACTGTAAAACTTGAGCTTCAAATTTTAATATTCCTCAGGGCTTGCGAGCTTGATCCGGCGATGATAGACTAAAATTGGCTAGCTCCAAGGTGAGGAGGAGGCTGTATTTCAGGCTACGACGATGAGCGATTTGATTGCTTTCATTCACAAAAATTATGACCCACCCCTCCCCAAATACATATTATTATGCGCACAAAAACCTGCGCGAAGTGGCGATAACATGTCGATTTTTGGCAGGCATCTCTCTTCCTTTCTCTCTCTTCTCTCTCGGCTCCAATCTCCCTCTCTTTTCTTCACCTGCCACAGGGAGCCCATAATCTGATTTCCTCAAAAATTAGAGATGCCTGCGGAGGAGGCTAACGCGTCATGGATTTCACGTTTATCAGACGTGTCAGGGGTATCGTATCTTTGGTTGTGAGATTCGTTATTCGGAGGGGGTATTCTGCAGTTACTCCCATTTTTCTGTGTGGTATACAGTATACAGCAATAATTGGAGTTAGTGTAGAACACAAATCAACCCTATTAGATAGCTATGGCTAATTCAGATGTGTATAAACTGCATTCCAGTTCCTAGCATTCATAATACTAAGTACATACCAGTGTAGAACATAAAATATATATGCATGTGTATAAAGTACACCCCATGCAGTTCCTTAGATCATTCACAGTATTTTTCATGTGAAAACAAGGTTGGCTGCCATTGTTTAGTTGCAGAATAATTTATGGTCAATGTTGGTAGCCGGATCCTGGCTTTGATCAGCCTTGTTTCAGGTCCGTCAGAAATTCAGTGTAGATTAATCGATTAGGGAACACAGCAATGAACTAAGTACTTTAAATTTGCCTCACCTCGTACTGTGTTGATTTTCCAGTTCCTTGGCATATCAAAATGTCGTTATAGATTAACTCTCTGCCTGAATATGTTAGCTAGTGTTGAATATTTGTATAACCAAGATGTACACAGTGTCGCAACTCACACAAGATACGGCGATTACGGGTATCTAGAAAACTCAGACCTAGATTTCTCTTCAGCCAGGTCATCTTACTGTTTGTAGTTTTTGTATCTGTATGTACAGCGAAAAGCAGAATCCAATACAGCGAGCAAGCCAACAGAATTCACTCGGTTGTTACTGGACAGCACAAATTATGGCCAAGTTGATTCGATTCAGTTCTCTGTTCAACGACCGCGCCGACAAAACAGACCATGTTTGACTTGATATAGTTTGGACATCAGACTTTGTCGAATGCTACAGGCTTTGATATATCGGGCTTGCTAACTTTTTAAACATTATTGCATTGGATTGGGAAAATAATAAAACACTTATACTCGACGTTTCTCTGAGCATCGTGTATATAGTTATCAGTTCCCCGGCCGTTCATGATATCGAGGCATTTTGTAATACTGAACTATTTGCACCAGTCCCTTTCAGTGCGAGTATAAATAAGAGCTCCGCCGACTCCCTTGCGCAGTTCACGTCAGTAACTCACAACCGTCACAGCGTTCTCCCTATTCAAGTGTTTGGCCGTCCCTGTATGGTGGCTGATCGAGTTCCACCGCGTCCGGCTCTCAACGTTCAAGTTCAGCGACCCCTCCTAGTAGACAACCAATTAGCCCAGCGTGCAAACGTTCTGGCAGCACAGGCTTTACTCGCACCAAATTCTCTTCCTCCAGAGGCTAACGTCAACCCAGTTAATCCAGCACCCGAGCTGGTGGTAATCATACTCTTAGATTTATGTACTTTTGGCCCTTTTGCGTAGCTCGCTCGTCTTTCCCTTGCCTGGTTTGCCATGCTATAGCTGTAGCTGGTACTATACACTACACGGGTTTGTCTTGTTGCAATTTCACCTTTTAGAATTCGACCCCTTGTATTAGTTCATCTCCTTCGCTTGTTTTCCCCTTTGCACGTGTCGGCCGCTGTTGCCGCGTGTATATTTATATTTGGTGTCTACGTGCGTTATATTGCCTCACAAAATACGGATTTGTGTAGTTGCCGTTTCACCACTAGAATTAGTTATCTCCTTCGCTCGTTTCCCCGGTTCCCCTTTGCACGTGTCGGCCGCTGTTGCCGTGTATATTTATATGTTTGGTGTCTACGTGCGTTATATTGCCTCACAAATACGGATTTGTGTAATTGCCGTTTCACCACTAGAATTAGTTTTATCTACTTCGCTTGTTTCCCCGTTCCCTTTGCACGTGTTTGCCGATGCTGACGTGCATTTGTATTTCATATATTTGATTTGTACGTGTGTAAATTGCCTCACAAATACGGATTTGTGCAGTTGCCGTTTCATCTCTAGAATTAGTTTTATCTACTTCGCTTGTTTCCCCGTTCCCTTTGCACGTGTTTGCCGATGCTGACGTGCATTTGTATTTCATATATTTGATTTGTACGTGTGTAAATTGCCTCACAAATACGGATTTGTGCAGTTGCCGTTTCATCTCTAGAATTAGTTTTATCTACTTCGCTTGTTTCCCCGTTCCCTTTGCACGTGTTTGCCGATGCTGACGTGCATTTGTATTTCATATATTTGATTTGTACGTGTGTAAATTGCCTCACAAATACGGATTTGTGCAGTTGCCGTTTCATCTCTAGAATTAGTTTTATCTACTTCGCTTGTTTCCCCGTTCCCTTTGCACGTGTTTGCCGATGCTGACGTGCATTTGTATTTCATATATTTGATTTGTACGTGTGTAAATTGCCTCAAAAATACGGATTTGTGCAGTTGCCGTTACATCTCTAGAATTAGTTTTATCTACTTCGCTTGTTTCCCCCGTTCCCTTTGCACGTGTTTGCCGATGCTGACGTGCATTTGTATTTCATATATTTGATTTGTACGTGTGTAAAATTGCCTCAAAAATACGGATTTGTGCAGTTGCCGTTTCACCACTAGAATTGGTTGTATCTACTTCGCTTGTTTCCCCGTTTCCTTTGCACGTGTTTGCCGATGTTGACGTGCATTTGTATTTCATATATTTGATTTGTACGTCCGTAAAAGTGCCTCACAAATACGGATTTGTGCAGTTGCTGGTTCGTATTGGAGTGTATTGTCGGTTTTAAATTTGGTGTCCACAACTTTGGTCTCGCATATATGATTTCGGCATTTTATGCCTACTTTAACTTTGTTATCAGTTATTCATTCCTTTCAGCCTTATGTTGATGGTACGAGTATTCTGTATTATGTTTTATATACGTGAGATGCTGCCAATTTACTCTTTTGCCATGGTCTTTGTTCCACTCCCCACTGTGCAGTGTAATTTTATTTGCTACTAATAACATACTCTCTCATTTCCTGGTTTTTTCTTGTATGCGCTAATTTTGTTTTTAATTTCGTACCCCGCTCTATGGTGGATCGAAAGGGTTTCTTATTCTCCCTAGTCGGATTACTGACGCTCAGGCTGCCATCCCCTGGGCTCGTCTCGTTCTTTTGCGACTAAGTTTATTTATTTATTTATTTACTTTTTATCCCAGGGGATGGCAGCCGCCTAACCCTTATTTTCTTTTTTCGTTGCACTTCAATGTAGCTGCCTTTCATTCCTTATCGCCTTTTTTAAGTATGGGAGTTTTCTGTTTTAGTATTAGACTGGTGCGGTTTTAAGTATGGGTGCCTTTGGCGTTAGGATCCGGATCGTAAGCTCACCTAGTTTGTTACGTTCGCTTTTCTCCCATTCTTATTTAGCGAGTGTGAAAGGGAATGCTGCGAATAGAATACTATTTGCACCAGTCCCTTTCAGTGCGAGTATAAATAAGAGCTCCGCCGACTCCCTTGCGCAGTTCACGTCAGTAATGATCCAGCCTATAGCAGCAGTACGACCTCGTGCACTACGCCATATCTTCTCCCTTCCACACTTGCCCTTCGCGATCACGTTCATTCCTATTACTCCCTCCCTCCCTCCTACATCTCCTGCTACGCTTCCACTCTGCCTGAACACGGTCGCTTTTCTCCCATTCTTATTTAGCGAGTGTGAAAGGGAATGCTGTGAATAGAATACTTTTTTTTGTCTACCGGCAAACACGTCACACAGAGGAACAGGGAACCCGTCACCAGATTAGGTTGCGTTCTCCTTCGTCGAACGCAATAATCAGTAATTGGCTTTTGTTCTTCAATTATCGGTAGTCGCTAATTCTAGAACGTAAATTAAACAATGACATTCTTAAAACCAATCAAGGATAAATAAAATAAGTATATACCACACCAGTGAATATCACTTTTCACGCGCGCTTTGATTGGCTACTCAATCAGTGAATTTTATTTCATATTCACCTCCGAGCGAAGCAGCGATCAACTCGCGCGCGTTTTTGTCCATTTGGCAGAAAATAAAATAACTAATTGGTGCTGGCTATTTACCTGCAGTGTGGTATATACTAAAACAACTATTCACCTCCACTTCAGTGAATAATTGTTAAACATTTGTTCCATTTCAAACGGCGGTAGACGCGCTTAGTGTAGTGGTCATGACGTCTGTACTACCAAGCACTACACGCAAACAGTTACGAGTTCGAGCCCGAGTAGGGGCGCTCAAAAATTACTTTACTCTCGCTTACCTTCTGATCTTGTTTACCTGTGAACCCTAGCTCTAGGTGAGTGAGAACCCGTCGTTTACCCGTGAACTCCTCCGATGGTTAGGGTTCGTTTTGTGGTTCGAGTTAGGATTCGTTTTGGAATTAATTAATATTTAATTTGCGTTCTAGAATGAGCGATTATTGATAATTGAAGAGCAAAAGCCAATTACTGATTATTGGTAATTCTAGAGCGAGGATACGTTGGATATTATTATTCCAGTGGTAGATTTCAGTAAATACCCACCACTAGTCACCTGAGGTGAATAATTCAGTGTTAACTAATCACCACTGAACGAAGCAGCTATTTTTGTCCATTTGTCAGAAAATAAAATACCTTTTTGGCGCTGGTTATTCACTTGTGTGGTATATACTAAAACAATTATTCACCTCAGTGTCTGTTCGATATACCATACATTTTACGGTCCTATCGTGACGGACCTGGCCAGTTTCAACTGATGGCACCCCTTATTTTTGTTGTGTAAATGATCGATCTAGGGTTCTTAGACCCTTTCGGTGAAAACGTTAGGAGTGACGTGCCCAGAATGCTTATCGTGTACACCGGGCTGATGGGTACGCTTACCGATTATTACAAAGTTTCCTGCGTTTGTGTAATGTGATGATTCATACATTACCGACAAACAAGCACTGATAATAATAAATTTCATCTCAACTTTATGACAAAGGTTGTCATTATAACTTGCAGCTATGCGAAATGGAATGTTATTATCAATATTTTTATTAAAGCGTTTGACTAAAAAACAAACGAATTCACCAGACTAATAGCAACAACCATAATTCTATTCTCTTTCGCTTCGCTCAGGCGAATAGAAAATATTTCTATTTACATTAATAATGACAATGAGACAATATATTGGAGGGAGCCGCACGGAAGTCAGCAACGTTTTATTGAGACGAACAGAAGGTGTCGCAATCATGCAAGAAAACAGAAAAGCAGCTAGGAAACTAGGGCCGCTGAAAGTGCGACGTCAAGTGGTGTGACAGGTCTAAGGAGTGGTTTATAAGGAGTATGAATGTCCCAAGGGGTCGACGATGATGATAAGTTCATTACGAATAGGAAATTAATCCATTTCGGTCTGGGGTATGTCGCTTGTCGTTTATCCTGGACAACATTTAATGTAACAGGTGTATACTTTTCGTTTTCAGTTGTAATTTGCCACTGATAGCGATGACTTCAGACTCACTGCGCAGTGTTGGTTAAATGTTCGAAAATGCCGGCGTACTATTTATAGGCCTGTGCATAGTTAATAGAGTGGAATGGTTATGAAACCCAGCGACCTTCTTTGTTATATGTCTTTGTTAGCTTTTTTCAACCGTGACCCTGCACAAAACACAATAGAAATTCCAATGTGTTAATCAATCAGCCAATAGAAACGTGTGAGTTCAGTCGTTCAGGGGACGCTAATGAACTATGACCCTGCACAATCTTTTGTCTTGCCCCCTTCCAACATAAATGGCAGCGCCTTTGTTAGCCCCTTTGAAGTTTGCCGGGTTTCCTAACCATTCCACTCTATTAACTATGGCCTGTGTCACCGAGCATTTTCACAAGTTAGGTTATTTTTTTGAACGGTATGAATGATTGCACCCAAGGATAGCGGATAAGGGATACTGAATCTCAAAAGCGTAGCAGCCATGAACATTGTTGGTATAACGAGAGTAGCTAATGAGGCATCGTTTTCCCGCCGCTGGTACATCCCACCATCTAAAAATATCTCTACATGTGAAAACGCTGTGACACCTACATCGGAGATATGTGTGCTCCTCAGGCAGTGACGGGTCGTCATTAATCAGCAGCAAATTGCAAATACGAAACTATTTCTCCCATTCAAGTATTTAAAAAAAATACGATAACAAGTGATTCAATGTTTTCGATAAAACTAACCACGTTGCCAGACAACATGGCTGCATTTTACTCTATTGTCTTCAGTGCAGTTGTCCTGGATGTCAACAGTCTGGTTTCTTTAAAGGGGCTATGTCATGGTACTGCGCATGTATCGAGTAATCGCTCGTTTAGTGGCTGTTAATTGGATACAAACAGTTAAACTTCCCTCCCTCAATGCTTGATTGTAAGGATTTTCAATATTTCCCCTGGAGACTGTTTATATACACTGTTTGTTAGTCATTTTTGCATATTTGCTTTCATTTTAAGCATCCCACATGGCCGAGAGGTTCGTTAGTTCATATCAAAATCGGTGGAAATAGATTTTTCCGGCTCGGAAAAACGAATATAAAGTCTTACCGTGACACAGTCCCTTTAACGTGGCAGCGATCTTGATAAAATTATTTCGCCGAGGCTGGGCCCTTTGACTGTTTTGGGTTGTAGTATTCCAAATGAGTGAGATTAAAAGAAAGACAAAAACAGAACTCAGTTATCCTTTTTATTCAAGGACTATATATGTACACGCCATTAATCCAAATTCTGATATTACTCGTGATAAGCGTATTTCTTCCGCTCTATCATTGATGACGACGTGTTATGACCCATTTTCTAGTTTATTTGCTCGTCGTGTGTATGGCAAAACAATTTCGAGGGCTCTGGGAACTATAGATTTCGTAATTCCTTGTCGCGAGTCAATTTGTCAATTAATGAAAAACTTGTCATGTTTGCCATTATTCCAAACTTATTAAAATAACTGCATGGAACAAATGCACATGTTATAAGTTGTGGTAAGAAAATGGAAAGCAAAAAAATCCCTTGATCCCACCTCCCTCCATAATATTTGACCTGCAAATTTTTGAGATCGAGCACGATTTCGAGATTGACATCGAGCACGATTTCGTCCTGCATGGACCGAGCACGATTATCGTCTACGATCTCGTGATCTTACCCAGATACGTAAATTGATCCACATTTGGAGGTACAGGCGCTTTGCCTCATTGATTCCTCCCACTTAGGTTGAGGTCGATGAGGATTGGTCAAATTACTTACTGACATTCAACAAATAATAAAAGAAGAAAGAGATTAACTTATAACTTATTTAGTGATATATCGTTGAATTTATATATTTTTACCACACTAGTTTTTATTTGTTTATTTGTTTATTTTTAGATATAGCAAATGCCGGCATTTGGAGAGAATCTTAACGACTGATTGACCCTGTTCTGCGCGCACGACTACCTTCTCTTCTCGACTTGGTTATGTCGTCATCTGCTGATCGCACGTGCACCAAGTATTCTTATGGTTGGCAACGGTGGCCTGCATGGGCATTGTCTAAGGAAGGAGTTCCTACAATACCTGCACAGCCTCTTCATGTTTCCTTATACATTATTCAGCTAACGGAGGGCGCTTTAAAGGCAGATAATGGTCCATCGGTGATTGACACTGCCATTTACAGCATCAACTGGGTACACCGATTGGCCGGTTTGCAGTCGCCGACATCTCACCAACAGTAGTGGCAGCATCAAATGGGGCTAGGAGGAAGCTAGCTAGACCAACTAAACCTAAGGAACCTTTATCCTTAGATAATATAATTAGAATCGCTGAGTTCTATAAAAAGCCTTCAGCTTCATTAGCTGTAATCCGCTTACTTTTCATTGTATTAGTTGGTTATGCTGGATTACTCCGTGCTTCTGAATTACTTTATATTAAGCTAAGTAATATTTCCTTTAGTACCTGTGGGATGGAAATTGCCATTCCCAAACGGAAAAATTATCAGTTTAGAGAAGGGCACAAATCTGTTATTGCTAGATCCGATAAAATTACTTGCCCAGTTGCTATTACTAAAACATTGATTAGTTTGTTGCCTGTCTCACAAGATTTGGACTTACCTATAGTACGTAGGATTGTCAAACTAAAGACCGGGTATAGTTTCCATAAACATCTAGGAATTAGCTATTCCACCATCCGAGATGACTTTAAGAAGTTTTTATCTCCATTTGTTGAAAATATAAATCAATAGTGTTTACATAGCCTAAAATCCGGTGGCGCTTCTAATGAAGGCTATAAGAATGCCGATCCAGAACTGAAAGACAGACATGCTGGTTGGAAAAATCCTCTGACGAAGAGAAGATACATCAACTTAACGTCGAAGGACTTGCTACCAGTTACTCAAAGTATGGGTTTTTAAACTTGTAAAAAAAAAAAAACTCGTCCTTATTGGGGGGACTGAGTTTTCGTCTGGCCCAATCCAGGAGTTTCCTACACTGGTGTTTCCCCACAGGTTTTATTTGCCGAGGTAGGTTTTTTCTGGCCACCCTGACGAAACTCAATAAATTTCTTAACACCCATACATATATTTATATATATGTTCAGCATTACCTCTTATAGAGTAAATAGCATAAACTTGTGTTGTACTTGACAATGTTCGACAATTAATGTTTAATTATGAGTAATTAAAGACATGGCCTGGTACTCGGAGCTACCAGTATTCACCAAGAATTATTGTGTATTGCTCATTATTTAGCGTAGAATAGAGATTTTTTCCTCCCGTACAGAATATTAACTGCTACTTCGCTCGCTGCGCAGCAACTAGCAGCGCCGGAATAAATATCATTGGTTTAAAATCGTGTCAATAACTCTGAACAAAGGAGTCATCAGTATACATGCATCAGGAGTTCCGGACTTCCGGTTGGATCACACTGCATTCTGGGTAGGTGTGCTCAGAAAAGTAGGCATCAACTTCCAGAGCGGCCATATTGGATTTGAGCGCAGTCAACTTGGAAACTTTATTAATCCCGTTCTAAAGCTTAAACATCGACTTAGAACTCCCAACTGAAGAATCTGTAAAGGTAAGATATTCCGTGTATTAGGTAGTAAGTTTTTGAACTTGCAAAGGAGCAAAAATTGACTGCACTCAAATCCAATATGGCCGATCTAGAAGTTGATGCCCACTTTTCTGAGCCCACCTACCCAGAATGCAGTGTGATCCAACCGGAAGTCCGGAATTCCTGATGCATGTATTAGACTGAAGCGTAATGGACGTCATAATAACAGGATCATTTTGCCTATCAAATGAGGGCTATTTAGAAAACTAAAAGTCTTAAAATTCGATCTGTGGATTAACCAGGTCTCGTTAGAAATTCAGAGTTTCAATTTAAGATGCTTCGCGGGATGTTTGTTCGGTGTAGAAGGAAATGTTCGCTCCGAGTTCTACTAATAGCAATTGTTTTCATTGCCGGTTTTAAAACGTTTTATTTCTCCACCGAGAAAAGAGACAACGAGAAGAAATTGTCGATAAGTGTGAAAGGCTTGACAGATGAGGTGGTGGCCACACTAATACCGGGGAGTCGGTCTCACTTTAAGATTATGAAACCCTCTTGTGAACCAGTTATAGAGACAAACATCTTCGCGCTGGTTCTAGTTCATAGTGCTGCACAAAATGGAGGGCAGAGGGACGCCATAAGAAGCACTTGGGGACTCAGTTACAACTGGAATTATTTTAACTTCGGGTACACTACAGTATTTATAGTTGGAAAAAGTGGAGATCAAAACATCGATGGAAATGTCACAGAAGAAAGTAACAGCTACAGAGATCTCCTTTTGGGAAACTTTCACGACTCGTATAAGAATCTCCTTTTTAAGATCTTAATGGGGTTGAAGTGGGCAACGAGAGCAGTGAACTGCAGATTTATTGTGAAAACTGATGATGACATGTACGTCAACATGCCAAACGTGTTTCACTGGCTGAAACACGATCGGTTTTAAGAATGTCATTGTTTAATTTACGTTCTAGAATTAGCGACTATTGATAATTGAAGAGCAAAAGCCAATTACTGATTATTGCGTTCGACGAAGGAGAACGCAACCTAATCTGGTGACGGGTTCCCTGTGCCTGTGTGTGACGTGTTTGCCGGTAGCCAAAAAAAAGTTCAGTATTACAAAATGCCTCGATATCATGAACGGCCGGGGAACTGGTAACTATATACACGATGCTCAGAGAAACGTCTAGTATAAGTGTTTTATTATTTTCCCAATCCAATGCAATAATGTTTAAAAAGTTAGCAATGCCGATAAATAATAATAATAGCCTTTATTTATAGAGCGCCATTTCCAAAATACCCAATAGCGCTTTACAAAATATTTACAATATAAGTACAAAAATATCATTAACATTAAAAATCCTAATTTACAATTTCTCGTGATAAACAGAAATACTGAGAAAGATTAAAAAGCTATTAAAAATTTATATAAAGTATCTCTAATAATAATGATAATCATAATAATAATAAAATATAATAGAATGCTCCAAACGCTTCTAATCATAGACCTTCTTAAAAAGATGTGTCTTCAGTTGAGTTTTAAAAGTAGTTAGCGAGCTACATAGTCTCAAACTCTGAGGCAGATCATTCCATAGCGAGGGTACTGCGCAAGAAAACGCTCTGTATCCATAACTACGCAGATTGTACGAAGGAGCGACAAGTCTCATGCTAGCGGAAGATCTCAAATTGCGCCTCGGTATATATAAATTAATAACATCAATTATGTACCCTGGTGCTATTCCATGTAAAGCCTTATAAGTGATAAGTAGTAATTTGTACTCAATACGTTGTTCTATCGGCAACCAATGTAGGTTGTACATAACCGGTGTTATGTGATCTTTCTTACGAGAAAGCGTCACGACACGAGCGGCAGCATTCTGAACACTCTGTAAGCGATCAGTCAGATATTTGGGTAGTCCATACAGTAGGGAGTTGCAGTAGTCGAGCCTAGAAGTTACAAAAGCGTGAACTAGTGTCTCAGCTGACTGAAAGCTGAGGTATTTCCTGATGCGGCTGATATTTCTTAAGATATATCAAAGCCTGTAGCATTCGACAAAGTCTGATGTCCAAACTATATCAAGTCAAACATGGTCTGTTTTGTCGGCGCGGTCGTTGAAGAGAGAACTGAATCAGCTTGAATCGATTCAACTTGGCCATAATTTGTGTTGTCCAGTAACAAGCGAGTGAATTCTGTTGGATTCTGCTTTTCGCTGTACATACAGATACAAAAACTACAAACAGTAAGATGACCTGACTGAAGAGAAATCTAGGTCTGAGTTTTCTAGATACCCGTAATCGCCGTATCTTGTGTGAGTTGCGACACTGTGTACATCTTAGTTATACAAATATTCAACACTAGCTAACATATTCAGGCAGAGAGTTAATCTATAACGACATTTTGATATGCCAAGGAACTGGAAAATCAACACAGTACGAGGTGAGGCAAATTTAAAGTACTTAGTTCATTGCTGTGTTCCCTAATCGATTAATCTACACTGAATTTCTGACGGACCTGAAACAAGGCTGATCAAAGCCAGGACCCGGCTACCAACATTGACCATAAATTATTCTGCAACTAAACAATGGCAGCCAACCTTGTTTTCACATGAAAAATACTGTGAATGATCTAAGGAACTGCATGGGGTGTACTTTATACACATGCATATATATTTTATGTTCTACACTGGAATGTACTTAGTATTATGAATGCTAGGAACTGGAATGCAGTTTATACACATCTGAATAGCCATAGCTAGCTAATAGGGTTGATTTGTGTTCTACACTAACTCCAATTATTGCTGTACACTGTATACCACACAGAAAAAATGTGCTATGAATGTTCAAATGAATGCCACTAACCATATAAAACACACATGTATACATATAGCCACATTAGCATTGCATCCAATGATTTTATGTTACCGTGACAAAGATAATTACAGTTTTATACCCACATGCATTCCCTTGTATATTAACTTATAAGTCAAGACATCAAAATTTTCACATTAGTTAAAAACAAGCATTTTTGATCAGGATTACTTACACCGTCAACATCATTGCAGCAATCTTTCAGCCTTTTGTGTTACCACAGTCCTCAGTTTCTCTTAGAAAAATATGTCGAATGCACTTTGATAATCTACGATTACTACTAGTTTTTAATTCTAGAGCGAATTTATGTTGTAATATCTCATGTACACAAGCAGGTTTATTTGCTCGTCAGGTATACGGCAAAACATGAGGTACACCACTATTCACTGGTCATTTGTGGTATACAAGTCCATACTTTTTCCGGCGACGGATAAAATGGCGTTCTACGGAGTGGATTTGTCGTACTTGGAGGACGGCTGATGACTCGAGAAACGCGGCTGGTTCAGATTGATTGGGATATTTACATCGTAAATCTATTACTTCGATGCCTCGTGAAGGCAAACGGCGATTGGATGTGTTTTACCAAGAAAACTTCGCCCCGACTTGGAGTAGTTTGAAGGTAAGTTTAGCGGTCTCGCCTCCTACCTTGTCTTTCCTTAGTATGGGTTAGGGTTTTAAGGGAAAATTTTGCTGAAATTCGCTATAACATGGCACAGACATAGTTAAGGAACACAAGAAGACACTGTATAGGTTTTTGTCGAGTTTTATTCAAGATTTACGTTGTACATGGAAAACTAAAAAATCCCATACAAATGCTGTTAAATATTATACAGATCCCAAGCTTGGGCTACCTGTGGTTAGAGCGGTAACTGAGTGTCACGGTCAGTACTGAAGGGTCTTTATATTAAGAAGCCAAAAATGAGAAGTTGTTCACAAACTTTCTCGATAATAACACAGATTAATTTCTGTTCAATTTTAAGCTCCTCCACAGGCCATTGTAATCTTATCCGGATTTTGAGAGTGTGGGTTTCCCTTGTTAGCCGCCTGTACTGTGGAGTGTAACTTTGTAATGATATCCGCCGTCATTCTGTGCCCAAACGCCATCATTGTTCTGATAAAACACAAGTCAGTAAGATGACCCCGCACTGCATCGGATCCAGAAGCATGTATATGTATCCCAGGCATTAAAGTCGCATGTACTCCTATCGCCTTTGCAAGGATTCCTATATAAACATCATCTGTTTCGAAGGGTTTTATATAGCGAGTTCCGTTAAGTAGCCCAGAAACAATGTTTGCTGACAAAGCATACAATCCGCCAGTGCAGAACGGTGGAAACGTGGTTTCATTAAAGTCCTCATGAGCTACAAAGTGTTTATGTTCTTTCTCACGTTCTGGTAGCAATCCAATAGCGACCCAACCAGCATATAAACGGCCGTGGGTTTGAGATTTGTTCAGCCAGTGAAACACGTTTGGCATGTTGACGTACATGTCATCATCAGTTTTCACAATAAATCTGCAGTTCACTGCTCTCGTTGCCCACTTCAACCCCATTAAGATCTTAAAAAGGAGATTCTTATACGAGTCGTGAAAGTTTCCCAAAAGGAGATCTCTGTAGCTGTTACTTTCTTCTGTGACATTTCCATCGATGTTTTGATCTCCACTTTTTCCAACTATAAATACTGTAGTGTACCCGAAGTTAAAATAATTCCAGTTGTAACTGCATGAGTCCCCAAGTGCTTCTTATGGCGTCCCTCTGCCCTCCATTTTGTGCAGCACTATGAACTAGAACGAGCGCGAAGATGTGTGTCTCTATAACTGGTTCACAAGAGGGTTTCATAATCTTAAAATGAGACCGACTCCCCGGTATTAGTGTGGCCACCACCTCATCTGTCAAGCCTTTCACACTTATCGACAATTTCTTCTCGTTGTCTCTTTTCTCGGTGGAGAAATAAAACGTTTTAAAACCGGCAATGAAAACAATTGCTATTAGTAGAACTCGGAGCGAACATTTCCTTCTACACCGAACAAACATCCCGCGAAGCATCTTAAATTGAAACTCTGAATTTCTAACGAGACCTGGTTAATCCACAGATCGAATTTTAAGACTTTTAGTTTTCTAAATAGCCCTCATTTGATAGGCAAAATGATCCTGTTATTATGACGTCCATTACGCTTCAGTCTAATACATGCATCAGGAATTCCGGACTTCCGGTTGGATCACACTGCATTCTGGGTAGGTGGGCTCAGAAAAGTGGGCATCAACTTCTAGATCGGCCATATTGGATTTGAGTGCAGTCAATTTTTGCTCCTTTGCAAGTTCAAAAACTTACTACCTAATACACGGAATATCTTACCTTTACAGATTCTTCAGTTGGGAGTTCTAAGTCGATGTTTAAGCTTTAGAACGGGATTAATAAAGTTTCCAAGTTGACTGCGCTCAAATCCAATATGGCCGCTCTGGAAGTTGATGCCCACTTTTCTGAGCCCACCTACCCAGAATGCAGTGTGATCCAACCGGAAGTCCGGAACTCCTGATGCATGTATACTGATGACTCCTTTGTTCAGAGTTATTGACACGATTTTAAACCAATGATATTTATTCCGGCGCTGCTAGTTGCTGCGCAGCGAGCGAAGTAGCAGTTAATATTCTGTACGGGAGGAAAAAATCTCTATTCTACGCTAAATAATGAGCAATACACAATAATTCTTGGTGAATACTGGTAGCTCCGAGTACCAGGCCATGTCTTTAATTACTCATAATTAAACATTAATTGTCGAACATTGTCAAGTACAACACAAGTTTATGCTATTTACTCTATAAGAGGTAATGCTGAACATATATATAAATATATGTATGGGTGTTAAGAAATTTATTGAGTTTCGTCAGGGTGGCCAGAAAAAACCTACCTCGGCAAAAAAAACCTGTGGGGAAACACCAGTGTAGGAAACTCCTGGATTGGGCCAGACGAAAACTGAGTCCCCCCAATAAGGACGATTTTTTTTTTTTACAAGTTTAAAAACCCATACTTTGAGTAACTGGTAGCAAGTCCTTCGACGTTAAGTTGATGTATCTTCGCTTCGTGAGAGGATTTTTCCAACCAGCATGTCTGTCTTTCAGTTCTGGATCGGCATTCTTATAGCCTTCATTAGAAGCGCCACCGGATTTTAGGCTATGTAAACACTATTGATTTATATTTTCAACAAATGGAGATAAAAACTTCTTAAAGTCATCTCGGATGGTGGAATAGCTAATTCCTAGATGTTTATGGAAACTATACCCGGTCTTTAGTTTGACAATCCTACGTACTATAGGTAAGTCCAAATCTTGTGAGACAGGCAACAAACTAATCAATGTTTTAGTAATAGCAACTGGGCAAGTAATTTTATCGGATCTAGCAATAACAGATTTGTGCCCTTCTCTAAACTGATAATTTTTCCGTTTGGGAATGGCAATTTCCATCCCACAGGTACTAAAGGAAATATTACTTAGCTTAATATAAAGTAATTCAGAAGCACGGAGTAATCCAGCATAACCAACTAATACAATGAAAAGTAAGCGGATTACAGCTAATGAAGCTGAAGGCTTTTTATAGAACTCAGCGATTCTAATTATATTATCTAAGGATAAAGGTTCCTTAGGTTTAGTTGGTCTAGCTAGCTTCCTCCTAGCCCCATTTGATGCTGCCACTACTGTTGGTGAGATGTCGGCGACTGCAAACCGGCCAATCGGTGTACCCAGTTGATGCTGTAAATGGCAGTGTTAATCACCGATGGACCATTATCTGCCTTTAAAGCGCCCTCCGTTAGCTGAATAATGTATAAGGAAACATGAAGAGGCTGTGCAGGTATTGTAGGAACTCCTTCCTTAGACAATGCCCATGCAGGCCACCGTTGCCAACCATAAGAATACTTGGTGCACGTGCGATCAGCAGATGACGACATAACCAAGTCGAGAAGAGAAGGTAGTCGTGCGCGCAGAACAGGGTCAATCAGTCGTTAAGATTCTCTCCAAATGCCGGCATTTGCTATATCTAAAAATAAACAAATAAACAAATAAAAACTAGTGTGGTAAAAATATATAAATTAAGCGATATATCACTAAATAAGTTATAAGTTAATCTCTTTCTTCTTTTATTATTTGTTGAATGTCAGTAAGTAATTTGACCAATCCTCATCGACCTCAACCTAAGTGGGAGGAATCAATGAGGCAAAGCGCCTGTACCTCCAAATGTGGATCAATTTACGTATCTGGGTAAGATCACGAGATCGTAGACGATAATCGTGCTCGGTCCATGCAGGACGAAATCGTGCTCGATGTCAATCTCGAAATCGTGCTCGATCTCAAAAATTTGCAGGTCAAATATTATGGAGGGAGGTGGGATCAAGGGATTTTTTTGCTTTCCATTTTCTTACCACAACTTATAACATGTGCATTTGTTCCATGCAGTTATTTTAATAAGTTTGGAATAATGGCAAACATGACAAGTTTTTCATTAATTGACAAATTGACTCGCGACAAGGAATTACGAAATCTATAGTTCCCAGAGCCCTCGAAATTGTTTTGCCATACACACGACGAGCAAATAAACTAGAAAATGGGTCATAACACGTCGTCATCAATGATAGAGCGGAAGAAATACGCTTATCACGAGTAATATCAGAATTTGGATTAATGGCGTGTACATATATAGTCCTTGAATAAAAAGGATAACTGAGTTCTGTTTTTGTCTTTCTTTTAATCTCACTCATTTGGAATACTACAACCCAAAACAGTCAAAGGGCCCAGCCTCGGCGAAATAATTTTATCAAGATCGCTGCCACGTTAAAGGGACTGTGTCACGGTAAGACTTTATATTCGTTTTTCCGAGCCGGAAAAATCTATTTCCACCGATTTTGATATGAACTAACGAACCTCTCGGCCATGTGGGATGCTTAAAATGAAAGCAAATATGCAAAAATGACTAACAAACAGTGTATATAAACAGTCTCCAGGGGAAATATTGAAAATCCTTACAATCAAGCATTGAGGGAGGGAAGTTTAACTGTTTGTATCCAATTAACAGCCACTAAACGAGCGATTACTCGATACATGCGCAGTACCATGACATAGCCCCTTTAAAGAAACCAGACTGTTGACATCCAGGACAACTGCACTGAAGACAATAGAGTAAAATGCAGCCATGTTGTCTGGCAACGTGGTTAGTTTTATCGAAAACATTGAATCACTTGTTATCGTATTTTTTTTAAATACTTGAATGGGAGAAATAGTTTCGTATTTGCAATTTGCTGCTGATTAATGACGACCCGTCACTGCCTGAGGAGCACACATATCTCCGATGTAGGTGTCACAGCGTTTTCACATGTAGAGATATTTTTAGATGGTGGGATGTACCAGCGGCGGGAAAACGATGCCTCATTAGCTACTCTCGTTATACCAACAATGTTCATGGCTGCTACGCTTTTGAGATTCAGTATCCCTTATCCGCTATCCTTGGGTGCAATCATTCATACCGTTCAAAAAAATAACCTAACTTGTGAAAATGCTCGGTGACACAGGCCATAGTTAATAATAAATAATAATAATAATATATACATTTATATAGCGCCATATACACTACCTGTCCTATGGCGCTTTACAATCATAATATAAATCGATACGATGACTATAAAATACTAAAACTTGTTAAAAAAAGTTAAAAAATGGATTACTAATATTTAAAAAACTAAAAACTATATTACGAATACGTTGCTTTAAAAAGATAAGTCTTCAAACGTGATTTAAAAATATTAACAGAACTGCTAAGCCTAATCTCAGTTGGAAGAGCATTCCATAACCTTGGGGCGGCCACCGAGAAGGCTCTATCCCCATAGCTCTTGAGATTAGACTTAGGAATTGTAAGTAGGCACTGATTGGACGATCTTAAACTACGACTAGGATTATAGTGATGAAGTAAGTCACTTATATAAATAGGAGCCAAATTGTTCAGTGCCTTATAGGTTAAAAGTAAAATTTTAAAAATAACACGTTGTTCTATGGGAAGCCAGTGGAGCTGTCTGAGTAATGGCGTAGTGCGAGCGAACTTAGAATTTCGAGTAACTAGGCGAGCAGCGCAATTCTGGACAGATTGTAGTCTCTGAGTGAGATATTTCGGCAAGCCGTACAGCAAAGCATTGCAATTATCTAATCTGCACGTGACAAAAGCATGCACTAATGTTTCAGTACTGTCATCTGACAAATACTCCCTAATCTTAGTTATCTTCCTAAAATGATAGAAAGAAGACTTACACACAGCACTAACATGCTTCTCTAAAGACAAGCTATTATCAAACACTACCCCAATGTTCCTGGCAGAGAGTGAGGGCTGGACTAAATGGTCGCTAACTGAAATTGCATTAAGACATGGACGAGGGCGGTGCTTAGAGCTTATAATAAGGAGTTCTGTCTTATCTCTGTTTAGTTTTAACCTATTGGATATCATCCATTTATCTATATCGCTAACACAGGCTTCAACCCGAGTAACAGCTGATGCTTGGTCTTCGCCACTTAGGGAATCGAAGGACAAATACAACTGAGTGTCGTCCGCATAAAAATGAAACCCCATGTTGTGTTGCCTTACGATGTCCCCAAGTGGCGAAGTATATAACAGATAAAGAATGGGGCCCAGCACGGAACCCTGAGGCACTCCACATGATAAAGGACGGCTCGTGGACTTATCATCTCTAATGTTGACAAATTGATATCGATCGCTAAGATAAGAGCTAAACCAAGTATGGGCCAATCCCGTAACTCCAAAACGATAAGTCAACCTATTTAGTAATATCCCGTGGTCAACGGTATCAAACGCAGCAGATAAGTCTAAAAGGAGTAATATAACAGTCCGATGATTATCTAGGGCCTCCAGAATGTCATTATTTACTCTAACAAGGGCGGTCTCTGTACTATGTAAATGTTTATAGGCAGATTGAAAAACCTCGTCAAGATCGTTCTCGAAAATATAGTCAATCGTCTGCAACGCAACGACCTTTTCGGTGAGCTTTGACATAAACACAAGGTTAGAGATCGGCCTAAAATTAGAAAATTCTTCAAAATCAAGATGTAATTTCTTTAACTTAGGGTTCAGTAGAGCTAATTTAAAACTATCAGGCATCGTAGCAGTGTCAATAGAGAGGTTGATGATCTTGGCCATGATGGGTAAAAGAACAGGTATGCACTCCTTGAGGACAGAGGCAGGCAGTGGGTCCAGGGAACACGACTTTACTTTAGTGGCCTCGATAACAGCAGACACTTGCTCTGGTGAGACGTTCTTGAAGCTGGATAACACACAGCTACACGAAGAGGAAACGCCAGAGAACATGGGCGAACTGTTAGACTCGGCTTAATAGAGTGGAATGGTTAGGAAACCCGGCAAACTTCAAAGGGGCTAACAAAGGCGCTGCCATTTATGTTGGAAGGGGGCAAGACAAAAGATTGTGCAGGGTCATAGTTCATTAGCGTCCCCTGAACGACTGAACTCACACGTTTCTATTGGCTGATTGATTAACACATTGGAATTTCTATTGTGTTTTGTGCAGGGTCACGGTTGAAAAAAGCTAACAAAGACATATAACAAAGAAGGTCGCTGGGTTTCATAACCATTCCACTCTATTAACTATGCACAGGCCTATAAATAGTACGCCGGCATTTTCGAACATTTAACCAACACTGCGCAGTGAGTCTGAAGTCATCGCTATCAGTGGCAAATTACAACTGAAAACGAAAAGTATACACCTGTTACATTAAATGTTGTCCAGGATAAACGACAAGCGACATACCCCAGACCGAAATGGATTAATTTCCTATTCGTAATGAACTTATCATCATCGTCGACCCCTTGGGACATTCATACTCCTTATAAACCACTCCTTAGACCTGTCACACCACTTGACGTCGCACTTTCAGCGGCCCTAGTTTCCTAGCTGCTTTTCTGTTTTCTTGCATGATTGCGACACCTTCTGTTCGTCTCAATAAAACGTTGCTGACTTCCGTGCGGCTCCCTCCAATATATTGTCTCATTGTCATTATTAATGTAAATAGAAATATTTTTTATTCGCCTGAGCGAAGCGAAAGAGAATAGAATTATGGTTGTTGCTATTAGTCTGGTGAATTCGTTTGTTTTTTAGTCAAACGCTTTAAAGTGCCACTACGACGAAAATTTACCATTTCGATTTGCCACTTTTTCAGTGTCTATAGGTCAATCAGTATTAGAAATATCCGAAATAGTAAAAATTATTCCCAAATGGGCATGTTATACCACAAATTTTAGGAGAGTTTACCGGTAAAATCCTGTCCGCCATTGCTGGAAGCCGTGCCCTTTGTTCAGCTTTAAACAAAGGTTTATTCACCGGAAGTGATGTCATACACTTAACACGACAACCTCGTGTATGACATCACTTCCGGTGAATAAACCATTGTTTAAAGCTGAACAAAGGGCACGGCTTCCAGTAATGGCGGACGTGTAGATTCAATATTCGGAGCTAAAAAAATAAGACTTCCTGTCGTTGTATCGAAAAACAATTTGAACTGGTAATAATATATGAACTCTACTTTATGAATATGCAAAAACATTGATATGTCAAAATTTGATCGTAGGGGCACTTTAATAAAAATATTGATAATAACATTCCATTCCGCATAGCTGCAAGTTATAATGACAACCTTTGTCATAAAGTTGAGATGAAATTTATTATTATCAGTGCTTGTTTGTCGGTAATGTATGAATCATCACATTACACAAACGCAGGAAACTTTGTAATAATCGGTAAGCGTACCCATCAGCCCGGTGTACACGATAAGCATTCTGGGCACGTCACTCCTAACGTTTTCACCGAAAGGGTCTAAGAACCCTAGATTGATCATTTACACAACAAAAATAAGGGGTGCCATCAGTTGAAACTGGCCAGGTCCGTCACGATAGGACCGTAAAAAGTATGGTATATCGAACCGACACTGAGGTGAATAATTGTTTTAGTATATACCACACAAGTGAATAACCAGCGCCAAAAAGGTATTTTATTTTCTGACAAATGGACAAAAATAGCTGCTTCGTTCAGTGGTGATTAGTTAACACTGAATTATTCACCTCAGGTGACTAGTGGTGGGTATTTACTGAAATCTACCACTGGAATAATAATATCCAACGTATCCTCGCTCTAGAATTATCAATAATCAGTAATTGGCTTTTGCTCTTCGATTCAATTATCAATAATCGCTCATTCTAGAACGCAAATTAAACATTAATTAATTCCAAAACGAATCCTAACTCGAACCACAAAACGAACCCTAACCATCGGACGAGTTCACGGGTAAACGACGGGTTCTCGCTCACCTAGAGCTAGGGTTCACAGGTAAACAAGATCAGAAGGTAAGCGAGAGTAAAGTAATTTGTGAGCGCCCCTACTCGGGCTCGAACTCGTAACCGTTTGCGTGTAGTGCTTGGTAGTACAGACGTCATGACCACTACACTAAGCGCGTCTTCCGCCCTTTGAAATGGAACAAATGTTTAAAGGGATACCCGATTGAAAAACACATTGGGGCTCAAAAGAATCTTCAACATGTTCTTTGTTCAGAAAATGTATTAAAATTTGATCAAACGTTTTTAGTATTAAGAACGAGCACCTCAAAGTTGGCCCCGCGAAGACATGGGCGCCGCCATCTTTGTTTGCATTTACGGAAGTGACGTCACTTCGTCCCACCAGCGTATCGCGGCTACTTGTCTTTGTATGATTTTCACACGCTCGGAATTAAAGTGGATATATTTTCATCGAGATTGCAGAGGAATTCTTACAGAAACCGGAATTATGATGAAGACGACATTATGAGAAAAGTTCAGAAGACTGGGAGGAGGAAGAAAAGCATTGGGAAGGCGAGAAATTATCAGACGAACAATAAGGTCTCGTAACTGCCATTTAATAACAGCAAAACAACATGGCTTAAAAGACTCGAGTGACTTCTGAATAAGTATAAGAACTACAATGTATGTGAGGTACAGTTAAGGCGTTTATCATCCTAAAAACACCTAATAAGTGAGAGAGTGAGAACGCTGGTGGGACGAAGTGACGTCACTTCCGTAAATGCAAACAAAGATGGCGGCGCCCATGTCTTCGTGGGGCCAACTTTGAGGTGCTCATTCTTAATACTAAAAACCTTTGATCAAATTTTAATACATTTTCTGAACAAAGAACATGTTGAAGATTCTTTTGAGCCCCAATGTGTTTTTCACTCGGGTATCCCTTTAACAATTATTCACTGAAGCCGCTTCGGCGAGGTAAATATCTACCACTATTTACCGACACTGAGGTAAATAGTTGTTTTAGTATATACCACAATGCAGGTAAATAGCCAGCACCAATTAGTTATTTTATTTTCTGCCAAATGGACAAAAACGCGCGCGAGTTGATCGCTGCTTCGCTCGGAGGTGAATATGAAATAGAATCCCATAGCACGACTCAAACTCGCGCGCTGATTGGCTAACGTAGCGTTTAATATTTTGTGGAATTCAATGGTTTGAAAGCTGTATTCAACGGCTTGAAAAGCTGTATTCAACGATGTACAGGAAGCCCGCGCGTAAATATTTTGTTTATTTTTATTATCGCGAACAGAGACACAAATCATGTTAAAATTACAAACCAGGATATTCACAAAGTTAACAGTAGTAAAAGAACGTGAAAATTAGATATCGTTGATTCCGTTTTTCACGAGAAATGTTATGTTTTGGCGCTCGACTGAACAAGAAACCGACTCTAATCATCCGAGGAATCGACAAAAACAACTGCAGCAAAAATGTGTGATTTTGAACGAAAAAGCTGGGGCTTCCTGGATTTGCTGATTTAATTGATGTAATATTCACACAGAGAAGCTAAATGACTGAAAACAGTAAAAGCAGGACGAAAAGCACGGCTACAGAACGGTACTAAAATCGTGGTACAAGGAAAATTTTGGAAACGAGTGGACTGAACACAAGTAACATTCAACAGTTCAAAAACAGGTTTATTTATTGTGAGAATTGAACATTAACATTTGGTAGTTTGCTTAAAAAGTAAGGAACACTTAATACTTACAAGTTTGTGCGTATATATACTTGTGCAGCAGCTCTTCGGTTTGTCAGGTTTTAGATTTTCACTTAGCGAGAACTGGTTTCAACAGGCCGCCGGTTTTCTAAATCTTTCACAAACATTCACAATTTTGTCTCCAGTTAATGCACTTTCGCTTTCTTGGTAAAGATTAGATCGACATTAAGTGTACCTAAATAAAATACAGGTGTTTTCGTGCATAAAAATCCAGTTTTGATGTCGGAAAACCAAATTTTGTGAGCAACGACTGCACTCTTAGTTGAACATCGTGCGAGTCTCAGTCTAATTTTAGCTTGATTCCTATTCGCTCGTTAGTTTACCGCGCAATGGGTTCCTGGCGCGTGGCGGGAATTTCAGCAACTTTCAGACTGAGTATATTCTTTATTTATTTTCGTAAATCACTAGATGCAATGGGATTCAAAGAAAATTCATTGCCTGACGAGGGAATTCCATGTTAAATTTCACGCGAAAAAGCGATATCGCACGAATCGCGAATATTCACTGATTGAGTAGCCAATCAATGCGCGGGCGAAAAGTGATATTCACTGGTGTGGTATATACTTATTTTATTTATCCTTGATCGGTTTTAAGAATGTCATTGTTTAATTTACGTTCTAGAATTAGCGACTATTGATAATTGAAGAGCAAAAGCCAATTACTGATTATTGCGTTCGACGAAGGAGAACGCAACCTAATCTGGTGACGGGTTCCCTGTGCCTGTGTGTGACGTGTTTGCCGGTAGCCAAAAAAAAGTTCAGTATTACAAAATGCCTCGATATCATGAACGGCCGGGGAACTGGTAACTATATACACGATGCTCAGAGAAACGTCTAGTATAAGTGTTTTATTATTTTCCCAATCCAATGCAATAATGTTTAAAAAGTTAGCAATGCCGATAAATAATAATAATAGCCTTTATTTATAGAGCGCCATTTCCAAAATACCCAATAGCGCTTTACAAAATATTTACAATATAAGTACAAAAATATCATTAACATTAAAAATCCTAATTTACAATTTCTCGTGATAAACAGAAATACTGAGAAAGATTAAAAAGCTATTAAAAATTTATATAAAGTATCTCTAATAATAATGATAATCATAATAATAATAAAATATAATAGAATGCTCCAAACGCTTCTAATCATAGACCTTCTTAAAAAGATGTGTCTTCAGTTGAGTTTTAAAAGTAGTTAGCGAGCTACATAGTCTCAAACTCTGAGGCAGATCATTCCATAGCGAGGGTACTGCGCAAGAAAACGCTCTGTATCCATAACTACGCAGATTGTACGAAGGAGCGACAAGTCTCATGCTAGCGGAAGATCTCAAATTGCGCCTCGGTATATATAAATTAATAACATCAATTATGTACCCTGGTGCTATTCCATGTAAAGCCTTATAAGTGATAAGTAGTAATTTGTACTCAATACGTTGTTCTATCGGCAACCAATGTAGGTTGTACATAACCGGTGTTATATGATCTTTCTTACGAGAAAGCGTCACGACACGAGCGGCAGCATTCTGAACACTCTGTAAGCGATCAGTCAGATATTTGGGTAGTCCATACAGTAGGGAGTTGCAGTAGTCGAGCCTAGAAGTTACAAAAGCGTGAACTAGTGTCTCAGCTGACTGAAAGCTGAGGTATTTCCTGATGCGGCTGATATTTCTTAAGATATATCAAAGCCTGTAGCATTCGACAAAGTCTGATGTCCAAACTATATCAAGTCAAACATGGTCTGTTTTGTCGGCGCGGTCGTTGAAGAGAGAACTGAATCAGCTTGAATCGATTCAACTTGGCCATAATTTGTGTTGTCCAGTAACAAGCGAGTGAATTCTGTTGGATTCTGCTTTTCGCTGTACATACAGATACAAAAACTACAAACAGTAAGATGACCTGACTGAAGAGAAATCTAGGTCTGAGTTTTCTAGATACCCGTAATCGCCGTATCTTGTGTGAGTTGCGACACTGTGTACATCTTAGTTATACAAATATTCAACACTAGCTAACATATTCAGGCAGAGAGTTAATCTATAACGACATTTTGATATGCCAAGGAACTGGAAAATCAACACAGTACGAGGTGAGGCAAATTTAAAGTACTTAGTTCATTGCTGTGTTCCCTAATCGATTAATCTACACTGAATTTCTGACGGACCTGAAACAAGGCTGATCAAAGCCAGGACCCGGCTACCAACATTGACCATAAATTATTCTGCAACTAAACAATGGCAGCCAACCTTGTTTTCACATGAAAAATACTGTGAATGATCTAAGGAACTGCATGGGGTGTACTTTATACACATGCATATATATTTTATGTTCTACACTGGAATGTACTTAGTATTATGAATGCTAGGAACTGGAATGCAGTTTATACACATCTGAATAGCCATAGCTAGCTAATAGGGTTGATTTGTGTTCTACACTAACTCCAATTATTGCTGTACACTGTATACCACACAGAAAAAATGTGCTATGAATGTTCAAATGAATGCCACTAACCATATAAAACACACATGTATACATATAGCCACATTAGCATTGCATCCAATGATTTTATGTTACCGTGACAAAGATAATTACAGTTTTATACCCACATGCATTCCCTTGTATATTAACTTATAAGTCAAGACATCAAAATTTTCACATTAGTTAAAAACAAGCATTTTTGATCAGGATTACTTACACCGTCAACATCATTGCAGCAATCTTTCAGCCTTTTGTGTTACCACAGTCCTCAGTTTCTCTTAGAAAAATATGTCGAATGCACTTTGATAATCTACGATTACTACTAGTTTTTAATTCTAGAGCGAATTTATGTTGTAATATCTCATGTACACAAGCAGGTTTATTTGCTCGTCAGGTATACGGCAAAACATGAGGTACACCACTATTCACTGGTCATTTGTGGTATACAAGTCCATACTTTTTCCGGCGACGGATAAAATGGCGTTCTACGGAGTGGATTTGTCGTACTTGGAGGAGGCTGATGACTCGAGAAACGCGGCTGGTTCAGATTGATTGGGATATTTACATCGTAAATCTATTACTTCGATGCCTCGTGAAGGCAAACGGCGATTGGATGTGTTTTACCAAGAAAACTTCGCCCCGACTTGGAGTAGTTTGAAGGTAAGTTTAGCGGTCTCGCCTCCTACCTTGTCTTTCCTTAGTATGGGTTAGGGTTTTAAGGGAAAATTTTGCTGAAATTCGCTATAACATGGCACAGACATAGTTAAGGAACACAAGAAGACACTGTATAGGTTTTTGTCGAGTTTTATTCAAGATTTACGTTGTACATGGAAAACTAAAAAATCCCATACAAATGCTGTTAAATATTATACAGATCCCAAGCTTGGGCTACCTGTGGTTAGAGCGGTAACTGAGTGTCACGGTCAGTACTGAAGGGTCTTTATATTAAGAAGCCAAAAATGAGAAGTTGTTCACAAACTTTCTCGATAATAACACAGATTAATTTCTGTTCAATTTTAAGCTCCTCCACAGGCCATTGTAATCTTATCCGGATTTTGAGAGTGTGGGTTTCCCTTGTTAGCCGCCTGTACTGTGGAGTGTAACTTTGTAATGATATCCGCCGTCATTCTGTGCCCAAACGCCATCATTGTTCTGATAAAACACAAGTCAGTAAGATGACCCCGCACTGCATCGGATCCAGAAGCATGTATATGTATCCCAGGCATTAAAGTCGCATGTACTCCTATCGCCTTTGCAAGGATTCCTATATAAACATCATCTGTTTCGAAGGGTTTTATATAGCGAGTTCCGTTAAGTAGCCCAGAAACAATGTTTGCTGACAAAGCATACAATCCGCCAGTGCAGAACGGTGGAAACGTGGTTTCATTAAAGTCCTCATGAGCTACAAAGTGTTTATGTTCTTTCTTACGTTCTGGTAGCAATCCAATAGCGACCCAACCAGCATATAAACGGCCGTGGGTTTGAGATTTGTTCAGCCAGTGAAACACGTTTGGCATGTTGACGTACATGTCATCATCAGTTTTCACAATAAATCTGCAGTTCACTGCTCTCGTTGCCCACTTCAACCCCATTAAGATCTTAAAAAGGAGATTCTTATACGAGTCGTGAAAGTTTCCCAAAAGGAGATCTCTGTAGCTGTTACTTTCTTCTGTGACATTTCCATCGATGTTTTGATCTCCACTTTTTCCAACTATAAATACTGTAGTGTACCCGAAGTTAAAATAATTCCAGTTGTAACTGAGTCCCCAAGTGCTTCTTATGGCGTCCCTCTGCCCTCCATTTTGTGCAGCACTATGAACTAGAACCAGCGCGAAGATGTTTGTCTCTATAACTGGTTCACAAGAGGGTTTCATAATCTTAAAGTGAGACCGACTCCCCGGTATTAGTGTGGCCACCACCTCATCTGTCAAGCCTTTCACACTTATCGACAATTTCTTCTCGTTGTCTCTTTTCTCGGTGGAGAAATAAAACGTTTTAAAACCGGCAATGAAAACAATTGCTATTAGTAGAACTCGGAGCGAACATTTCCTTCTACACCGAACAAACATCCCGCGAAGCATCTTAAATTGAAACTCTGAATTTCTAACGAGACCTGGTTAATCCACAGATCGAATTTTAAGACTTTTAGTTTTCTAAATAGCCCTCATTTGATAGGCAAAATGATCCTGTTATTATGACGTCCATTACGCTTCAGTCTAATACATGCATCAGGAATTCCGGACTTCCGGTTGGATCACACTGCATTCTGGGTAGGTGGGCTCAGAAAAGTGGGCATCAACTTCTAGATCGGCCATATTGGATTTGAGTGCAGTCAATTTTTGCTCCTTTGCAAGTTCAAAAACTTACTACCTAATACACGGAATATCTTACCTTTACAGATTCTTCAGTTGGGAGTTCTAAGTCGATGTTTAAGCTTTAGAACGGGATTAATAAAGTTTGCAAGTTGACTGCGCTCAAATCCAATATGGCCGCTCTGGAAGTTGATGCCTACTTTTCTGAGCCCACCTACCCAGAATGCAGTGTGATCCAACCGGAAGTCCGGAACTCCTGATGCATGTATACTGATGACTCCTTTGTTCAGAGTTATTGACACGATTTTAAACCAATGATATTTATTCCGGCGCTGCTAGTTGCTGCGCAGCGAGCGAAGTAGCAGTTAATATTCTGTACGGGAGGAAAAAATCTCTATTCTACGCTAAATAATGAGCAATACACAATAATTCTTGGTGAATACTGGTAGCTCCGAGTACCAGGCCATGTCTTTAATTACTCATAATTAAACATTAATTGTCGAACATTGTCAAGTACAACACAAGTTTATGCTATTTACTCTATAAGAGGTAATGCTGAACATATATATAAATATATGTATGGGTGTTAAGAAATTTATTGAGTTTCGTCAGGGTGGCCAGAAAAAAACCTACCTCGGCAAATAAAACCTGTGGGGAAACACCAGTGTAGGAAACTCCTGGATTGGGCCAGACGAAAACTCAGTCCCCCCAATAAGGACGAGTTTTTTTTTTTTACAAGTTTAAAAACCCATACTTTGAGTAACTGGTAGCAAGTCCTTCGACGTTAAGTTGATGTATCTTCTCTTCGTGAGAGGATTTTTCCAACCAGCATGTCTGTCTTTCAGTTCTGGATCGGCATTCTTATAGCCTTCATTAGAAGCGCCACCGGATTTTAGGCTATGTAAACACTATTGATTTATATTTTCAACAAATGGAGATAAAAACTTCTTAAAGTCATCTCGGATGGTGGAATAGCTAATTCCTAGATGTTTATGGAAACTATACCCGGTCTTTAGTTTGACAAACCTACGTACTATAGGTAAGTCCAAATCTTGTGAGACAGGCAACAAACTAATCAATGTTTTAGTAATAGCAACTGGGCAAGTAATTTTATCGGATCTAGCAATAACAGATTTGTGCCCTTCTCTAAACTGATAATTTTTCCGTTTGGGAATGGCAATTTCCATCCCACAGGTACTAAAGGAAATATTACTTAGCTTAATATAAAGTAATTCAGAAGCACGGAGTAATCCAGCATAACCAACTAATACAATGAAAAGTAAGCGGATTACAGCTAATGAAGCTGAAGGCTTTTTATAGAACTCAGCGATTCTAATTATATTATCTAAGGATAAAGGTTCCTTAGGTTTAGTTGGTCTAGCTAGCTTCCTCCCAGCCCCATTTGATGCTGCCACTACTGTTGGTGAGATGTCGGCGACTGCAAACCGGCCAATCGGTGTACCCAGTTGATGCTGTAAATGGCAGTGTCAATCACCGATGGACCATTATCTGCCTTTAAAGCGCCCTCCGTTAGCTGAATAATGTATAAGGAAACATGAAGAGGCTGTGCAGGTATTGTAGGAACTCCTTCCTTAGACAATGCCCATGCAGGCCACCGTTGCCAACCATAAGAATACTTGGTGCACGTGCGATCAGCAGATGACGACATAACCAAGTCGAGAAGAGAAGGTAGTCGTGCGCGCAGAACAGGGTCAATCAGTCGTTAAGATTCTCTCCAAATGCCGGCATTTGCTATATCTAAAAATAAACAAATAAACAAATAAAAACTAGTGTGGTAAAAATATATAAATTAAGCGATATATCACTAAATAAGTTATAAGTTAATCTCTTTCTTCTTTTATTATTTGTTGAATGTCAGTAAGTAATTTGACCAATCCTCATCGACCTCAACCTAAGTGGGAGGAATCAATGAGGCAAAGCGCCTGTACCTCCAAATGTGGATCAATTTACGTATCTGGGTAAGATCACGAGATCGTAGACGATAATCGTGCTCGGTCCATGCAGGACGAAATCGTGCTCGATGTCAATCTCGAAATCGTGCTCGATCTCAAAAATTTGCAGGTCGAAATCGTGCTCGATGTCAATCTCGAAATCGTGCTCGATCTCAAAAATTTGCAGGTCGAAATCGTGCTCGATTTCAAAACTTTGCAGGTCAAATATTATGGAGGGAGGTGGGATCAAGGGATTTTTTTGCTTTCCATTTTCTTACCACAACTTATGATAACATGTGCATTTGTTCCATGCAGTTATTTTAATAAGTTTGGAATAATGGCAAACATGACAAGTTTTGGGACCAAGTTTTTCATTAATTGACAAATTGACTCGCGACAAGGAATTACGAAATCTATAGTTCCCAGAGCCCTCGAAATTGTTTTGCCATACACACGACGAGCAAATAAACTAGAAAATGGGTCATAACACGTCGTCATCAATGATAGAGCGGAAGAAATACGCTTATCACGAGTAATATCAGAATTTGGATTAATGGCGTGTACATATATAGTCCTTGAATAAAAAGGATAACTGAGTTCTGGTTTTGTCTTTCTTTTAATCTCACTCATTTGGAATACTACAACCCAAAACAGTCAAAGGGCCCAGCCTCGGCGAAATAATTTTATCAAGATCGCTGCCACGTTAAAGGGACTGTGTCACGGTAAGACTTTATATTCGTTTTTCCGAGCCGGAAAAATCTATTTCCACCGATTTTGATATGAACTAACGAACCTCTCGGCCATGTGGGATGCTTAAAATGAAAGCAAATATGCAAAAATGACTAACAAACAGTGTATATAAACAGTCTCCAGGGGAAATATTGAAAATCCTTACAATCAAGCATTGAGGGAGGGAAGTTTAACTGTTTGTATCCAATTAACAGCCACTAAACGAGCGATTACTCGATACATGCGCAGTACCATGACATAGCCCCTTTAAAGAAACCAGACTGTTGACATCCAGGACAACTGCACTGAACACAATAGAGTAAAATGCAGCCATGTTGTCTGGCAACGTGGTTAGTTTTATCGAAAACATTGAATCACTTGTTATCGTATTTTTTTTAAATACTTGAATGGGAGAAATAGTTTCGTATTTGCAATTTGCTGCTGATTAATGACGACCCGTCACTGCCTGAGGAGCACACATATCTCCGATGTAGGTGTCACAGCGTTTTCACATGTAGAGATATTTTTAGATGGTGGGATGTACCAGCGGCGGGAAAACGATGCCTCATTAGCTACTCTCGTTATACCAACAATGTTCATGGCTGCTACGCTTTTGAGATTCAGTATCCCTTATCCGCTATCCTTGGGTGCAATCATTCATACCGTTCAAAAAAATAACCTAACTTGTGAAAATGCTCGGTGACACAGGCCATAGTTAATAGAGTGGAATGGTTAGGAAACCCGGCAAACTTCAAAGGGGCTAACAAAGGCGCTGCCATTTATGTTGGAAGAGGGCAAGACAAAAGATTGTGCAGGGTCATAGTTCATTAGCGTCCCCTGAACGACTGAACTCACACGTTTCTATTGGCTGATTGATTAACACATTGGAATTTCTATTGTGTTTTGTGCAGGGTCACGGTTGAAAAACGCTAACAAAGACATATAACAAAGAAGGTCGCTGGGTTTCATAACCATTCCACTCTATTAACTATGCACAGGCCTATAAATAGTACGCCGGCATTTTCGAACATTTAACCAACACTGCGCAGTGAGTCTGAAGTCATCGCTATCAGTGGCAAATTACAACTGAAAACGAAAAGTATACACCTGTTACATTAAATGTTGTCCAGGATAAACGACAAGCGACATACCCCAGACCGAAATGGATTAATTTCCTATTCGTAATGAACTTATCATCATCGTCGACCCCTTGGGACATTCATACTCCTTATAAACCACTCCTTAGACCTGTCACACCACTTGACGTCGCACTTTCAGCGGCCCTAGTTTCCTAGCTGCTTTTCTGTTTTCTTGCATGATTGCGACACCTTCTGTTCGTCTCAATAAAACGTTGCTGACTTCCGTGCGGCTCCCTCCAATATATTGTCTCATTGTCATTATTAATGTAAATAGAAATATTTTTTATTCGCCTGAGCGAAGCGAAAGAGAATAGAATTATGGTTGTTGCTATTAGTCCGGTGAATTCGTTTGTTTTTAAGTCAAACGCTTTAAAGTGCCACTACGACGAAAATTTACCATTTCGATTTGCCACTTTTTCAGTGTCTATAGGTCAATCAGTATTAGAAATATCCGAAATAGTAAAAATTATTCCCAAATGGGCATGTTATACCACAAATTTTAGGAGAGTTTACCGGTAAAATCCTGTCCGCCATTGCTGGAAGCCGTGCCCTTTGTTCAGCTTTAAACAAAGGTTTATTCACCGGAAGTGATGTCATACACTTAACACGACAACCTCGTGGCGCGAAATAGCGTGCATAAAAAAAGAGTCCAACCTCGCAAAGATAAATATAACTTTCTTCTTATGTACGTGAAGACGTTTTTAGTAGAAATATGCCTCCAGGCGTTGTGTTCTGCAGGCGAGCGTTAAGTGTATGACATCACTTCCGGTGAATAAACCATTGTTTAAAGCTGAACAAAGGGCACGGCTTCCAGTAATGGCGGACGTGTAGATTCAATATTCGGAGCTAAAAAAATAAGACTTCCTGTCGTTGTATCGAAAAACAATTTGAACTGGTAATAATATATGAACTCTACTTTATGAATATGCAAAAACATTGATATGTCAAAATTTGATCGTAGGGGCACTTTAATAAAAATATTGATAATAACATTCCATTCCGCATAGCTGCAAGTTATAATGACAACCTTTGTCATAAAGTTGAGATGAAATTTATTATTATCAGTGCTTGTTTGTCGGTAATGTATGAATCATCACATTACACAAACGCAGGAAACTTTGTAATAATCGGTAAGCGTACCCATCAGCCCGGTGTACACGATAAGCATTCTGGGCACGTCACTCCTAACGTTTTCACCGAAAGGGTCTAAGAACCCTAGATTGATCATTTACACAACAAAAATAAGGGGTGCCATCAGTTGAAACTGGCCAGGTCCGTCACGATAGGACCGTAAAAAGTATGGTATATCGAACCGACACTGAGGTGAATAATTGTTTTAGTATATACCACACAAGTGAATAACCAGCGCCAAAAAGGTATTTTATTTTCTGACAAATGGACAAAAATAGCTGCTTCGTTCAGTGGTGATTAGTTAACACTGAATTATTCACCTCAGGTGACTAGTGGTGGGTATTTACTGAAATCTACCACTGGAATAATAATATCCAACGTATCCTCGCTCTAGAATTACCAATAATCAGTAATTGGCTTTTGCTCTTCGATTCAATTATCAATAATCGCTCATTCTAGAACGCAAATTAAACATTAATTAATTCCAAAACGAATCCTAACTCGAACCACAAAACGAACCCTAACCATCGGACGAGTTCACGGGTAAACGACGGGTTCTCGCTCACCTAGAGCTAGGGTTCACAGGTAAACAAGATCAGAAGGTAAGCGAGAGTAAAGTAATTTGTGAGCGCCCCTACTCGGGCTCGAACTCGTAACCGTTTGCGTGTAGTGCTTGGTAGTACAGACGTCATGACCACTACACTAAGCGCGTCTTCCGCCCTTTGAAATGGAACAAATGTTTAAAGGGATACCCGATTGAAAAACACATTGGGGCTCAAAAGAATCTTCAACATGTTCTTTGTTCAGAAAATGTATTAAAATTTGATCAAACGTTTTTAGTATTAAGAACGAGCACCTCAAAGTTGGCCCCGCGAAGACATGGGCGCCGCCATCTTTGTTTGCATTTACGGAAGTGACGTCACTTCGTCCCACCAGCGTATCGCGGCTACTTGTCTTTGTATGATTTTCACACGCTCGGAATTAAAGTGGATATATTTTCATCGAGATTGCAGAGGAATTCTTACAGAAACCGGAATTATGATGAAGACGACATTATGAGAAAAGTTCAGAAGACTGGGAGGAGGAAGAAAAGCATTGGGAAGGCGAGAAATTATCAGACGAACAATAAGGTCTCGTAACTGCCATTTAATAACAGCAAAACAACATGGCTTAAAAGACTCGAGTGACTTCTGAATAAGTATAAGAACTACAATGTATGTGAGGTACAGTTAAGGCGTTTATCATCCTAAAAACACCTAATAAGTGAGAGAGTGAGAACGCTGGTGGGACGAAGTGACGTCACTTCCGTAAATGCAAACAAAGATGGCGGCGCCCATGTCTTCGTGGGGCCAACTTTGAGGTGCTCATTCTTAATACTAAAAACCTTTGATCAAATTTTAATACATTTTCTGAACAAAGAACATGTTGAAGATTCTTTTGAGCCCCAATGTGTTTTTCACTCGGGTATCCCTTTAACAATTATTCACTGAAGCCGCTTCGGCGATGTAAATATCTACCACTATTTACCGACACTGAGGTAAATAGTTGTTTTAGTATATACCACAATGCAGGTAAATAGCCAGCACCAATTAGTTATTTTATTTTCTGCCAAATGGACAAAAACGCGCGCGAGTTGATCGCTGCTTCGCTCGGAGGTGAATATGAAATAGAATCCCATAGCACGACTCAAACTCGCGCGCTGATTGGCTAACGTAGCGTTTAATATTTTGTGGAATTCAATGGTTTGAAAGCTGTATTCAACGGCTTGAAAAGCTGTATTCAACGATGTACAGGAAGCCCGCGCGTAAATATTTTGTTTATTTTTATTATCGCGAACAGAGACACAAATCATGTTAAAATTACAAACCAGGATATTCACAAAGTTAACAGTAGTAAAAGAACGTGAAAATTAGATATCGTTTATTCCGTTTTTCACGAGAAATGTTATGTTTTGGCGCTCGACTGAACAAGAAACCGACTCTAATCATCCGAGGAATCGACAAAAACAACTGCAGCAAAAATGTGTGATTTTGAACGAAAAAGCTGGGGCTTCCTGGATTTGCTGATTTAATTGATGTAATATTCACACAGAGAAGCTAAATGACTGAAAACAGTAAAAGCAGGACGAAAAGCACGGCTACAGAACGGTACTAAAATCGTGGTACAAGGAAAATTTTGGAAACGAGTGGACTGAACACAAGTAACATTCAACAGTTCAAAAACAGGTTTATTTATTGTGAGAATTGAACATTAACATTTGGTAGTTTGCTTAAAAAGTAAGGAACACTTAATACTTACAAGTTTGTGCGTATATATACTTGTGCAGCAGCTCTTCGGTTTGTCAGGTTTTAGATTTTCACTTAGCGAGAACTGGTTTCAACAGGCCGCCGGTTTTCTAAATCTTTCACAAACATTCACAATTTTGTCTCCAGTTAATGCACTTTCGCTTTCTTGGTAAAGATTAGATCGACATTAAGTGTACCTAAATAAAATACAGGTGTTTTCGTGCATAAAAATCCAGTTTTGATGTCGGAAAACCAAATTTTGTGAGCAACGACTGCACTCTTAGTTGAACATCGTGCGAGTCTCAGTCTAATTTTAGCTTGATTCCTATTCGCTCGTTAGTTTACCGCGCAATGGGTTCCTGGCGCGTGGCGGGAATTTCAGCAACTTTCAGACTGAGTATATTCTTTATTTATTTTCGTAAATCACTAGATGCAATGGGATTCAAAGAAAATTCATTGCCTGACGAGGGAATTCCATGTTAAATTTCACGCGAAAAAGCGATATCGCACGAATCGCGAATATTCACTGATTGAGTAGCCAATCAATGCGCGGGCGAAAAGTGATATTCACTGGTGTGGTATATACTTATTTTATTTATCCTTGATCGGTTTTAAGAATGTCATTGTTTAATTTACGTTCTAGAATTAGCGACTATTGATAATTGAAGAGCAAAAGCCAATTACTGATTATTGCGTTCGACGAAGGAGAACGCAACCTAATCTGGTGACGGGTTCCCTGTGCCTGTGTGTGACGTGTTTGCCGGTAGCCAAAAAAAAGTTCAGTATTACAAAATGCCTCGATATCATGAACGGCTGGGGAACTGGTAACTATATACACGATGCTCAGAGAAACGTCTAGTATAAGTGTTTTATTATTTTCCCAATCCAATGCAATAATGTTTAAAAAGTTAGCAATGCCGATAAATAATAATAATAGCCTTTATTTATAGAGCGCCATTTCCAAAATACCCAATAGCGCTTTACAAAATATTTACAATATAAGTACAAAAATATCATTAACATTAAAAATCCTAATTTACAATTTCTCGTGATAAACAGAAATACTGAGAAAGATTAAAAAGCTATTAAAAATTTATATAAAGTATCTCTAATAATAATGATAATGATAATAATAATAAAATATAATAGAATGCTCCAAACGCTTCTAATCATAGACCTTCTTAAAAAGATGTGTCTTCAGTTGAGTTTTAAAAGTAGTTAGCGAGCTACATAGTCTCAAACTCTGAGGCAGATCATTCCATAGCGAGGGTACTGCGCAAGAAAACGTTCTGTATCCATAACTACGCAGATTGTACGAAGGAGCGACAAGTCTCATGCTAGCGGAAGATCTCAAATTGCGCCTCGGTATATATAAATTAATAACATCAATTATGTACCCTGGTGCTATTCCATGTAAAGCCTTATAAGTGATAAGTAGTAATTTGTACTCAATACGTTGTTCTATCGGCAACCAATGTAGGTTGTACATAACCGGTGTTATATGATCTTTCTTACGAGAAAGCGTCACGACACGAGCGGCAGCATTCTGAACACTCTGTAAGCGATCAGTCAGATATTTGGGTAGTCCATACAGTAGGGAGTTGCAGTAGTCGAGCCTAGAAGTTACAAAAGCGTGAACTAGTGTCTCAGCTGACTGAAAGCTGAGGTATTTCCTGATGCGGCTGATATTTCTTAAGATATATCAAAGCCTGTAGCATTCGACAAAGTCTGATGTCCAAACTATATCAAGTCAAACATGGTCTGTTTTGTCGGCGCGGTCGTTGAAGAGAGAACTGAATCAGCTTGAATCGATTCAACTTGGCCATAATTTGTGTTGTCCAGTAACAAGCGAGTGAATTCTGTTGGATTCTGCTTTTCGCTGTACATACAGATACAAAAACTACAAACAGTAAGATGACCTGGCTGAAGAGAAATCTAGGTCTGAGTTTTCTAGATACCCGTAATTGCCGTATCTTGTGTGAGTTGCGACACTGTGTACATCTTAGTTATACAAATATTCAACACTAGCTAACATATTCAGGCAGAGAGTTAATCTATAACGACATTTTGATATGCCAAGGAACTGGAAAATCAACACAGTACGAGGTGAGGCAAATTTAAAGTACTTAGTTCATTGCTGTGTTCCCTAATCGATTAATCTACACTGAATTTCTGACGGACCTGAAACAAGGCTGATCAAAGCCAGGACCCGGCTACCAACATTGACCATAAATTATTCTGCAACTAAACAATGGCAGCCAACCTTGTTTTCACATGAAAAATACTGTGAATGATCTAAGGAACTGCATGGGGTGTACTTTATACACATGCATATATCACTGGAAAACATTCCATTTTTCCATATTATGTAAATAACATGTAAATTGTTTGTAAATAGACTGTAAATTGAATTTACAAGAAAATTGGACATCTACAAAGTATGTAAAATATGGCTATCTTTGTAAATAGTTTGTAAATTGGCAGAGCACACTTTGTAAATTGTTTGTAAAATAGCAGAGCACAAAGTAGAGTTTGTAAATTGTTTGTAAATTAGCAGGGCACAGTTTGTAAATTGTTTGTAAATTAGCAGGGCACAGTTTGTAAATTGTTTGTAAATTAGCAGGGCACAGTTTGTAAATTGTTTGTAAATTAGCAGCGCACAGTTTGTAAATTGTTTGTAAATTAGCAGGGCACAGTTTGTAAATTGTTTGTAAATTAGCAGGGCACAGTTTGTAAATTGTTTGTAAATTAGCAGGGCACAGTTTGTAAATTGTTTGTAAATTAGCAGGGCACAGTTTGTAAATTGTTTGTAAATTAGCAGGGCACAGTTTGTAAATTGTTTGTAAATTGTTTGTAAATTAGCAGGGCACAATTTGTAAATTGTTTGTAAATTAGCAGGGCACAGTTTGTAAATTGTTTGTAAATTAGCAGGGCACAGTTTGTAAATTGTTTGTAAATTAGCAGCGCACAGTTTGTAAATTGTTTGTAAATTAGCAGCGCACAGTTTGTAAATTGTTTGTAAATTAGCAGGGCACAATTATTTATAAATATTGTTTGTAATAAGCAGGGCATAATATGTAATATGTAAAATGTTTGTAAATAATGAGTATATATCATATTGATGGGGGATGAAAACGTAAACAGGGAGGGATTGATAAAACTTCCCAGAACAAAAATAGAAAAAGAAAGACTTAAACTGTTATTTTAAATACATGTATATTAATTTATTTCTCTGAACAGTATTTGTACTAGCATTTGTACTTACATAATTTTCCTAATAAACTTTAAAGTACAGTGAACTCTCTCTAAGGCAGAAACTTATGGGACCTATTTTGGTGTCCGGCTTATAGAGTTCAAAATACAGAGATTAAGTGGGAATGGATTTTTAGGGAACAAATTTGCTGTCCACCTTAGAGTATCCGCTTAGAGGGAGTTGACTGTATATGGCAGTCAGCTTGACACTAAGGGTGCGTTCGATTGACCGTATTCCGGAATAAGAATACACAGAATTATCACTACAAATCGTTTGTGTTGGGATTTTTTAGTCACTGGAACACTAAAATAATGTATCCTGAATATCACATTTCAGCAAACGTTAGTAGCTTATAGTGTAAAATGTGCCGGGACCAGTGATTTCCAGAGATTATTCCATCTATTCTTATTCCGGAATACTAAGAGTGCTTAACTGGCCAAAAGCCAGTGATACGTTGTGTTTGGCTAGTAGATTGCTTTCATTCAGTAGTATAGTCGGGATTAAAATTATACCACTTTTTCTTGCACAACAAAACTCAAAAAGTGAATTCGGAAATCCACTTTTTGAGTTTTCTTGCACAACAAAAAGTTGTATAATTTTAATCCCGACTATACTACTAGAGGGGGTACTAAGGGTCATACAAAGTGTCACTAGACATTCTTGTACATAAAATCCAACTTGATAACCCTATTAGAGATATGATTACATATAGTTATATCGACATCGATTGCTCTGCAACAGCCTTACACCTAGAAATCTAAATTTGGAGTATCTGTTAAAGCTATCGTAATGTATAGTTATATCGAAGGGAGAATGGCGAGACTGCGTAGTGAGCCACTTCCACGAAGTCTAGCTCGAGAGGCAGGTGCTATTCTCGATGAGAGAGATGGAATGCTCGAGGGAGTGGAGATAGGCCGCCGTACTATTCGATGGCGCTTCTTCCAAGGTGTGGCAGGAGATTTGACCCCTAGGATCATGGAAAAGTTAGTTGCAAAGGTAACCACCAGCTTCTACCTGCGCTACAGCTACACCTATCGCATTCGCAATGTCAACGACGGGCGTGTGATGCTATTCTCCAAGACTGTCCCAGGCTCTCCATGGGTGAACATCCTAGGAGACGCAGAAGAGTGGATCAATAGCAAGGAGACAGCTCGTTTGAATCCCGACAACATCAATCGACCAAATACCCAATGGGCCTTCGTTCGTTGGATATATGTGGATGTCAAGGTCGTGATCGATCGTCAGCTTCTGTTGGGAACAGGCCCACTACCTCAATGGCTTCGCCATAAGAAAGGAATGCTTGCCCTTGATCGATATGGCGACAACCTATGTCTTTGGCGCTGCCTTGCCATGCATGAAGGAGCAAGAGTAGATAGGTGTTGCGTCAAAGCTCGAAAACTTGCCCAGGACTTCTATCGCCTGACAGCACCCACACAAGACGTTCCCAGAACTTCCATAGACCAGCTGGAGGAAGTCGAGTTGCACTTTGGAATCGGTATTCGGGTGTACGAACCTACGGAGGATGGCGCTTGGCATCTGATGCGACATGCAGCTCACTACAAGCATACGATGACGATTGGGATATACGAAGGACATGCTTTCTACATCAAGAACATCAACAAGCTAGGGAGTGTCTACGTATGCAACGATTGTAAGCAACGGTTCACACAGGCTTGCCACCTTCAACGCCATGCAGATCGTTGCAGTCGTGGAGAAACGAAGATTGTTTGCCCCGGAAAAGTAATCACAGTACCCCAGTCGGCATACGAAAAAGCCTTCTGGCCAGAGAGCACTGCTAGCAAAGTCGCTCTATGCTGGTTGGAACGCGAAACCGAAAGGATTGGGCAACACATTCATCACGCAGCTTGTGGACATGGTGGAGAGCATTGGATCGAAGGAGCGCCGGTCGACGGCTACGAACCTATTTCGAAAACCATCTTCCAATTTCATGGATGCTATTTCCATGGCTGCCCGAAATGCTTCCCTAGGGAAAGGAGGCTCTATCTCAAGACCTGTGAAAGAACGGCAAAGCTACAAGGAGCTGGTTATACAGTAGTGGAAGCTTGGGGCTGCTCCACAAAGAAGAAGAACAAACCGGTTCCCACACCAACGCAAACTGTCTACCCACACTTCATAGTTTACGATTTCGAAGCCTATCTCGATACAACGAAAGGAAGACAACCAACAGACCACCTGACCATCGAAAACGTACATGTCCCAATAGCAGTATCAATTGCCGACACGTACGATCGAACGCCAACCCACATCTGTCGACGCAATCCAAAAGAACTCATCGAAGCCTTCGTCGAAGAACTCCAGCAAAGAGCAGAGACAATCCAAGTAGCTATGGCAAGATGGTACAGGCTAGATACACTCAAATTCTCCTTCGACACCCTACCAAAGGGACAACAAGCGAAGATCGACGAATGGATCGGTCAAGTTCCAGTATTGGGATTCAACTCTGGAAGGTACGATCTCAATCTGATCAGGGAGCACTTCGTAGGAACCATTGCCGACACCTGTACGAAAGTCCGGGTGGCAAAGAAAGCCAACACCACTATGTTTCTCTTGACTCCCGATTTCCGTTTCCTCGATGTGATGAACTACCTTGGACCAGGTACTTCCTACGAACGTTGGATAACTGCCTATGGATGCGAGTTGCAAAAGAGTTTCTTCCCATATGAGTGGTTCGACTCTCCCGACAAGTTGGATCACGTTGGATTACCAGACTATCCAGAGTGGGGTTCGAAGTTGAAAAGAGAACACCTACTATCTAGGTCAGAGTTTGAAGACTGTAAGCGCACCTTTCTCGACAAGGGAATGGAGACCTTTGCAGACTGGCTACGATACTACAACAACCTAGACGTAGTTCCATTCCTAGAGGCACTCGAAAAGATGCGAGATTTCTATCACGAGAAAAGAGTAGACATGCTGAAAGACGCAGTGTCCATTCCAGGAGTCTCACTACAGTTCCTGCTTCGAGGTAGTGTAGAAAGGGGAGCTGAGATGTACGCTCCAAGTAAGGAAGCCTACCACATGCTGAAAGACGCTGTCGTGGGAGGTCCAAGCATAGTGTTCACCAGACTCCACGAAGCGGGAAAAACTAAGATTCGTAGTCACCAAGGTGGAACCAAGGTGTGTCGCAAGATTCTTGGATACGATGCCAACGCCCTATATCTTTCCACGATGGAATTCGAAATGCCTTGTGGAAAAGAAGAGGTCATTCACTACGATGAGCCAGGTCTAGAAGCCGAAGGATTTGTCGAATGTCTACAAAATGGTTCGTGGTTTGGATATGCAGAAGTAGACATTGAGATACCAAAGAAATTGTGGAAGAAATTTGAGGAGATGCCACCCTTCTTCTACAACAAGAAAATCCCCAAGAAAGCAATTCCTCCACAAATGTTGGCCTACCTCACAAAGACAGGTAGAAAGCTCAGCGAGGAAACAAAGCTAGTTGGGAGTCTCTCTGGAAAGAAGTTGCTCCTCTATGAGCCTCTATTACGTTGGTATGTAGATCATGGCGCAGTGATCACTGCTGTCTACCGTACAATAGAATACGAACCCAAAGAAATCTTCGGTTGGTTCGTAGACCAGGTCACCGAGGCACGTCGTATGGGAGATGAAGACAAAGGTGAGGCTTTGCTGGCAGATGTGTTCAAGCTGCTAGGAAACAGCGCTTATGGAAAGTTGCTCGAAGACTTGGGACGCCAAACGAAGGTCACCTATACAAAAGATGAGAAGATTGTGGACAAAGCCTTGCGAAGTGTTTGGTTCGAAGACCTGGAAGAGATTGGCGAGGCATACGAACTCGAGAGTAGGAAGGACCAGATCCGAATCAAACGCCCTTTCCAAGTAGTGTACCAGCTCGCAAAGCTGCGTATGCTTGAGTTCTACTACGACTTCCTCGACAAGTACATCGATCGCAAGGACTTCGAATACATCCAGATGGACACGGACAGTGAGTACATTGCCATCTCAGGAAATAGCCTCGATGAGGTTGTAAGATCAGACCTACGAGAGGATTTCGAAGCCGAAAGGAAGGAATGGCTAGCTTGGGACAAGTGGAGCAGTCGTACCCCAGGACTCTTCAAACTCGAATTCGAAGGACAGCGCGCCATTGCCCTATGCTCGAAAGCCTACTACGTCGATACGGGTGGCAGCAAGAAGTATTCCGTCAAAGGTATGTCTAGGCGGCACAACGACATTTCGTGGGATCGATTCGAAGCAGCCCTCCAGGGTAGTATCGACACGGCGAAGAACCGAGGCTTCCGACTATTGCCAGAAGGTATAGCAACCTACGAACAACGGAAGCTTGGGCTATCGGCTTACTACGACAAAAGACGCGTTCTTCCCGATGGAATCCACACCGAGCCAATAGAGTACGCTGTCTAGCGCTTGGGTACAAACAGAATTCCTTTTGGTGGTAGTTCCGTATCCCTAGGAACGACTTGTAGCTCTTCACGAACGAATCCACGTTTGGGTGCGTCCTTCTCCCCTTCTCGCTTCGCAAGGTAATAAAGCACAGGCTGTCCCGAAGATACTACACTTCGCGAAATGGTGTATATCTGCAAACTCCACACAGGATCAGTAGCTCTACGTTTTTCACCTCCTTCCAATTCTCCTGGTGCATAGAGATATCGAACTAGAACGTCGAATGGTAGACGCTCTTCTCTCAATCCAACGGTGCGCGAATACGTAGGAGTCTTCAGATCTACTTGTTGCGTCACTACAGAATTCGAAGGCTCCTTTCCTGTCAGTCGAGTCACCTCACTATTCATAGCTTTGATAACCATTGGTAAACGAACTACCCATTCTCTACTACGCTCATCTGATCCTTCCGAAGTAAGTACCATCTCTTGTGCATACTGATACCCAAACAATCTCTCGGCTAGAGTTCTATTTGCTCGTTCGACGAAGCCTTGCGCTCTATGATTACCAGCCTCACCTCGTTGAACTTTCGTACCATGTAGTTCTAACGTTTCAGACATACGTCCCATGAATTCTCTACCAGGATCTACTTGCAACGTCTTTGGCCATTCGAGTGGACTACGTTTATAGATTCGTTCGAATGCCGCAGAAACTTCACCACTATCTTTAGATGCCAAAGGTTCGGCTTCTTTGTATCGAGAAGCTACGTCGATTACTACCAATGCGTACTTGTATAGCTTCCGTCCACGCCCAGGTCTATCGTGTGGTAAGAATATCAAATCAGCTTGGTGGACTTCATTTGGTTTTGATACAGTCCAATGCGGTCGTGGAATGTGTTTTGGTGGTGGTAGATATATTTGCCACATAGATTGCTTTTCCAACCAACTCCTAGCTACGTCTTCTGATGCTTTCGCTGCTACCGATAGCTTACCGATTGCAGAGTGACCTTTCCAATAGCCCATAGGACCATAGAAGACATTCGCAAGTTTAGAATCCATCATACATCTATACATTCTAACCTTCAACAGATGAAAAAAAAAGAAAGGAATAAGAACCAGGCCTCATTCCTTTCTTTTTTCCTTTTTTTTTTTTTTCCGTCTTTTTTAGTAGTAGCTTAGTAGTAGCTTAGTAGTAGCTTAGTAGTAGCTTAGTAGTAGCTTTGTAGTAGCTTAAGTAGCTTAGTAGTAGCTTACTAGTAGCTTACTAGTAACTTAGTAGTAGCTTACTAGTAGCTTACTAGTAGCTTACTAGTAACTTAGTAGTAGCTTAGTAGTAGCTTAGTAGTAACTTAGTAGTAGCTTAGTAGTAGCTTAGTAGTAGTACCTAGTACGTTTCTATAGCCATTTACTAATAGCGTATCCAACGCCTAGCATTCCACCACCAACGTAGAGCAACTCGCCAGTCTTCTGATTGTTTGAGGGTTGGTAGTAGTCAGATAAGCGGGGTTTTTTCAGCTCTTTGAGACGTTTAAGCGCCTTACGTAACTTATCGGATCGCACTAAGGCTTCGTTGGTATCTCTTTGATCGTTGCGTGCGTTGCGTTCAAGACCTTCCTGCTCTTGTGCATAGTCGTATCGTCTTTGACGTTCGATTCTATACGCTTTCATTTCGCGTTCTAGTTTTTCGACGGCCCTATCGTGTCTCTCTCGTTCTGCATCCATATCACCCTTTCCAATCATTCTAGCTAGTATACCACCACCAGTAAATGCCGTTGCATTCAAGATAGCCCCGAAAACGGCCATTCCAATTGCTGCTGCCATTACGGTATGAGCTTTTTCTTCTCAAGATATTGCTTTGCGTATAAGCTACCAAGTATCACGGCAGTCCACTTTGCGTAATTCACTAGGGAAGAAGAAGGATCGCTAAGCATAGATTCCTTGGTAGTCTTTTTTACGATCCACCCAATACCAGAAGCGAGTCCAACAATTATAGATGCATCGGTTGCCGTCTTCATCAATTCCTTTTCCATCTCGACATATATAAGTATGGTCTCGAGTCTTTAAGTGTTACTCCATGTCTAGTACCGTTGGCTTTGCCGGAGCTGCAGGTTGTGTCGTGCTAACGGTGGCAACACGCTTATTGCCATCTACATACTTCTTGTACGCAAAGTACGTGCCAAACAATGTAGCGCCAGTACCGATGACTGCGAGGATAGTCAGGTTTTCGAACCGACCTTTCTCTACGTCAGTTTCTTTGGACGGTTCATTTTCACGTTCTATTTCCATTCTTTGAGCTTCTTTTGCACGGGCAGTGACCTTCTCCCAAGCTAATTTTCCTGCTGCAACGCGCTTTGGGTTTTTTCCTTTCTTAGTTGGTGCAGTCGTCGGAGGATTCGCAGTTATCTGGTCCGTCTCTCCTTCCATCTTGCTTCGATATAGTAGATATATGTGAAGGTTCAACAGGTGTGTGACACTAAAGATTCTTTAATGATGAATATGCCTCAAGTACTACTGTTCTTTCTGGGGCATTCACTTCATATTCGTCGACTTCGGCATCCTCCTCTTTCCATGGCATGACTACGTGACCAGATATGTGGAATAGGACGCTAGCTAGAGCTACAAGGCGACCTGCTTTGAGCGATAGTAGGCCAGTCGCAGCACTGATTTCGTTGCGGACTAGAGGGTCTTCTTGTAGGTCCTTGATCAGTGCTTCTTGAGAATCTATTGGTACTAGGTAGGCAACTAGGCGGGTAGCTAGACGCGTCACGCCGTCGACTAAGCCTTTCGTTACTTGCTGAGCTAGGACGGCCTGATACCTCCTATACAACTGTCTACTTCTTTCTCAGGAAGTCTAGAGATGTCTCCTAAGGAAAAGTTCTTACCTAAGTATTCTTTCGTTACGCCTGTTGCGGCTAAGATCGAAAGTGATTCGCGATTGTCTGACGTAACGTCTAGGTCGGTTGGTGGTGGGCCTGTTACGTCCTCACCGAATATCTCGAGTATTTCTTTATCCATGATAATATGTTGTAGGTGCTGGGAGCTCTAACACTACCTCGAAAGGATGGCGTAGACAGAAGCACATGCGAGCGAACTTATGGGATCCAAGTATCGTTCGTAACTCTTTGCATTCTTGCGAGCCTCCATAATCCTCAAATATCCTTTTGCCATCTACGGTCGATGCTGTATGGAATGCTACTACGATAGCTACGTTCTCACGGAAGGGTTTACATATGCTCGTTAGTTGTTGGGACAGCACCCAAACGGAAAGCCCTATATGTCGTGCAGAAAAGGCTAAATCCACTAGCTTGTCAGTTCGTTTCTTGACGTCCTTCGATGCGGCGCAATCATCGAGAATCAATAGAGTATTGGTACCTGACCAAAATGTTGCGCAAATACTCAAAGTAGCATCGATGGCATCCTGCGGTGGTGACATGACGAAGAAACGAGGATCTCGATTTGCGAATCCGCGATAGGTTTTGTTGTGGGCATACGTAGGACAAATCAGTACTATGTAATCGAACTTACCACGAAATGATCCACGAAGTTGTTCTATGAGAAACGCAGTCTTCCCACAATTCGTTGGACCGACTATGAGTGCGTTGAACGGTACGTGCTCTACGAGAGAATCCATCAGTATAATATACTCTGCAGAGATCTGTTCAATATCGTGACCTGAGCATCCGCAAGGACATAGATGTGCATTTTCACATTTCCACTTCCCTTCGCAGTTCTATGTATGCGAATGTCGATGTCCTTTCCACTGCCGGTTTGTGCCAAGCCATCACCATGAACGGTGGAATCTTTTGCTGTGCGACAATCGATTAGGATAGCGAATCTATTTTCAAAGAACTTCTTTGGAGTCATGGAAGTATTGGGTGTACCAAACCAGCCTCTTGCAGCCTCCCAGAAATCTAGGGGAAGCATACCGCTTGGAAAGAGTCTGTTGGGAATCCCGTTGACATCTACTTCTACCTTCGAAATATCTGGATTCGAGAATGCTTCACTATCTCGCGTGCCAATGGTAGGTGGATCTATGAATAGTAGAAGTAGTCCAGCAAAGGATCGTCGTGGAACATTAACGTTTTGAGATATCAAAGTATCAGATGTTTTAGCGATATCTACTGTCTTGAAGTGAACAGCGTAGTTGTATAGGAGTGCAGCACCTATTTCGTATTTGTGAAGTGCACTACTAGCCAGCGTTCCGTCCCTGATTGCTTCGTATTCTAGTTGGATGTTGGTAAGTTGGTACGTACCTATCTTTGTCGTATCCGATCCAATTACTACCTCGTTGGCAGGCGCTAGAGTCAACTCGAATGTAATTGTACTTTCTAAGGCATATGGATATAGAACTCCATGTTGTGTCAGAATGTCAACATCTAATGGAATCCTATACTTGGAACCACATGCAGCTAGGAGCGCGTTGTCTGCAGCAGACGAAGTACTTGCGTCACCAGCTTTCGATCGTAGCTTGTTTACGTTCTCTGATTGAATGCCTTGTTGTACTCTAGACTCTCTCTCCTGCGTAGATAGGTATACGTCGGAGTACGTTTGTAGGAGGTCTGGCCTGACGAGGTCTTCTACTGTTTCAGCTCCCATCCTACAGATTCTACGCATGACCAAGCAGCGTCCAACGTTCGAAACGACTCTGTTATTCACATGTCCACCAGATAGTACGATGTCGCCCAATAGCGCTAAGCTACCAGGTACTAGTACTACACCTTCTGCTAGCTTTGGGACTTCTACGTATAGAGTCTCACCTGGATTGGCAGATGATCGAGCGAAAGTTTTCCTATACAAGTCTCGCGGAGCCTTGAGTGCATGAGGCTCTCTTCGTACTTGTGTGGGATCCAACTTTGATGAGATCATGTTGAATATAACTATATATATAGCTATGTTTAACATGGACGTTGATATCGCAGAGGAAAGACCTGGTGAAGCTGAAGGAGGTGGAGACTACGATGACGATGATACTATCAATGTGGATGAGGAGTGGGATGCAACATTTCCAGAAGAGTCAGGAGAAATGGTTCCAATGAAAACCAGACGCGACTACAGCAAAGAAGGCGCTAGACCAAAGGATCAGGAAACCTCGTTTTCTAGAGAAGATGACGATTACTTCGACGAACTCATCGACTCGAAAGGCTCGAACGTTTCTAGAAATGAAAGAATCCTGGAGAGGCTGGAGGAAGAGAAAGTCCCAAAGTATACTGATCGAGGCGTAGTCTTCAAACAGGGTTTATCGGAAAATGCGAGACAGGATATATTCGAGACTGTCTGGGAAAAATACCACGATGTGGGAATTCGAGGCACGCTTGAGGTTGCAACCCTGTCTGATGGTAGAGTCGCTATCAAAGAGTATGGAAGTAAAGAAAAAGAGATTCCTATGACCACCACGAAAGGTGAGTTATATAAGAAGATGGGAAAAGGTCTCAAAAGAGTCTTAGGACCTTCGAGGGAAGAAATGGTAGAAGAAGTCATAGTAGCTCGAAACCAATTGAGTGAGAGGATCGAACAAAATGAAGAAATACTCAAAGACCCTACGTCTACCGAAACTCAGAAAGAAAACGCTACTAATGAAATGAAGACCGATCAGGAGGAGCAAGCAGTCCTAGAGCAAATAGAAGAAGCTATAGTAGAACGGATGTCACTTAGGGATCGTATAAGAATCATCTTTAAGAAGTATGGGGTCAGTATAATTAGCGTGGTAGCTGCGGTAAGTACTGTGATCGGTGTAATAGTTTCCAATCTGACAAAGACAGTTTCCGCGATAGTACCAGGATTTGTAGATGCTGCCAAAACAACTGTCAAAGGCTTAAAAGCAATGGGCAAAAAGTTAGAGGAGATTCTACCTAAGATGATTGGGCCAATTGTGAGTTTCATATTCAGTATGGCTGCTGACGTTGTTGGAGTCTTAGCAAACAACCTTCGGTTGTTAATCGTAGCAGCAGTGGTCTTCGTAGTGGAGCAATACAAACGCCGTTAACGAAACAACGTCCATGCGATTCCAGCTGCAGCAATGGATGTCACTGCGAGATTAATCTCATGTTGTGAGACAGCCTTTGCCAGTTGCTTTTGCCTTTGCCTTTGCCTTTGGTACAGGAACTTGTTTCTCGAGAGGCTGCACCAATTTCTTATCTGGTGGTCCTTCCATAGGAAGAGGTGGATGTCCTTTGCCTTCTGCATTGACGTCGTTAGTGCCTAGCACCATATCTTTCGTAGCTTTCGGGATTGGATTCCTATAGCCATCTTTCTCACCAAGATAGTACGCTAGATCGCTTGGCAATAATCGTACGCCTATAGCTATTGCTAGATCGAGCTTCTTATGCGTCCTCGTTATAGCAGTAAAATAGTTTTTGTAGCTCACCACTAAATCGTTTTCGAGAATAGCACCTTCGACTAAGCTCTTAAACTTTTCTTTGACGTTATGGCTGCCTATGATGGATTCGTTCAGATCTGCTTGTGCACCAAGTATGCAATATCCAAAAGCCTCGACAGATCTATTCAACCTACCCAATCCAACATCTGTCAAACCCTTTCCGATTGGTGGCGTAAACCAATTGTATTGTTTACCGTTGTTATTGCTAATGTACGATAAATGAGACTGATAGTCCGTAAGACTCTCCTCAGGAAACTTAAAGTCACCACCAGGCCACTTCGCAGAGTATGAAGTATTATGTGCGTACTTCTCCGTATAGTTCACCATTTTTCCACGAACGTTTACGTAGACGTCTCCTAATCCGTGATTACTACCTCCATCCCACCGAAAGTCTGGTGTTCGAGATAAACCAAACTCGATGCACAATTTCTCAAGAGCTGATTTGTTATAGGAGTTATCCCTTTGCTTGAAATTGGAGTTACCAGGTAAAGGAACTCCATGAGCACCACCAAGTTCATGTAGAATTCTTCGTATCGTGAAATAAACATGGAATCGTAGGAACCCCTGAACGACTGGTGGATACGTTTTGAAATTGGGGTCAAACAATGACACTCCGCATCCAGAAGACGCACACCACGTTGCAAAATTAAGTTGTTGAGGCCAGTAGTGGAAATCCGGACCTGATAACCATCTACGAGACTCCTTTTCTGTCACATGCTTTACGACGATCTCCTTGAATATATTTGGAACGCCTACTTCGAACCCATTCGTAGGTTTGACGTATATCCATAACTTGGTGAGATCGATATCTTGTGCCGGTTCAGTAGAAGGAACTGCTGTAATGGGATATTTCGCACTCCTGTCTAGTGTCAACGTAGATGGGAAACCTCTATGCACATCCCACAACGCATTATCGATGCGTTTTTGAATCGTAGTAGGTAACTTTGAGACATCATCGCCGTAAACGACATAGCTAGAATCTCCATCTCGAAACCAAATACTCGTCGAATATTTGCCTGGACCATTCACTTCCGTAGAGGCATAGAACTTGTGAAGATCTGCATGTGGATATCTTTTCTTGAACTTCACCAACAGATTGGCATTCAAGGTTGCGACCTTATCGTTTTCTTCTATCCAATTGTGTTTGGAAAGACCTTCGTGTTCCCGTGCGAATATTACGCTCTCGTAAACTGACTTACCACCAAGTGCTACATCTAGAGCCTTACCAGTGCGACCGAGCCACCCCATCAATTTACCACCTCCCGTCTTAGTAGGAGGACCTTCCTCCGTGAACACGCGATGAGACATTCCCCGATCGATGAAATTAACATTATCGGAAGTAGATTCGAACCAACCAAGTACGGCATTAGGAAATAGGTACTTGAACTGTCGCCATGCGTCTGTCATGTTGAAGCTATACGTATATATAGTTATACCTTCAACATATAAGATGGTTCTCTTATATATCACCACAACATTGGCTGACCATACTGTCTACTTCGACAACCCTATTCTCATACAGAACGTTTCACTAGTCGAGGTCACTATTGAGAATAGTTGGTGGAACCTAGCAGAGAATGCTACCTTCTGGTGGTCTACCGAAGGTCTAGGGTTTCCGTACGAAGTTCCTAAGGGAAACCACACTATGGCGAGCCTTCGACAATTCTTTGCGCCTGCAGTTAGTGCTAACATCATAAAAATCGAGAAACCCCATCATAGGAGGGCTTGGAACCTAGAAGTCAAGCAATCGATCCTACTTAGTGGAAACCTCTGCAAACTGATGGGTATTAATAAAGATGGGATTGCTACGCGACTAAAAGTAGGTATGCACGAAGTGTCCATCCAAGATGAAATCGACATAGCGTATATCTGCTGCGACGTGGTGGATTCCAGATTCTCGATTCAAGATGGAAAGCAATCTAAAGTCCTAAGTAGAATACATATCCGAGGCGATAGATTTGTGAAAACGACGTATGCCTCACTACAACCTCTAGATGTCAAAGCTCTAGGTACGATACAAAGCAGTCTTCGTCTGACAATTCTCGATGAGAAAGGCAATCTGATAGACTTCCAGGGTCGACCCATACTGTACGTGTTGAAGCTTGAGTAAGTTATATGTATAACGTACAATGGAAGGCGATTCGATTCAACCGTTTCCATCAGCACCAAGTATCTATCCGCAGATCGCTAACGACACTGGAAAGAACTTTAGACTGCAAACGATCCGAGACACGCTTTCGGACATTGAAGTTCAAGAAAGACACTACGAAGGTGTGCGCAAGAAATATGCACGTTCTCAAGGAATAGTTCATGGAATCGCAGTGGCAACTGGAGGTCTATCTGTGATCTTATCTGGATCTGGATTGGGCGCAGCGTTGACTGGGGTTGGAATAGTGATTGGTCTACCACTTGGAGTTATTGGTGGGCTATGTGGATTAATTTCAGCATCTACGACCCTTGGAGCTAAGAAGTTAGGAATGAAGGTTTCTAAGCATGAAAGGACAACTATGTTGGCAAAGGCGAAAATCAATACGATTCGCGATCTAGTATCGAAGGCCTTACGCGATGAAAACATATCCGACTCTGAATACAGTCTCATTCTGAACGAAGCTAATAAGTATGAGATCATGAGGTCTGAAATTCGTCGAGAGACTTCCATAGGTGAAAAAAGTCCGGATCGGGTTCGAGCCGAACTCAAGCAAGAAGTGCAAAAGGAAATGCGAGAAAAACTTGGCAGCTTAGTGGGGTAAGAATCGACGTTTCCTATGAAAGAAACGAACATGGCTCTCACTTCCACTTCGCTAAGTCCTACTGCTAGTTAGCCCATGCTTAGTGTAGATTGGTTCAAAGTAGGAATGGTAAGAAGACAACTCCTTGACAAAACGCTTGACTGAATTTCCAAATACGTCACATCGTTTAACGACCTCGTTAAGAGACATAGACGATCCTAAACGACGTAGCACCTCGTAACTTGCTCCAACAACTTTCGTCTTAATTACCGATCTGCCTATATTGTTTTCTATTGCCGTAGTAACAACCTCGTGGACTATTTGTTGAACGTCCATAGGTACTCCTTGAGGATCGAGTTTAAGGAAAGTCGTTGCAATGTGAGGAACTATGCGCTCGACATCCAAGTCTACATCAATCTTATCGTCGTTATACAGAGAACGTATAAAGACCTCTCCGATACAGCTAGATGCCTTTGTTGCTTAGTTGCATGAAGCGAGCAACCTCACCTTTAGATCGGACGAATCCACATCGTATGCATGCATGGTAGAGTAGAGAAGCTAAAATATTTCTCTTAGCATCGCTACGCTTAGGATGAACTTTCATTACTTGGGTGAATGCGTCGGCTACGATTCCTAACGCGTTCATAGGGAACGATAGGTCATAACTTTGTTTGTAAACAGCGTTGTATGCTCGTAGTTCTTGTAGGAGCGTTTGTCGTCGTAGTTCCGTGTTATCGCTTTGCTTTGGTTTTGCGCGGTCTAGATCACTTTGATACTGAAATCCGTCCTATATACTCAGTCGAGTAGTAATGATTTCGACCTTCGTTTCTTCACATGGTTCAACCTCGGAAACAAGACCACATGTGGGACATACGAATTCAGTTCCTTGTATTTCCAAGGGGCAGAGACAATCAGAACATGTTTCACTGGTGTTAATATGTTCCACTTGTGGTTTGATATTCAGGCTTCTACGAATTCCAGGACCAAACAATCTGACTAGCTCGTCCATGATACAACTATAGATGTTTATATGTTTAATAGAAAAAAAAAAAAAAAAAAAAAAAGAATGAAGAGGGTCACGCAACGACTTTCTTCATTCTTTTTTTTTTTTTCCGTGGCTATTCCTAATCGTCCTTCTCGCTCCTCAAGGCAGCCAACACCTTGTTGAGCGCATGGGTGAGAGACTCTCCGAGACCTTCCTCTGGTTCCAGCACTCTTGGTTCCGCGGGCAATGCTACCTCAGCAGGCTCCTCCGGTTCCACCACGTTTGGCTCTGCAAGTTCCTCCTTTCTTGGATCCTCTAGCGTCTTGCTGGACTTCTTAGTGCGTTTTACATAGACACCGGGACACTTCATCTTGATGGCGAGACGGTCGCATCTTGAGCAAAGCCCGTAACTAGTACGACATCCTTTACCGCACTTCGAGCATGGTATGAATGGGTCACAGCCTTTTGAGATCTGGAAGTTGTGCTGGGAACAGAACTTCGACGTCTTCGAAATCTGCTTTGGGCATTTCGTGTCCTTCCCTCTCATCAACCAATCACAAGTTGTCTCAGGCATTGTGGCGTCTACATTCGAGTTCTTCTTCGACATGTTCGATCTGTATGGTATTAATGCGTACTAAGATGATAACGTAAGCTAGTATTGTGGAATAAAGAATATATACTAATACCATTCGATGGTGATATACAGTATAATAATCATTCCTTTAACATATACTTCAAGTTGGGATTTTAGGTGTAAGAATGTCTAGTGACAAAAAAAAAAAGAATGAAGAGGGTCACAACGACTTTCTTCATTCTTCTTTTTTTTTTTTTTCATTACCTACGTTCACTCATCTTCTGCAGCTGTGTCCACACTGGCACTATGCTTAGTATTGGCGGCATAAACGTCTTGTTGATCATATCTATTCTTCTTCGATGGTTCGTACTTAGTGTTGTCCCCATCGGAGTACGACTTACTTTTGTCAAAGAATTGACCATTAGGTGTTCCAGTCTTGTAGTCGCACTTCATTCTCATCCTCATTATAGGATTGGGCAAGCAACAACCAGCATTGGTAGTAGAATTTGTGGAAATGAACCTTTGTACCATTGAAACCACCTTGGTATTGGGAACAATGATGGCGTCATGTGGACTGCGTTTCCGTGGATTGCGTATACAGACCTTCTCGTTTTCGATTAATTTGCTTATTTCACTTTCAAAGGCCTCATCAAGATATTCTACTAATTTAAACGTAGAACTCAACTTTTCATCTGCAGGAAGGTCCAATTCTCCCTTGTCATTTTGCTTAATTGTGATTCCATCTGCCTCCATAGGTATGATGGCATTCCACTTTTGGAACTGGAGGCAAGGATGTCTATCCCGTTTCTTGCCTGCATCTTGTTCGTTGTGTGGTGCTATCTTTCCCACGTGCTTTTCCCCTTCGAACCGAAAGACCGCCAGCTGAGGTCCATCGCCAATATCAAAGAATACGGAAACATACTTGCATCCGTTAGGTCCGTTTCTAGGCTGGGTCCAGTCGAATGATACAACGGATCCATGAGATTGTCCATCTTCTTTGGTCTTTTCGAATGCTTCGACCACATCGCCTACATTGAAAAGCTTTGAACTCGCCATTCTCTCTTCGATATAAATATATAGTAATCATTCCTTTAACATATACTTCAAGTTTGGATTTTTATGTGTAAGAATGTCTAGTGACACTTTGTATGACCCTTATTACCCCACCTAGTAGTATAGTCGGGATTAAAATTATACAACTTTTTGTTGTGCAAGAAAACTCAAAAAGTGGATTTCCGAATTCACTTTTTGAGTTTTGTTGTGCAAGAAAAAGTGGTATAATTTTAATCCCGACTATACTACTCATTCTATGATCTTTTTGGCCAGTAGGAATAACAGCACATCAGAACATTTTGTAGGGAACTTCTAGAATTTACATTATATTATTTCAGTTTGGATTGTCAGGCCTAAAATTTAGCCAGTAAGGATTACTACATCACTACAGGCCCTTCAATTATATAGCTACTAGGATTGCTGGGTCCCTTTAAAAAACACCCAGTGAAACCTACATGTACATGTAATTGGCAAAGTAGCAGATGAAGTGATCTTATTTACATTCCTAAATGTTACCTGTATAGGGAACCTCGGCTAAAAACAATGTTTGCTCACAAATGATTGTTATGGATGCCTAAGTCTGTTTCTGTGTTTGTCTCATGTATATTGTACACTAGATTGTCATTTATGCACATACTTTCCTGTCGATAAAACTCATTCAAATTTCCTGCGTGCAGCCATCTTGGATATCGTGACGTCAGTGTTGCACCTATTGTTACACAACAAAATAGCTATTGTTTTCTGACAATAGAGGCAACACTATGATGTCATAAAATCCAAGATGGCAGTGTGCAGGAAATTTAAATGAGTTTTATCGACGGGAAAATCGGTGCATAAATGACATCTAGTGTCAAAATTACTGGAGACAAACACAGAAACAGACTTAGGCATGCATAACAATCATTTGAGAGAAAACATCGTTTTTCAGACGAGATTCCCTTTAAGATTGGTTAGGAGGGGGAGGGGGGCTAAATTTAAATAAAATTTCAAAATTATAGTGTCAATATATAGAGCTTTAATTCAGGGTAGTCAGTGTTTCATTTAATTTAATAAAGAGATGCAGGGCTCAGAAAAGCTGAAATGGCCTTTTACCAGGTTGTCATGATATACATGTACGTGTACCATAAAATCCTGGTTAAATAAGCTTTTCTGGTATGATTAAACCCCTGGCTATAGACCTATCCCCCGTGGCGGCCATATTTGAATAAACCTATTGTTAATGCTTACCCAGCCTCGTTTACCAACATCTTTGAGACCGAAGCTGGATAAGCATTCACAATAGGTGGATTCCAAGATGGCCACCGCGTGGGATAGGTCTATAGACTGGTACCATAAAATCTAATCAAAGATCTCTACAACAAAACATGGCAGAATTAAAATAATTGCAAACTAACTTGCTGTTATAAATTATTTAATATCCATTTGGCATTAGATTTCATGGCCTCATAGTGCACTGGCTCACTAAAACTGAATCCACACATAATTTCTAGCTCATGTACTTGATCTGATTGGCATTCGATAGACCTCTTCTTGTTCAAGCACTTGTGAGTCATCAAGTGACATAAAGTTTGGTGCCTATGATGGAAGACAGTTAGATGTTATAATTTATTGAATACGAGGGTGAATGTACATTGTAGCAAGAGTTATTTTCCAAAATTGTATAGTGTTCTATTTCTACACACTGTTCAAAAAGATTGTAATGTAGTGATGTGAAATATTCCTAAAAAATAAATTTCACGATGTCCATGAATTTACAGACGAAAACTCGAAGAACTTAAAATATTGACTGAGGCAGCTCAAGCTCATGTTACGAAAATATAACTGATAAGGGTTTGTACATGTCAAAAGCGGCATCATTGAGCATGACCAAATAATTAAAATCAACAAAATGTTGCACAACACTATTTACAACTGTAAAAGACGAATGAAGCGATATTTTCGTAAATGCTTTTGTGTTGTTTATTTCCCACCAAAATTTGGCGGGGAAATTGGCAAAATTCAAACTTTCATAACGTTTGATTTCTTAACCAATCAACATCGTGTTTTCGATTCCTTCATTCTCATCTGGATATTTTAACGATATAGGACATTCCGTTTGTAGAGGTAATAAACAGTTCTAAGAAACATATTACACATGGCTAAGTGACGTCATTGTGACATAGCTTAAATTATCAGTTTATATTCCCTTTACGATTCTACACCCACCTACATGTACCAAAATTCAATCATCTGCGTTGACAACTTTTTAAAATATAGAACTCATGCTGTTTTTATGGTTGGTTGTGCCCACCTTGGTATGGGAAGCTCATATTACGAAATATAAGGGTTTGTATGGGAACATAACGAACTCTGTTTACTAGCCAGAAATACTGTAAATTTTTCGAATAAAAATAACTTACCGTGCTACAGTGATGTCTTAATAATAATACTAGTGATTTATTAGCAATACATCCACTAGGTGGCTCTTCGTTTGCTAAGAGCTAAATAAAATTACAACTTTAAGAGGAAAAAAGAATTGTGATACTAATTATACTAATAATTCTTATTAACAATACTATGATATAAAATGTCTCATAAGTTACTAACTCTTAATATTAAGTATAAAAATGGCATAAAGGATTATTAGTGTTAATTGGCATAAAAAGTGCTATAATATATAGATAATTAAGCTATGCGTGATTTCGCTTTACATAATAAGACATTCCTAATTGCCTTCAGTGACAAATGCACTATAACCTGTGATACTTCTACACCTTCTGAGAGGCTATTAAATGTGCACATGGCTATCTCAGGGCTCGAAATTAAGGGGAAAAAGGAGGCGTAATTTTACGCCCAACTTAAAAAATTTAGGCGTAATTGCCCAAAATTTAGGCGTAAATGTCAAAGTTTGACAGCTCCGGCTATCTATAGGTCAGTTTTGTCATGCAAAACAACTTGTTTCGCGCGGGAAAATAGTTTACATTACAGGAGCTGTCAAACTTTGACATTTTGCAGTTAAAAGTTCAGACTTCACACGCCAAACGTCGCCGCGTAATTAGTAAACTATGCATTTCAAACTTGAAACAACAGACAAAAAAGTTTCAAATCGTTTTAGAGATTTGGAAATAAGACTTGTCTTCCAATAATTTTTACCTTTGTAAGAGCATCTAGGCGTAAAATTACGCCTAAGTGGTAAACGTTAGGCGTAAAACGAAAAGATCTAGGCGTATTTACGCCCGTATTGGGCGCAAATTCGAGCCCTGTATCTGTTGAAAATTATCTGATTCCCTAGGTAGGAATAATCTAGGGCCCAATGATGATCTTAAATTATAAGCGCTAACATAATATAATTCTGGCCACACTTCATTATGTAAAGCCTTATGGGTCAAGTTCTCTTAGGGTGATTTTAGTTGACCCGTGAAACAGAAACTATTAGTTAGTGTGTAATACCAAGATAAACACAAAAGAGAACAAAAGAATTAGAGTGTAATAGTGTGTAATACGCTAAGTACTATATATTTCACGGGTTAAGTAAAATCACTATGGCTAAAGTTCTATAACACGATGACAATGTCATTGTTACATGCTATTTAGAAGTGACACATTAGACATGTTACATGTCTTGTGTCATGTTTCTCTCCTCGTTGGATGGATTAAAACTGATTTCAGCAGTTCTCCGAAGAAAAAACCCGGCTGAAATCCACCCAATGATAGAAACACGACACAATACATCACAGTGCCAAGGTGAGTCCTTTTTATTAAAAAAAATACAGCATATATGGCTAGAAAACGGAGTTTGTTACGTTCCCATGTAAATCCTTATATTTTGTAATATGAGCTTCCATACAAACCCTTAATCCCCTTAACTACTAAACTAGTTTCTTTATATAAAGTTTTATATTTTCGTAACATTAGTCATGAGCTTGGGTCGCCTGTGACTGAATTTGTTTGAATTGCAATGTATAAACTCGTGAAATTTCACTTCTAAAAAGCAATATACCCTCAGTTTGCTGTATAAATGAAATTTCTGTTTTACAAATATCACTGACAGTCTTTATAAAAGTGAGACATTTCACTCTCTTCAGTCTTCGAACAGTAGTTCGATCCTTCGCTAAAAGATTTACTCTCATCGATTTGGTCATTAAATGGATAAGGTAAAGGCTTTCAAATAATGAAGACCTAGCCTGAAATTCAGCCGTCTCCTCTGTTCGTTCCTCCCGACAGAGACGTGTCTCTCCGTGCTCTCTTGGGAGGAACGAACCAGTCAAGACCATGAGACATGATCAAAATTATCCGTTTGAAAACAACAGCTGAACTAAAAGTATGATAACCTAGCGCGACATTCCCTTTTCTCGTTACAATCCACAACAATTGAAAGATCACATCTTACCTTTAAGTTTTCTTATCTCACATGTGTTTTGAAAACCCTTTGCTCAGTGTGGAAGCCATATTATACAAGAGATCACAAGAGATCGCACATCGTCCCGCCGAATCGAAGCCGTTAGTTTTCAAAATGGCGCGCTGTGCCCGCACAATCACGTCAGCGGTCTTTAGAAAAGCAATGCATCCTGGGATCAGTTCACAGCTTGCTAATAGTGGTGGAATTTACCCCCAATATTCACCACATTCACCAACACTGAAGTGAATAATTGTCTTAGTATATACCACACTCCAGGTGAATAGCCAGTATTTATTTTATTTTCTGTCAAATGGACAAAAACTCGCGGGAGATGATCGCTGCTTTGCTCGGAGGTGATTGAGTAGCCAATCAGAGCGCGTGAAAAGTGATTCACTGGTGTGGTATATACTAAATACTAATATAAATATTCGATATATCAGGACTTTGTCTTCTCTAACGGAAATGACATGTAAAGTGGAGTCCACTTGATCGATCGCTGAGCATGTACCTCCTCGTACACGTCAAGTTTAAATATACCGCCGGCTAACTCACGCAACTGGTAATTTGTACTTCATTTCTGCATAAATCTCATAATGTTTCAGCCAGTCATCAAAGTTCCTCTTTCCCGGAGAAAGTTATGAAATAGACGCTTCTGTAAGTAACTTTAGATTGTTTGAAAGATGTGTATAAATAAATAACACATGGTTAAATTATGATGCATGTGCTCTATAAGAATAACTATTAAATCGTGAACATTTTGACTTTTGTTAATCAAAGCCTATTGTACGTGTAGTTGTTGACCTAGCTGTTTTATTACAACTGCGTGTGTAGGATTGTGTGGGATTGCTGTAATTACACCACTTAATACATTATACAGTCGAACCTCCCATAAGCGGACCGCTGACGGGAGGTGTCCGCGTACAGGAGGTTGACAGTAAGGATAGGAAGTGGCAGTCAACTGTGGAAATTGTAAACCATATGCTATCTTTGTATTACGCTAACCTTGATTTAGCTAGAATTCAAAGATAAAACTGCATACATTTGAAAAAAAAATGACTTCAATCTCTTCGGGTGTCCGCTTAAGAGAGGTTAATTTTGGTTAATTTTGCCCATGCGGACCTAGAGTTAGGTGTCCACGTCCACTTACGAGAGGTGTCCGCTTACAGGAAGCGTTATGTACTGAGTGTTTTATTAGAGATGGGCTGGACCGCGGTATTGTGTCCGCTTAATGGAGGTGTACGTTAGCGGAGGTTCGACTGTAATTATAATATCTGCTATGCTACTCATTGAGCAGCTCATATATTAAACTCACGCACACATTTAACTCACTTAATGGGGAGTTGGCTTAGGAAACTTTTAGTGCCTTCAACTTACCTTCAACCTTTCGTATTATCTATTTTCCTATTTTTCCCCTAATATCTATTAGTGTATGTCAGTGTAAATTACCCAAATGTAAAGCTGAGAGTGTGAAATAAAGAATTATGTCAATTATATATATACAGCTGGGATCCCAGGTGGGATATTGTTGTCATACCAGGGATCCCATCTGTCCAAACAGCTATCCCGGTTTTAGCCTTGGGATCCCAGGTGGGATTTTGTTATCAACCCAGGTAGGGATAGCTGGGATCTCGTTAAATTACATGGGTTCAACTAATCCCACCTTCTGTCATACCTCTATTTTTACATGGGTCCTAAATTGCATTTACAAACTATTTACAAAGTTCCACGGGCCTCCTAAATTGTATTTACAAACTATTTACAAAGTACCACGGGCCTCCTAAATTGCATTTACAAACAATTTACAAACAATTTACAAAGTTCCACGGGCCTCCTAAATTGCATTTACAAACACTTTACAAACAATTTACAAAGTACCACGGGCCTCCTAAATTGTATTTACAAACTATTTACAAAGTTCCACGGGCCTCCTAAATTGCATTTACAAACAATTTACAAACAATTTACAAAGTACCACGGGCCTCCTAAATTGCATTTACAAACACTTTACAAACAATTTACAAAGTACCACGGGCCTCCTAAATTGTATTTACAAACTATTTACAAAGTTCCACGGGCCTCCTAAATTGTATTTACAAACTATTTACAAAGTACCACGGGCCTCCTAAATTGCATTTACAAACAATTTACAAACAATTTACAAGGTTCCACGGGCCCCCTAAATTGCATTTACAAACAATTTACAAACAATTTACAAAGTTCCACGGGCCCCCTAAATTGCATTTACAAACTATTTACAAACAATTTACAAGGTTCCACGGGCCTCCTAAATTGCATTTACAAACAATTTACAAACAATTTACAAAGTTCCACGGGCCTCCTAAATTGCATTTACAAACTATTTACAAACAATTTACAAAGTACCACGGGCCTCCTAAATTGCATTTACAAACTATTTACAAAGTACCACGGGCCTCCTAAATTGTATTTACAAACTATTTACAAAGTTCCACGGGCCTCCTAAATTGTATTTACAAACTATTTACAAAGTACCACGGGCCTCCTAAATTGCATTTACAAACAATTTACAAACAATTTACAAGGTTCCACGGGCCCCCTAAATTGCATTTACAAACAATTTACAAACAATTTACAAAGTTCCACGGGCCCCCTAAATTGCATTTACAAACTATTTACAAACAATTTACAAGGTTCCACGGGCCTCCTAAATTGCATTTACAAACTATTTACAAACAATTTACAAAGTTCCACGGGCCTCCTAAATTGCATTTACAAACTATTTACAAACAATTTACAAAGTACCACGGGCCTCCTAAATTGTATTTACAAACTATTTACAAAGTTCCACGGGCCTCCTAAATTGTATTTACAAACTATTTACAAAGTACCACGGGCCTCCTAAATTGCATTTGCAAACAATTTACAAACAATTTACAAGGTTCCACGGGCCTCCTAAATTGCATTTACAAACAATTTACAAACAATTTACAAAGTTCCACGGGCCCCCTAAATTGCATTTACAAACTATTTACAAACAATTTACAAGGTTCCACGGGCCTCCTAAATTGCATTTACAAACTATTTACAAACAATTTACAAAGTTCCACGGGCCCCCTAAATTGCATTTACAAACTATTTACAAACAATTTACAAGGTTCCACGGGCCTCCTAAATTGCATTTACAAACAATTTACAAACAATTTACAAAGTTCCACGGGCCCCCAAAATTGCATTTACAAACTATTTACAAACAATTTACAAGGTTCCACGGGCCTCCTAAATTGCATTTACAAACAATTTACAAACAATTTACAAAGTTCCACGGGCCCCCTAAATTGCATTTACAAACAATTTACAAACAATTTACAAGGTTCCACGGGCCTCCTAAATTGCATTTACAAACTATTTACAAACAATTTACAAAGTTCCACGGGCCTCCTAAATTGCATTTACAAACAATTTACAAAGTACCACGGGCCTCCTAAATTGCATTTACAAACTATTTACAAGGTTTGTACACTCCGTATTTACATACAATTTACAGTTAATTTACAAAGATGTGATGTCCATATTTTTCCAAACTATTTACAAGGTACACAAAAGACACACATGTTTGTAAATTGAATTTCCAAACATTTTACATACTTCTTTAAATTTCCATTGTATGGAAATTGTTTGGAAATTGATTTACATAGTATGGAAACAGTTTGTAAATATATTTCCATACTATGGAAAATTGTGCTTTACATACAATTGACATAGTATGGAAAAATGGGAAGTTTTCCAGTGTATATTTTATGTTCTACACTGGAATGTACTTAGTGTTATGAATGCTAGGAACTGGAATGCAGTTTATACACATCTGAATAGCCATAGCTAGCTAATAGGGTTGATTTGTGTTCTACACTAACTCCAATTATTGCTGTACACTGTATACCACACAGAAAAAATGTGCTATGAATGCTCAAATGAATGCCATAACCATATAAAACACACATGTATACATATAGCCACATTAGCATTGCATCCAATGATTTAATGTTACCGTGACAAAGATAATTACAGTTTTATACCCACATGCATTCCCTTGTATATTAACTCATAAGTCAAGACAGCAACATTTTCACATTAGTTAAAAACAAGCATTTTTGATCAGGATTACTTACACCGTCAACATCATTGCAGCAATCTTTCAGCCTTTTGTGTTACCACAGTCCTCAGTTTCTCTTAGAAAAATATGTCGAATGCACTTTGATAATCTACGATTACTACTAGTTTTTAATTCTAGAGCGAATTTATGTTGTAATATCTCATGTACACAAGCAGGTTTATTTGCTCGTCAGGTATACGGCAAAACATGAGGTACACCACTATTCACTGGTCATTTGTGGTATACAAGTCCATACTTTTTCCGGCGACGGATAAAATGGCGTTCTACGGAGTGGATTTGTCGTACTTGGAGGAGGCTGATGACTCGAGAAACGCGGCTGGTTCAGATTGATTGGGATATTTACATCGTAAATCTATTACTTCGATGCCTCGTGAAGGCAAACGGCGATTGGATGTGTTTTACCAAGAAAACTTCGCCCCGACTTGGAGTAGTTTGAAGGTAAGTTTAGCGGTCTCGCCTCCTACCTTGTCTTTCCTTAGTATGGGTTAGGGTTTTAAGGGAAAATTTTGCTGAAATTCGCTATAACATGGCACAGACATAGTTAAGGAACACAAGAAGACACTGTATAGGTTTTTGTCGAGTTTTATTCAAGATTTACGTTGTACATGGAAAACTAAAAAATCCCATACAAATGCTGTTAAATATTATACAGATCCCAAGCTTGGGCTACCTGTGGTTAGAGCGGTAACTGAGTGTCACGGTCAGTACTGAAGGGTCTTTATATTAAGAAGCCAAAAATGAGAAGTTGTTCACAAACTTTCTCGATAATAACACAGATTAATTTCTGTTCAATTTTAAGCTCCTCCACAGGCCATTGTAATCTTATCCGGATTTTGAGAGTGTGGGTTTCCCTTGTTAGCCGCCTGTACTGTGGAGTGTAACTTTGTAATGATATCCGCCGTCATTCTGTGCCCAAACGCCATCATTGTTCTGATAAAACACAAGTCAGTAAGATGACCCCGCACTGCATCGGATCCAGAAGCATGTATATGTATCCCAGGCATTAAAGTCGCATGTACTCCTATCGCCTTTGCAAGGATTCCTATATAAACATCATCTGTTTCGAAGGGTTTTATATAGCGAGTTCCGTTAAGTAGCCCAGAAACAATGTTTGCTGACAAAGCATACAATCCGCCAGTGCAGAACGGTGGAAACGTGGTTTCATTAAAGTCCTCATGAGCTACAAAGTGTTTATGTTCTTTCTTACGTTCTGGTAGCAATCCAATAGCGACCCAACCAGCATATAAACGGCCGTGGGTTTGAGATTTGTTCAGCCAGTGAAACACGTTTGGCATGTTGACGTACATGTCATCATCAGTTTTCACAATAAATCTGCAGTTCACTGCTCTCGTTGCCCACTTCAACCCCATTAAGATCTTAAAAAGGAGATTCTTATACGAGTCGTGAAAGTTTCCCAAAAGGAGATCTCTGTAGCTGTTACTTTCTTCTGTGACATTTCCATCGATGTTTTGATCTCCACTTTTTCCAACTATAAATACTGTAGTGTACCCGAAGTTAAAATAATTCCAGTTGTAACTGAGTCCCCAAGTGCTTCTTATGGCGTCCCTCTGCCCTCCATTTTGTGCAGCACTATGAACTAGAACGAGCGCGAAGATGTGTGTCTCTATAACTGGTTCACAAGAGGGTTTCATAATCTTAAAATGAGACCGACTCCCCGGTATTAGTGTGGCCACCACCTCATCTGTCAAGCCTTTCACACTTATCGACAATTTCTTCTCGTTGTCTCTTTTCTCGGTGGAGAAATAAAACGTTTTAAAACCGGCAATGAAAACAATTGCTATTAGTAGAACTCGGAGCGAACATTTCCTTCTACACCGAACAAACATCCCGCGAAGCATCTTAAATTGAAACTCTGAATTTCTAACGAGACCTGGTTAATCCACAGATCGAATTTTAAGACTTTTAGTTTTCTAAATAGCCCTCATTTGATAGGCAAAATGATCCTGTTATTATGACGTCCATTACGCTTCAGTCTAATACATGCATCAGGAATTCCGGACTTCCGGTTGGATCACACTGCATTCTGGGTAGGTGGGCTCAGAAAAGTGGGCATCAACTTCTAGATCGGCCATATTGGATTTGAGTGCAGTCAATTTTTGCTCCTTTGCAAGTTCAAAAACTTACTACCTAATACACGGAATATCTTACCTTTACAGATTCTTCAGTTGGGAGTTCTAAGTCGATGTTTAAGCTTTAGAACGGGATTAATAAAGTTTCCAAGTTGACTGCGCTCAAATCCAATATGGCCGCTTTGGAAGTTGATGCCCACTTTTCTGAGCACACCTACCCAGAATGCAGTGTGATCCAACCGGAAGTCCGGAACTCCTGATGCATGTATACTGATGACTCCTTTGTTCAGAGTTATTGACACGATTTTAAACCAATGATATTTATTCCGGCGCTGCTAGTTGCTGCGCAGCGAGCGAAGTAGCAGTTAATATTCTGTACGGGAGGAAAAAATCTCTATTCTACGCTAAATAATGAGCAATACACAATAATTCTTGGTGAATACTGGTAGCTCCGAGTACCAGGCCATGTCTTTAATTACTCATAATTAAACATTAATTGTCGAACATTGTCAAGTACAACACAAGTTTATGCTATTTACTCTATAAGAGGTAATGCTGAACATATATATAAATATATGTATGGGTGTTAAGAAATTTATTGAGTTTCGTCAGGGTGGCCAGAAAAAACCTACCTCGGCAAATAAAACCTGTGGGGAAACACCAGTGTAGGAAACTCCTGGATTGGGCCAGACGAAAACTCAGTCCCCCCAATAAGGACGAGTTTTTTTTTTTTTACAAGTTTAAAAACCCATACTTTGAGTAACTGGTAGCAAGTCCTTCGACGTTAAGTTGATGTATCTTCTCTTCGTGAGAGGATTTTTCCAACCAGCATGTCTGTCTTTCAGTTCTGGATCGGCATTCTTATAGCCTTCATTAGAAGCGCCACCGGATTTTAGGCTATGTAAACACTATTGATTTATATTTTCAACAAATGGAGATAAAAACTTCTTAAAGTCATCTCGGATGGTGGAATAGCTAATTCCTAGATGTTTATGGAAACTATACCCGGTCTTTAGTTTGACAATCCTACGTACTATAGGTAAGTCCATTTCTTGTGAGACAGGCAACAAACTAATCAATGTTTTAGTAATAGCAACTGGGCAAGTAATTTTATCGGATCTAGCAATAACAGATTTGTGCCCTTCTCTAAACTGATAATTTTTCCGTTTGGGAATGGCAATTTCCATCCCACAGGTACTAAAGGAAATATTACTTAGCTTAATATAAAGTAATTCAGAAGCACGGAGTAATCCAGCATAACCAACTAATACAATGAAAAGTAAGCGGATTACAGCTAATGAAGCTGAAGGCTTTTTATAGAACTCAGCGATTCTAATTATATTATCTAAGGATAAAGGTTCCTTAGGTTTAGTTGGTCTAGCTAGCTTCCTCCTAGCCCCATTTGATGCTGCCACTACTGTTGGTGAGATGTCGGCGACTGCAAACCGGCCAATCGGTGTACCCAGTTGATGCTGTAAATGGCAGTGTCAATCACCGATGGACCATTATCTGCCTTTAAAGCGCCCTCCGTTAGCTGAATAATGTATAAGGAAACATGAAGAGGCTGTGCAGGTATTGTAGGAACTCCTTCCTTAGACAATGCCCATGCAGGCCACCGTTGCCAACCATAAGAATACTTGGTGCACGTGCGATCAGCAGATGACGACATAACCAAGTCGAGAAGAGAAGGTAGTCGTGCGCGCAGAACAGGGTCAATCAGTCGTTAAGATTCTCTCCAAATGCCGGCATTTGCTATATCTAAAAATAAACAAATAAACAAATAAAAACTAGTGTGGTAAAAATATATAAATTCAACGATATATCACTAAATAAGTTATAAGTTAATCTCTTTCTTCTTTTATTATTTGTTGAATGTCAGTAAGTAATTTGACCAATCCTCATCGACCTCAACCTAAGTGGGAGGAATCAATGAGGCAAAGCGCCTGTACCTCCAAATGTGGATCAATTTACGTATCTGGGTAAGATCACGAGATCGTAGACGATAATCGTGCTCGGTCCATGCAGGACGAAATCGTGCTCGATGTCAATCTCGAAATCGTGCTCGATCTCAAAAATTTGCAGGTCGAAATCGTGCTCGATGTCAATCTCGAAATCGTGCTCGATCTCAAAAATTTGCAGGTCGAAATCGTGCTCGATTTCAAAACTTTGCAGGTCAAATATTATGGAGGGAGGTGGGATCAAGGGATTTTTTTGCTTTCCATTTTCTTACCACAACTTATGATAACATGTGCATTTGTTCCATGCAGTTATTTTAATAAGTTTGGAATAATGGCAAACATGACAAGTTTTGGGACCAAGTTTTTCATTAATTGACAAATTGACTCGCGACAAGGAATTACGAAATCTATAGTTCCCAGAGCCCTCGAAATTGTTTTGCCATACACACGACGAGCAAATAAACTAGAAAATGGGTCATAACACGTCGTCATCAATGATAGAGCGGAAGAAATACGCTTATCACGAGTAATATCAGAATTTGGATTAATGGCGTGTACATATATAGTCCTTGAATAAAAAGGATAACTGAGTTCTGTTTTTGTCTTTCTTTTAATCTCACTCATTTGGAATACTACAACCCAAAACAGTCAAAGGGCCCAGCCTCGGCGAAATAATTTTATCAAGATCGCTGCCACGTTACACTCGTTCTCAATAACACGTGCAGGTTCGAAACGAAACTCCTGACTTCGAAGTCGTTTCTGGTGGATGTCAATCAAATGGTTTCCATGGAGTTTGAAGTGAACCGTTGTGTGAGTAAATTCGGGAAACTAGCATTTTATAAACATGGCAAAGTCTTTCCCAAAGTCGCTTAGATGGAGAGTAATCATGCTTAGAGCCAAGGGTTTGCAAAATAGGGAAATCACATAAACTCTATGTGTGAGCGAGCGGTTTGTGTATAAGATCAAAATAGGGAAATCGCATAAACTTTATGTGTGAGCGAGCGGTTTGTGTATAAGATCAAAATAGGGAAATCACATAAACTTTATGTGTGAGCGAGCGGTTTGTGTATAAGATCAAAATAGGGAAATCACATAAACTTTATGTGTGAGCGAGCGGTTTGTGTATAAGATCAAAATAGGGAAATCACATAAACTTTATGTGTGAGCGAGCGGTTTGTGTATAAGATCAAAATAGGGAAATCGCATAAACTTTATGTGTGAGCGAGCGGTTTGTGTATAAGATCAAAATAGGGAAATCGCATAAACTTTGTGTGATCATGAGCGAGCGGTTTGTGTATAAGATCAAAATAGGGAAATCGCATAAACTTTGTGTGTGAGCGAGCGGTTTGTGTATAAGATCAAAATAGGGAAATCGCATAAACTTTATGTGTGAGCGAGCGGTTTGTGTATAAGAAATCTGATTGTTTATATAGCCTCAAAGGTCTTGGAAAAAGAATTATAGTTATTTTTATTCATCCAGTTGCAGATATGCTCCTTATAAGAGGTTTTATCGAGCAATACCCTCGAGCTCTACCTCGACGAGCTCCAGGCATGATACAACATTCGACAGGGCAAATATTTTTTTTGAAACGGATTATCGGCAATGCTCTCCACTCTCGACTGACATTTCGGTGAGGAATTCAAGCAAATAACAATCGTTTTTCGGCTTAGTATCCGCCATATCTCTACCTATGTCGCCTCAAATTACTTACGATTTCGTTGACCTCCTACACTATTTATGTTTCCTCCACATGCAGACCAGTGTTGCCATAGAAATATAGTTGAGTGACATCCAACAAATTGACGTTTTCCGTTGGAAATTCAATTTCGAACCTGCACGTGTTATTGAGAACGAGTGTAAAGGGACTGTGTCACGGTAAGACTTTATATTCGTTTTTCCGAGCCGGAAAAATCTATTTCCACCGATTTTGATATGAACTAACGAACCTCTCGGCCATGTGGGATGCTTAAAATGAAAGCAAATATGCAAAAATGACTAACAAACAGTGTATATAAACAGTCTCCAGGGGAAATATTGAAAATCCTTACAATCAAGCATTGAGGGAGGGAAGTTTAACTGTTTGTATCCAATTAACAGCCACTAAACGAGCGATTACTCGATACATGCGCAGTACCATGACATAGCCCCTTTAAAGAAACCAGACTGTTGACATCCAGGACAACTGCACTGAAGACAATAGAGTAAAATGCAGCCATGTTGTCTGGCAACGTGGTTAGTTTTATCGAAAACATTGAATCACTTGTTATCGTATTTTTTTTAAATACTTGAATGGGAGAAATAGTTTCGTATTTGCAATTTGCTGCTGATTAATGACGACCCGTCACTGCCTGAGGAGCACACATATCTCCGATGTAGGTGTCACAGCGTTTTCACATGTAGAGATATTTTTAGATGGTGGGATGTACCAGCGGCGGGAAAACGATGCCTCATTAGCTACTCTCGTTATACCAACAATGTTCATGGCTGCTACGCTTTTGAGATTCAGTATCCCTTATCCGCTATCCTTGGGTGCAATCATTCATACCGTTCAAAAAAATAACCTAACTTGTGAAAATGCTCGGTGACACAGGCCATAGTTAATAGAGTGGAATGGTTAGGAAACCCGGCAAACTTCAAAGGGGCTAACAAAGGCGCTGCCATTTATGTTGGAAGAGGGCAAGACAAAAGATTGTGCAGGGTCATAGTTCATTAGCGTCCCCTGAACGACTGAACTCACACGTTTCTATTGGCTGATTGATTAACACATTGGAATTTCTATTGTGTTTTGTGCAGGGTCACGGTTGAAAAACGCTAACAAAGACATATAACAAAGAAGGTCGCTGGGTTTCATAACCATTCCACTCTATTAACTATGCACAGGCCTATAAATAGTACGCCGGCATTTTCGAACATTTAACCAACACTGCGCAGTGAGTCTGAAGTCATCGCTATCAGTGGCAAATTACAACTGAAAACGAAAAGTATACACCTGTTACATTAAATGTTGTCCAGGATAAACGACAAGCGACATACCCCAGACCGAAATGGATTAATTTCCTATTCGTAATGAACTTATCATCATCGTCGACCCCTTGGGACATTCATACTCCTTATAAACCACTCCTTAGACCTGTCACACCACTTGACGTCGCACTTTCAGCGGCCCTAGTTTCCTAGCTGCTTTTCTGTTTTCTTGCATGATTGCGACACCTTCTGTTCGTCTCAATAAAACGTTGCTGACTTCCGTGCGGCTCCCTCCAATATATTGTCTCATTGTCATTATTAATGTAAATAGAAATATTTTCTATTCGCCTGAGCGAAGCGAAAGAGAATAGAATTATGGTTGTTGCTATTAGTCTGGTGAATTCGTTTGTTTTTTAGTCAAACGCTTTAATACAAATATTGATAATAACATTCCATTCCGCATAGCTGCAAGTTATAATGACAACCTTTGTCATAAAGTTGAGATGAAATTTATTATTATCAGTGCTTGTTTGTCGGTATTGTATGAATCATCACATTACACAAACGCAGGAAACTTTGTAATAATCGGTAAGCGTACCCATCAGCCCGGTGTACACGATAAGCATTCTGGGCACGTCACTCCTAACGTTTTCACCGAAAGGGTCTAAGAACCCTAGATTGATCATTTACACAACAAAAATAAAGGGTGCCATCAGTTGAAACTGGCCAGGTCCGTCACGATAGGACCGTAAAAAGTATGGTATATCGAACCGACACTGAGGTGAATAATTGTTTTAGTATATACCACACAAGTGAATAACCAGCGCCAAAAAGGTATTTTATTTTCTGACAAATGGACAAAAATAGCTGCTTCGTTCAGTGGTGATTAGTTAACACTGAATTATTCACCTCAGGTGACTAGTGGTGGGTATTTACTGAAATCTACCACTGGAATAATAATATCCAACGTATCCTCGCTCTAGAATTACCAATAATCAGTAATTGGCTTTTGCTCTTCAATTATCAATAATCGCTCATTCTAGAACGCAAATTAAACATTAATTAATTCCAAAACGAATCCTAACTCGAACCACAAAACGAACCCTAACCATCGGACGAGTTCACGGGTAAACGACGGGTTCTCACTCACCTAGAGCTAGGGTTCACAGGTAAACAAGATCAGAAGGTAAGCGAGAGTAAAGTAATTTGTGAGCGCCCCTACTCGGGCTCGAACTCGTAACCGTTTGCGTGTAGTGCTTGGTAGTACAGACGTCATGACCACTACACTAAGCGCGTCTTCCGCCCTTTGAAATGGAACAAATGTTTAACAATTATTCACTGAAGCCGCTTCGGCGAGGTAAATATCTACCACTATTTACCGACACTGAGGTAAATAGTTGTTTTAGTATATACCACAATGCAGGTAAATAGCCAGCACCAATTAGTTATTTTATTTTCTGCCAAATGGACAAAAACGCGCGCGAGTTGATCGCTGCTTCGCTCGGAGGTGAATATGAAATAGAATCCCATAGCACGACTCAAACTCGCGCGCTGATTGGCTAACGTAGCGTTTAATATTTTGTGGAATTCAATGGTTTGGAAGCTGTATTCAACGGCTTGAAAAGCTGTATTCAACGATGTACAGGAAGCCCGCGCGTAAATATTTTGTTTATTTTTATTATCGCGAACAGAGACACAAATCATGTTAAAATTACAAACCAGGATATTCACAAAGTTAACAGTAGTAAAAGAACGTGAAAATTAGATATCGTTTATTCCGTTTTTCACGAGAAATGTTATGTTTTGGCGCTCGACTGAACAAGAAACCGACTCTAATCATCCGAGGAATCGACAAAAACAACTGCAGCAAAAATGTGTGATTTTGAACGAAAAAGCTGGGGCTTCCTGGATTTGCTGATTTAATTGATGTAATATTCACACAGAGAAGCTAAATGACTGAAAACAGTAAAAGCAGGACGAAAAGCACGGCTACAGAACGGTACTAAAATCGTGGTACAAGGAAAATTTTGGAAACGAGTGGACTGAACACAAGTAACATTCAACAGTTCAAAAACAGGTTTATTTATTGTGAGAATTGAACATTAACATTTGGTAGTTTGCTTAAAAAGTAAGGAACACTTAATACTTACAAGTTTGTGCGTATATATACTTGTGCAGCAGCTCTTCGGTTTGTCAGGTTTTAGATTTTCACTTAGCGAGAACTGGTTTCAACAGGCCGCCGGTTTTCTAAATCTTTCACAAACATTCACAATTTTGTCTCCAGTTAATGCACTTTCGCTTTCTTGGTAAAGATTAGATCGAAATTAAGTGTACCTAAATAAAATACAGGTGTTTTCGTGCATAAAAAACAGTTTTGATGTCGGAAAACCAAATTTTGTGAGCAACGACTGCACTCTTAGTTGAACATCGTGCGAGTTGTCTAATTTTAGCTTGATTCCTATTCGCTCGTTAGTTTACCGCGCAATGGGTTCCTGGCGCGTGGCGGGAATTTCAGCAACTTTCAGACTGAGTATATTCTTTATTTATTTTCGTAAATCACTAGATGCAATGGGATTCAAAGAAAATTCATTGCCTGACGAGGGAATTCCATGTTAAATTTCACGCGAAAAAGCGATATCGCACGAATCGCGAATATTCACTGATTGAGTAGCCAATCAAAGCGCGGGCGAAAAGTGATATTCACTGGTGTGGTATATACTTATTTTATTTATCCTTGATCGGTTTTAAGAATGTCATTGTTTAATTTACGTTCTAGAATTAGCGACTATTGATAATTGAAGAGCAAAAGCCAATTACTGATTATTGCGTTCGACGAAGGAGAACGCAACCTAATCTGGTGACGGGTTCCCTGTGCCTGTGTGTGACGTGTTTGCCGGTAGCCAAAAAAAAGTTCAGTATTACAAAATGCCTCGATATCATGAACGGCCGGGGAACTGGTAACTATATACACGATGCTCAGAGAAACGTCTAGTATAAGTGTTTTATTATTTTCCCAATCCAATGCAATAATGTTTAAAAAGTTAGCAATGCCGATAAATAATAATAATAGCCTTTATTTATAGAGCGCCATTTCCAAAATACCCAATAGCGCTTTACAAAATATTTACAATATAAGTACAAAAATATCATTAACATTAAAAATCCTAATTTACAATTTCTCGTGATAAACAGAAATACTGAGAAAGATTAAAAAGCTATTAAAAATTTATATAAAGTATCTCTAATAATAATGATAATCATAATAATAATAAAATATAATAGAATGCTCCAAACGCTTCTAATCATAGACCTTCTTAAAAAGATGTGTCTTCAGTTGAGTTTTAAAAGTAGTTAGCGAGCTACATAGTCTCAAACTCTGAGGCAGATCATTCCATAGCGAGGGTACTGCGCAAGAAAACGCTCTGTATCCATAACTACGCAGATTGTACGAAGGAGCGACAAGTCTCATGCTAGCGGAAGATCTCAAATTGCGCCTCGGTATATATAAATTAATAACATCAATTATGTACCCTGGTGCTATTCCATGTAAAGCCTTATAAGTGATAAGTAGTAATTTGTACTCAATACGTTGTTCTATCGGCAACCAATGTAGGTTGTACATAACCGGTGTTATGTGATCTTTCTTACGAGAAAGCGTCACGACACGAGCGGCAGCATTCTGAACACTCTGTAAGCGATCAGTCAGATATTTGGGTAGTCCATACAGTAGGGAGTTGCAGTAGTCGAGCCTAGAAGTTACAAAAGCGTGAACTAGTGTCTCAGCTGACTGAAAGCTGAGGTATTTCCTGATGCGGCTGATATTTCTTAAGATATATCAAAGCCTGTAGCATTCGACAAAGTCTGATGTCCAAACTATATCAAGTCAAACATGGTCTGTTTTGTCGGCGCGGTCGTTGAAGAGAGAACTGAATCAGCTTGAATCGATTCAACTTGGCCATAATTTGTGTTGTCCAGTAACAAGCGAGTGAATTCTGTTGGATTCTGCTTTTCGCTGTACATACAGATACAAAAACTACAAACAGTAAGATGACCTGACTGAAGAGAAATCTAGGTCTGAGTTTTCTAGATACCCGTAATCGCCGTATCTTGTGTGAGTTGCGACACTGTGTACATCTTAGTTATACAAATATTCAACACTAGCTAACATATTCAGGCAGAGAGTTAATCTATAACGACATTTTGATATGCCAAGGAACTGGAAAATCAACACAGTACGAGGTGAGGCAAATTTAAAGTACTTAGTTCATTGCTGTGTTCCCTAATCGATTAATCTACACTGAATTTCTGACGGACCTGAAACAAGGCTGATCAAAGCCAGGACCCGGCTACCAACATTGACCATAAATTATTCTGCAACTAAACAATGGCAGCCAACCTTGTTTTCACATGAAAAATACTGTGAATGATCTAAGGAACTGCATGGGGTGTACTTTATACACATGCATATATATTTTATGTTCTACACTGGAATGTACTTAGTATTATGAATGCTAGGAACTGGAATGCAGTTTATACACATCTGAATAGCCATAGCTAGCTAATAGGGTTGATTTGTGTTCTACACTAACTCCAATTATTGCTGTACACTGTATACCACACAGAAAAAATGTGCTATGAATGTTCAAATGAATGCCACTAACCATATAAAACACACATGTATACATATAGCCACATTAGCATTGCATCCAATGATTTTATGTTACCGTGACAAAGATAATTACAGTTTTATACCCACATGCATTCCCTTGTATATTAACTTATAAGTCAAGACATCAAAATTTTCACATTAGTTAAAAACAAGCATTTTTGATCAGGATTACTTACACCGTCAACATCATTGCAGCAATCTTTCAGCCTTTTGTGTTACCACAGTCCTCAGTTTCTCTTAGAAAAATATGTCGAATGCACTTTGATAATCTACGATTACTACTAGTTTTTAATTCTAGAGCGAATTTATGTTGTAATATCTCATGTACACAAGCAGGTTTATTTGCTCGTCAGGTATACGGCAAAACATGAGGTACACCACTATTCACTGGTCATTTGTGGTATACAAGTCCATACTTTTTCCGGCGACGGATAAAATGGCGTTCTACGGAGTGGATTTGTCGTACTTGGAGGAGGCTGATGACTCGAGAAACGCGGCTGGTTCAGATTGATTGGGATATTTACATAGTAAATCTATTACTTCGATGCCTCGTGAAGGCAAACGGCGATTGGATGTGTTTTACCAAGAAAACTTCGCCCCGACTTGGAGTAGTTTGAAGGTAAGTTTAGCGGTCTCGCCTCCTACCTTGTCTTTCCTTAGTATGGGTTAGGGTTTTAAGGGAAAATTTTGCTGAAATTCGCTATAACATGGCACAGACATAGTTAAGGAACACAAGAAGACACTGTATAGGTTTTTGTCGAGTTTTATTCAAGATTTACGTTGTACATGGAAAACTAAAAAATCCCATACAAATGCTGTTAAATATTATACAGATCCCAAGCTTGGGCTACCTGTGGTTAGAGCGGTAACTGAGTGTCACGGTCAGTACTGAAGGGTCTTTATATTAAGAAGCCAAAAATGAGAAGTTGTTCACAAACTTTCTCGATAATAACACAGATTAATTTCTGTTCAATTTTAAGCTCCTCCACAGGCCATTGTAATCTTATCCGGATTTTGAGAGTGTGGGTTTCCCTTGTTAGCCGCCTGTACTGTGGAGTGTAACTTTGTAATGATATCCGCCGTCATTCTGTGCCCAAACGCCATCATTGTTCTGATAAAACACAAGTCAGTAAGATGACCCCGCACTGCATCGGATCCAGAAGCATGTATATGTATCCCAGGCATTAAAGTCGCATGTACTCCTATCGCCTTTGCAAGGATTCCTATATAAACATCATCTGTTTCGAAGGGTTTTATATAGCGAGTTCCGTTAAGTAGCCCAGAAACAATGTTTGCTGACAAAGCATACAATCCGCCAGTGCAGAACGGTGGAAACGTGGTTTCATTAAAGTCCTCATGAGCTACAAAGTGTTTATGTTCTTTCTCACGTTCTGGTAGCAATCCAATAGCGACCCAACCAGCATATAAACGGCCGTGGGTTTGAGATTTGTTCAGCCAGTGAAACACGTTTGGCATGTTGACGTACATGTCATCATCAGTTTTCACAATAAATCTGCAGTTCACTGCTCTCGTTGCCCACTTCAACCCCATTAAGATCTTAAAAAGGAGATTCTTATACGAGTCGTGAAAGTTTCCCAAAAGGAGATCTCTGTAGCTGTTACTTTCTTCTGTGACATTTCCATCGATGTTTTGATCTCCACTTTTTCCAACTATAAATACTGTAGTGTACCCGAAGTTAAAATAATTCCAGTTGTAACTGCATGAGTCCCCAAGTGCTTCTTATGGCGTCCCTCTGCCCTCCATTTTGTGCAGCACTATGAACTAGAACGAGCGCGAAGATGTGTGTCTCTATAACTGGTTCACAAGAGGGTTTCATAATCTTAAAATGAGACCGACTCCCCGGTATTAGTGTGGCCACCACCTCATCTGTCAAGCCTTTCACACTTATCGACAATTTCTTCTCGTTGTCTCTTTTCTCGGTGGAGAAATAAAACGTTTTAAAACCGGCAATGAAAACAATTGCTATTAGTAGAACTCGGAGCGAACATTTCCTTCTACACCGAACAAACATCCCGCGAAGCATCTTAAATTGAAACTCTGAATTTCTAACGAGACCTGGTTAATCCACAGATCGAATTTTAAGACTTTTAGTTTTCTAAATAGCCCTCATTTGATAGGCAAAATGATCCTGTTATTATGACGTCCATTACGCTTCAGTCTAATACATGCATCAGGAATTCCGGACTTCCGGTTGGATCACACTGCATTCTGAGTAGGTGGGCTCAGAAAAGTGGGCATCAACTTCTAGATCGGCCATATTGGATTTGAGTGCAGTAAATTTTTGCTCCTTTGCAAGTTCAAAAACTTACTACCTAATACACGGAATATCTTACCTTTACAGATTCTTCAGTTGGGAGTTCTAAGTCGATGTTTAAGCTTTAGAACGGGATTAATAAAGTTTCCAAGTTGACTGCGCTCAAATCCAATATGGCCGCTCTGGAAGTTGATGCCCACTTTTCTGAGCCCACCTACCCAGAATGCAGTGTGATCCAACCGGAAGTCCGGAACTCCTGATGCATGTATACTGATGACTCCTTTGTTCAGAGTTATTGACACGATTTTAAACCAATGATATTTATTCCGGCGCTGCTAGTTGCTGCGCAGCGAGCGAAGTAGCAGTTAATATTCTGTACGGGAGGAAAAAATCTCTATTCTACGCTAAATAATGAGCAATACACAATAATTCTTGGTGAATACTGGTAGCTCCGAGTACCAGGCCATGTCTTTAATTACTCATAATTAAACATTAATTGTCGAACATTGTCAAGTACAACACAAGTTTATCCTATTTACTCTATAAGAGGTAATGCTGAACATATATATAAATATATGTATGGGTGTTAAGAAATTTATTGAGTTTCGTCAGGGTGGCCAGAAAAAACCTACCTCGGCAAAAAAAACCTGTGGGGAAACACCAGTGTAGGAAACTCCTGGATTGGGCCAGACGAAAACTGAGTCCCCCCAATAAGGACGATTTTTTTTTTTTACAAGTTTAAAAACCCATACTTTGAGTAACTGGTAGCAAGTCCTTCGACGTTAAGTTGATGTATCTTCGCTTCGTGAGAGGATTTTTCCAACCAGCATGTCTGTCTTTCAGTTCTGGATCGGCATTCTTATAGCCTTCATTAGAAGCGCCACCGGATTTTAGGCTATGTAAACACTATTGATTTATATTTTCAACAAATGGAGATAAAAACTTCTTAAAGTCATCTCGGATGGTGGAATAGCTAATTCCTAGATGTTTATGGAAACTATTCCCGGTCTTTAGTTTGACAATCCTACGTACTATAGGTAAGTCCAAATCTTGTGAGACAGGCAACAAACTAATCAATGTTTTAGTAATAGCAACTGGGCAAGTAATTTTATCGGATCTAGCAATAACAGATTTGTGCCCTTCTCTAAACTGATAATTTTTCCGTTTGGGAATGGCAATTTCCATCCCACAGGTACTAAAGGAAATATTACTTAGCTTAATATAAAGTAATTCAGAAGCACGGAGTAATCCAGCATAACCAACTAATACAATGAAAAGTAAGCGGATTACAGCTAATGAAGCTGAAGGCTTTTTATAGAACTCAGCGATTCTAATTATATTATCTAAGGATAAAGGTTCCTTAGGTTTAGTTGGTCTAGCTAGCTTCCTCCTAGCCCCATTTGATGCTGCCACTACTGTTGGTGAGATGTCGGCGACTGCAAACCGGCCAATCGGTGTACCCAGTTGATGCTGTAAATGGCAGTGTTAATCACCGATGGACCATTATCTGCCTTTAAAGCGCCCTCCGTTAGCTGAATAATGTATAAGGAAACATGAAGAGGCTGTGCAGGTATTGTAGGAACTCCTTCCTTAGACAATGCCCATGCAGGCCACCGTTGCCAACCATAAGAATACTTGGTGCACGTGCGATCAGCAGATGACGACATAACCAAGTCGAGAAGAGAAGGTAGTCGTGCGCGCAGAACAGGGTCAATCAGTCGTTAAGATTCTCTCCAAATGCCGGCATTTGCTATATCTAAAAATAAACAAATAAACAAATAAAAACTAGTGTGGTAAAAATATATAAATTAAGCGATATATCACTAAATAAGTTATAAGTTAATCTCTTTCTTCTTTTATTATTTGTTGAATGTCAGTAAGTAATTTGACCAATCCTCATCGACCTCAACCTAAGTGGGAGGAATCAATGAGGCAAAGCGCCTGTACCTCCAAATGTGGATCAATTTACGTATCTGGGTAAGATCACGAGATCGTAGACGATAATCGTGCTCGGTCCATGCAGGACGAAATCGTGCTCGATGTCAATCTCGAAATCGTGCTCGATCTCAAAAATTTGCAGGTCAAATATTATGGAGGGAGGTGGGATCAAGGGATTTTTTTGCTTTCCATTTTCTTACCACAACTTATAACATGTGCATTTGTTCCATGCAGTTATTTTAACAAGTTTGGAATAATGGCAAACATGACAAGTTTTTCATTAATTGACAAATTGACTCGCGACAAGGAATTACGAAATCTATAGTTCCCAGAGCCCTCGAAATTGTTTTGCCATACACACGACGAGCAAATAAACTAGAAAATGGGTCATAACACGTCGTCATCAATGATAGAGCGGAAGAAATACGCTTATCACGAGTAATATCAGAATTTGGATTAATGGCGTGTACATATATAGTCCTTGAATAAAAAGGATAACTGAGTTCTGTTTTTGTCTTTCTTTTAATCTCACTCATTTGGAATACTACAACCCAAAACAGTCAAAGGGCCCAGCCTCGGCGAAATAATTTTATCAAGATCGCTGCCACGTTAAAGGGACTGTGTCACGGTAAGACTTTATATTCGTTTTTCCGAGCCGGAAAAATCTATTTCCACCGATTTTGATATGAACTAACGAACCTCTCGGCCATGTGGGATGCTTAAAATGAAAGCAAATATGCAAAAATGACTAACAAACAGTGTATATAAACAGTCTCCAGGGGAAATATTGAAAATCCTTACAATCAAGCATTGAGGGAGGGAAGTTTAACTGTTTGTATCCAATTAACAGCCACTAAACGAGCGATTACTCGATACATGCGCAGTACCATGACATAGCCCCTTTAAAGAAACCAGACTGTTGACATCCAGGACAACTGCACTGAAGACAATAGAGTAAAATGCAGCCATGTTGTCTGGCAACGTGGTTAGTTTTATCGAAAACATTGAATCACTTGTTATCGTATTTTTTTTAAATACTTGAATGGGAGAAATAGTTTCGTATTTGCAATTTGCTGCTGATTAATGACGACCCGTCACTGCCTGAGGAGCACACATATCTCCGATGTAGGTGTCACAGCGTTTTCACATGTAGAGATATTTTTAGATGGTGGGATGTACCAGCGGCGGGAAAACGATGCCTCATTAGCTACTCTCGTTATACCAACAATGTTCATGGCTGCTACGCTTTTGAGATTCAGTATCCCTTATCCGCTATCCTTGGGTGCAATCATTCATACCGTTCAAAAAAATAACCTAACTTGTGAAAATGCTCGGTGACACAGGCCATAGTTAATAGAGTGGAATGGTTAGGAAACCCGGCAAACTTCAAAGGGGCTAACAAAGGCGCTGCCATTTATGTTGGAAGGGGGCAAGACAAAAGATTGTGCAGGGTCATAGTTCATTAGCGTCCCCTGAACGACTGAACTCACACGTTTCTATTGGCTGATTGATTAACACATTGGAATTTCTATTGTGTTTTGTGCAGGGTCACGGTTGAAAAAAGCTAACAAAGACATATAACAAAGAAGGTCGCTGGGTTTCATAACCATTCCACTCTATTAACTATGCACAGGCCTATAAATAGTACGCCGGCATTTTCGAACATTTAACCAACACTGCGCAGTGAGTCTGAAGTCATCGCTATCAGTGGCAAATTACAACTGAAAACGAAAAGTATACACCTGTTACATTAAATGTTGTCCAGGATAAACGACAAGCGACATACCCCAGACCGAAATGGATTAATTTCCTATTCGTAATGAACTTATCATCATCGTCGACCCCTTGGGACATTCATACTCCTTATAAACCACTCCTTAGACCTGTCACACCACTTGACGTCGCACTTTCAGCGGCCCTAGTTTCCTAGCTGCTTTTCTGTTTTCTTGCATGATTGCGACACCTTCTGTTCGTCTCAATAAAACGTTGCTGACTTCCGTGCGGCTCCCTCCAATATATTGTCTCATTGTCATTATTAATGTAAATAGAAATATTTTTTATTCGCCTGAGCGAAGCGAAAGAGAATAGAATTATGGTTGTTGCTATTAGTCTGGTGAATTCGTTTGTTTTTTAGTCAAACGCTTTAAAGTGCCACTACGACGAAAATTTACCATTTCGATTTGCCACTTTTTCAGTGTCTATAGGTCAATCAGTATTAGAAATATCCGAAATAGTAAAAATTATTCCCAAATGGGCATGTTATACCACAAATTTTAGGAGAGTTTACCGGTAAAATCCTGTCCGCCATTGCTGGAAGCCGTGTGCCCTTTGTTCAGCTTTAAACAAAGGTTTATTCACCGGAAGTGATGTCATACACTTAACACGACAACCTCGTGGCGCGAAATAGCGTGCATAAAAAAAGAGTCCAACCTCGCAAAGATAAATATAACTTTCTTCTTATGTACGTGAAGACGTTTTTAGTAGAAATATGCCTCCAGGCGTTGTGTTCTGCAGGCGAGCGTTAAGTGTATGACATCACTTCCGGTGAATAAACCATTGTTTAAAGCTGAACAAAGGGCACGGCTTCCAGTAATGGCGGACGTGTAGATTCAATATTCGGAGCTAAAAAAATAAGACTTCCTGTCGTTGTATCGAAAAACAATTTGAACTGGTAATAATATATGAACTCTACTTTATGAATATGCAAAAACATTGATATGTCAAAATTTGATCGTAGGGGCACTTTAATAAAAATATTGATAATAACATTCCATTCCGCATAGCTGCAAGTTATAATGACAACCTTTGTCATAAAGTTGAGATGAAATTTATTATTATCAGTGCTTGTTTGTTGGTAATGTATGAATCATCACATTACACAAACGCAGGAAACTTTGTAATAATCGGTAAGCGTACCCATCAGCCCGCTGTACACGATAAGCATTCTGGGCACGTCACTCCTAACGTTTTCACCGAAAGGGTCTAAGAACCCTAGATTGATCATTTACACAACAAAAATAAGGGGTGCCATCAGTTGAAACTGGCCAGGTCCGTCACGATAGGACCGTAAAAAGTATGGTATATCGAACCGACACTGAGGTGAATAATTGTTTTAGTATATACCACACAAGTGAATAACCAGCGCCAAAAAGGTATTTTATTTTCTGACAAATGGACAAAAATAGCTGCTTCGTTCAGTGGTGATTAGTTAACACTGAATTATTCACCTCAGGTGACTAGTGGTGGGTATTTACTGAAATCTACCACTGGAATAATAATATCCAACGTATCCTCGCTCTAGAATTACCAATAATCAGTAATTGGCTTTTGCTCTTCGATTCAATTATCAATAATCGCTCATTCTAGAACGCAAATTAAACATTAATTAATTCCAAAACGAATCCTAACTCGAACCACAAAACGAACCCTAACCATCGGACGAGTTCACGGGTAAACGACGGGTTCTCGCTCACCTAGAGCTAGGGTTCACAGGTAAACAAGATCAGAAGGTAAGCGAGAGTAAAGTAATTTGTGAGCGCCCCAGTAGTAAGGCAACCCAGTATGGGTTCTTTGCCCTCTCCTGATTGGTCGAGAGCAAATCTGTGACGTCACAGGTTTTGATGACGTCACAAGCCCCGCCTCCTCAGGGATACGGCTCACTACGGGTCCCTGATTGGTCGGGATTTATACGGCTCACTACGGCTCCCTGATTGGTCGGGATTTATACGGCTCACTACGGCTCCGGGATTGGTCGGGATTTATACGGCTCAACACGGGCTCGGGAGTATAGTTATAGTACTCACTTTGGGGGCAATCCCTGCCTCCTGATTGGCCGAGAGCCCAAAAATGACGTCACAAAGCGGAAATGACGTCACAGCGCACGTGGTGCCGCCAAAATGTCCCAGCACGTGATCTGTTTGGCGGCCAAAGCCAGGCTTGGGATTGGTCGTCCGTGTAGGCTTAGAATGACGTCACAGGTGCCGCCAAACCCTGTCCCCCAAGCGAGGCTGGACCGGAAGTGGAACCGCCGCCAGGGGCGAAGAGGTGTTTTGGCGGCCCAAGCCAGGCCTGGGAGTGGTCGGCCCGTGTCGGGCGTTCGGGAGGGGTTCGGCGGGCGTCGATTTTTTAAAAAGACGTCGAAAGGCGAGGTGCTTTATTCATTCGCCTACGGTGTCAATGGGAAGACATGGGGTTACTGATCGAGTTTTATTTTACCCACGAGGGGGCGGTGACTGAAACGGCACACATGGGGTATTCCAATTTCCATAGAAAAGTGATGCGGTGCATGAACCTGGAAGATGCCAAGCGTTACGTGATCAGCGATTACGAGGGGACGTATTACGGGGAATACGTACGCATCGTCTACAAGCTGTGTGCGGCCTTGGGGTATACCGTCCCCCATACAAACCTCATCCCTTACAAGATGGTGTTTATGTGAAAAAGAAATGTGTATAAATATAAGCCGTACCGGGGCGTGGGGAAGACAGTGAAGCAATGACAATGGAAGAACAAGCACTGAGATGGGCAGCGGATATCCACTTTGACGAGGGTCTGAAAAGTGACGAGTACTTCATGGATATGGATAAGTTGGCCGCAAAGCTGGAGAAGGAAAGAAGTCCAACCACAGAAAAGTACTATGATAGGCTATGTGAAATGGATTTCAAGGCTATGCAGGAAGGTTTGAACCACAAGCAATACCTGCAAAAGTACGAGAAACAAGCCTACGCTGAAATATATCCCACTAGGGGCCCACCCCCCTAGGGACAGAATCAGTCCCACGCGGAACCAAGAAGACCTAGATTTTGGGGACAAACCGGACCCCCGGGATTTTTTTACCCTGGGGGTCGGAAGCACCCCCTATGTAATTCTAGGTGTCCTTTCCACCAAAAACAGAAAAAGAATTAAAAACTATATACCTATTTACAAGGCCAACTGTAGAGAATGAGAAAGAATAGCCGAAGCTAGAAAAAACAATAAAACTTTCAAGAGGAACAACGTGGGGTGTCTGTTGTCTCTTTTCTAGGGGAAAAAGTATAAGGGAGGTGTCGCGCGCTAGACTCGGGGAGAGTACAGAATGCCTTGCGGTGGAGGAGGAGGTCCGTCCCTCAAGTGCCATGGTATTTTGAAACGTGTCCGTTGTCTCTTGGCGTGTTGCGGAGGAAAAGTGATTATTCAGGACTCTCATTTTGAGGATTATGGGGCGCAAGAAGGCGAAGAAAAAGAATCCTTCCGCGCTGCTCGAGGCGTTGTATTACGACCCCAGCAGCCCTGCTGCCTTTGGGGGTGCTGCCCGTCTGGTGAAAGCGGCTAGCGAAGTGGGGGTGACGCGCACCACCACTTTAGCGTGGCTGAAAAAACAATTGACCTTTACGTTGCACCGCCCTTTTCGAAAAAAAATTCTGCGAGGGCGCGTGCGCGTGCTGGCCCTCGATGAACAGTGGCAGGCAGATCTGGTGGACATGCAAGCCACGAGCGCCTTCAACAAGGGATACAAACACATTTTGACCATCATCGATGTGTTGTCCAAGTACGCGTGGGCGGTCCCCCTGAAGAACAAGACGGGGGAGGAATTGGTGCGCGCCTTTACCCAAGTGTTCCGCGAACGGAAACCGTTGCGGTTGCAGACCGATGCCGGGACAGAATTTACCAACCGCAAGTTCCAGGCCTTTTTAAAAAAGAATGACGTGGCCTTTTTCGTCACGTACAACGAGACCAAAGCCCAGATTGCCGAGCGGTTCAACCGGACGCTCAAGGGACGCATGTACAAATATTTCACGGCCACCGGGAAGAAAGAGTATTTGAAAGTCCTCCCCCAATTGGTGCTCGGGTACAACCGAGCCGTCCACAGCAGTATTCGACGCGCCCCCATCACCGTCACGCCCTTCAACGACCACGAGGTGCGGGCCGTCTTGTACCGGGAAAAGCAGCCGACGACGAGGAAACCGAAGAAACCGTTGTACCGTCCCGGCGACACGGTACGGATTAGCAAGACCAAAGGTCATTTTGAAAAAAGCTATCTGGCCAACTGGTCGGAGGAAGTGTTCACGGTGATAAAACGGCTGGACTACCGCACCCCTCCCGTCTACCGGTTGGAGGACCTGAGCGGGGAGGCGTTGCGGGGAACGTTTTACGAAAGCGAGATGACGCCGGTGGCCGTGGAAAAAGAAAGTCTTTTTATCATCGAAAAGGTGTTGCAGCGCCGCCCCGGCAAGAAGAAGAACCAGGAAGAAGTCTTGGTGAAATGGGAAGGGTACCCCGCTAAATTTAACAGCTGGGTCCCGGTCACTCAGCTCCAGACCCAAACGTACGGGTGAAAAAAGAAATAAAAGAGTTTGTTGTCCCGGCAGTCGGATTCATTTGTGTTTGAGTGGGGAGAAAGAGAGAGGATGCAGGAGGTTGAGGAGTTTTACATTACCCTCACCAATGGGACGAGTACCAACGTCTACACCAATGTACCGTCCCGGTTCCGTATCCATCTCCCGAAAATGTATGAGTTGTCTTCGGCCTGGGAAATAGCAGTCACGCAATTGATCTTCCCCAGGCCCCAGAAGAAGAAGACGCTTTACCTGTACTGTGATTTGGTGGAACCCAGTATTGTGGGGGATACGAAAGCTCCCTTGTTGAGAGTCCTTTTTTCAGGGACCAGCGACGAAAACGGCACGGTCCAAGAACGCAACTTTTCTCCCCTGTTCTACAGGCAACTGGCCAAGACGGTGTTTGAGGATTTCGAAATCCTTATAACCGACGAGCACGGGAAACTGGTTTCATTTCCACAAACCTCTAAGGTGGAAACGACCCTCCATTTCCGGAAAGCATGGACCCCGACCGCATCTGGATGACCTTGCCTAGCGTGGCCAGCCGGACTGCCTTTCCCAATAACATGGGCTCCCATTTTCGCATCCGTCTGCCGGAGATGATGGTCTTGGACCGACGGTGGGAAATGGCCCTCTGCCACCTGCAATTTCCACGCGCCTGGGATGAATTGTTCCCTAAAGAGCAAGACCGCCAATTTATACTGATCCAAGAAAAACTTCGCCAAGAAGAAGAGACCTCGACCACCCTCACCTTTGATTCTCAGCATTTCGAAACGGTCACAGAACTGGTCTATGCTCTGCGCCGAGCTTTGGTGCAAGGAGGGTTCCAAGCGATCCTCAAAACATTTAACGTCCTACCGGAACGCCTCGATAAAACAAAGGCCAAGACCACCCTGGAATTGAAACAAAACTCAACGGACGGGTACATTTTAGCCCTGCCCCCTCCACTGGCCTACATGATCGGTTTGGAGGAAGATCCCAAAAAGGCCGCAGCGCATCCCCAATACATGATGAAAAAGCCGGGTCCCTCCACCCCCTTGATGTCCAGTTTCGTTGGGGTCTGCACGGGCTCGGTGATCTCGGACAAAGCCATCATGATCCCAGCGTCGGTCTCGGAGAAAGACCGAACCGTGTACTACCTGGGTACCGCAACCAGGGAATACGGTACTATCGCGTTGTACAAGCATCACAAGATCAAATCCACCTTTGTGTTACCGACAGGGAATTACGCGAACGCCAAAGCTGTCGTAGTGGCCCTTCCGAACTTCTCCCCTCCTGTGGTATGGAATTGGCTCCCCAACCTCCCCAAAGGGTCCTTAAGGCTGACCCTTCGACTCGTCCAGGCGGACGTGCATCTTGTTATGAGCCCTTGGATGGCCAAGCTGTTGGGGTTTGGCGACGGGCACACGTCCCAATACTTTTCGCAGACCGAGAACATAGTCAAGAATCTACGACCCCTCATGGGGTATCAGCCCGAGTGTGGTCCACCTATTACTCGGCCTGAAATTCTCAACGACCAAACCCTACCTGCTCAACCGCGATTTTAAACACCAACCCGTGCGCAGTTTGTACGTGTACTGCGATCTGATTGAGCCGCATATCGTGGGGGATGTGAAAGCGCCCTTGCTGAGGGTCGTGTCGGCCCAGGTCCCGTACAACGAGGTGGTGGAACGAGACTTTCCGGTCATGCGGTACTTTCCGCTCGCCAAAACGGTGTTTGACACGCTGGAAATCCTTATAACCGACGAGTCCGGCCACCGCATCTCATTCACCTCAGCAGCGACCGTGGTGGCGACATTGGAATTTGTGAAGCGCACTCTGAAAAGGAAAGGATGAATTATGGACCGTCTACGGGGACTATGGCACCGGTGCCATCTATGGGGGACGTGGTTGGCGGAGGGTCTTCGATACCTGTGTTCCATGCGCTCCCCGCCCACGCCTCCAGCCCTCAACGCACACCCACCTCCATTCCTGTCTTCCAGGGGGGCCGCGGAGAGCAAGGCGGCGGGGGACTCATCCCTATCCGTTGGAATGAACTCGGCGGTTACGGACCGGTCACCAATCAAAAGGGTGGACTCTTACCCTTGGCGCTAGCCCCCTTGGCCATCATGGCGGGCAAAGCGCTGGCCGGGACCGTCGCGGGAGCGGTGGCTAAAAAAGGAGGACAAAAGATACTCGCTCAACTGAAATCGAAATTTGGCAAGAAGATGGTGAAGCAAATCGTAAAGGACACGAAACAAGGGGCGGCCCCGTGTGCTCGGCAAGAAAACCAGTAAAACGTTGATCCAAGGCCTAGAAAAGATAGCTGGGGTGGCATCGAAAAAGAAAAAGACGAAGAAACCGAGGGCGGCGAGGGCCAACAAGAATAAAAGAAAGACAAAACAGGCTCTCCCTCTCATTCCTTCGAAGGCTGTCAAGCGTGCACGTGTTGCGAGAGATATCTTTGACGTTGATTATTGATGGCTACGGTCGCAGGCATGGGCAAACCGCCCCTGCCCAACATGTTGGGCGGCTACAACACCCATTTGGATTTTTTCAACAAGGAATTGGCTCAAGCGGTTGAAGAACGAGGTTATTGGTCGGAGCACGCGCCCAAATCGGCCCTCTTACCCGGGTCGCCCGTGGAATTTTACCTGCCGGCCAGTCCCTATTACACCGTGCTGCCTAGAAGTTATTTCAAGGTAACGGCCGACGTCGTGAAAGCCAACGGAGAGGCTTTGACGGCCGATTTGGCCTTGGGGATCGTCAACAATTGGTTTCATTCCCTCTGGTCGCAAATCGATATGGCCTTGAACGGGGAATGGATGACCATGAGCACTAAAACTTACCCCTACAAAGCCTACCTCAGTACCCTGCTCAACTATACTCCAGACGCCAAGAAATCTTACCTGACCTCGGGACTGTACTACAAAGACGTGGCCGGGGCCATGGATGCGTTCACAATCGATGGGGACAACATAGGGTTGAATACGCGGGCGGCTTACGTGAAGGAAAGTACCGTGGTGGAAATGACGGGGATGTTTTACATTGACGCCGCCTTCACCAACAAACTGCTCCTCAACGGAGTGCCCCTGGAATTCCGACTCACCCCCGCCAGCAACGCCTTTGCCCTCATGGGAAACAGTGCAGCGGCAGAAGTGGCCGCCGCTAAAATCAGGCTGAAGCGGGTGACTTTCTTCCGCCGCGTCAGTGTCTGCAACAAGGACTTCATGAAGAGCGTCGAAATGAAACTCGTGTCCCAGCCCGTCCTCTACCCTTACAACAGTGAGGAAGAACGGATGTTCACCATTTCCCTGGGGGACACCACCTTTGAGAAAACGGATTTCCTGGGCGGTCGCATCCCCCGACGCATGCGCATTGCCTTGATGGGGAGTGCGAACAGTTTGGGAGCGCTGAAAAAGAACCCGTACAATTTCCAAAGGTTTGGTATGACCCGCGCGACGGTCACGGTCGACGGCACGCCCACCCCCTTCTCCCGCCTCGAATTTGCGGACGGGCAAACCCTGGACGGGTACAATACCTTGTTCCTGTCCCAAGGGCCCATGAGCGCCAACCACGGGATTGATGTTACCCGGACCGATTGGGACAAGGGCTACGCCATCCTTTCTTTTGACTTCACTCCAGACGGTAGTGGCAACGCCTCCCACATGAACCTACAACAGTACGGGACGGTGGGCATCCGACTTCAGTTTGCCGCAGGGGTCACCGAGACCTTATCCGTGTACGTGAACTGCGAGTTTGACGCCGCCTACGAAATCAACAGCAGCCGAGAAGTGAAAAAGTTGTAAGCCGATGACCACCTACACATCGCAATTGGCGGTCTTGGCCCGTCACGATTGGTGGCTCCGCGCCTCGTTTCGGGGCGTGTTTCCCATGGACCGACGGCCCCGCCGCGTGACCTACCCCGCCTCGTTCATTCTCAATACCGACAACGCCGACGGACCAGGCACCCATTGGTTGGCCTTTTATTTTCCGCGCCAAGGCCTGAATGAATTCTTTGACAGTTATGGCTTTCCCGCCTCTTATTACGGGTTGCAAGAGTACGTACGGCAGGGGAACGCCCAGCATAAGGAAAACAATGTGATGTTGCAAGGGAACAAGTCCAGCGTGTGCGGTAGTTATTGCCTGTACTACCTCCTGCGCCGAGCCCACGGTCGGTCTCTGGCGGAGGTCCTGCAGAACCTCCAGCAGTGGAAGACCAAGACAACCAGGGACCGGGCCCTACAAGCCTGGCAACGCCAGTACCAGCGCCGGAGTGTGGCGCGGTGGCAGCAGCAGCAAGACCTTCACGATCAATGTGTTATCAGTTTGAGACAAAGTGAAAAAATAAAATAAAACAAGTTCCCCACCTCTATGTCTTGTTATTCTTGGGAAGGGTGTGAGGCACGATGGATGTCCGTTTCCAAACGCCCTGCAATATCTTGATCACGGGTCAAAGTCAATCGGGGAAAACGGTGTTCACCGAAAGACTTCTGCACCACGCGAAATCCCATTTTACCCAGCAGCCCCTCACGATCGTGTACTGCTATGGCAGCGCTTGGCAACCCCGGTTCACTGCCCTGCAGAAACAATTGGGGGTGAAATTTGTGGAGGGGCTTCCCGACGACCCGTACGCCCCCTTTCGCGGCAAGCCGGGTCTCTTGATCCTGGACGATTTGATGAAAGAAGGCTCCAAGGACGAGCGGGTGGTGGACCTGTTCACCAAAGGCTCGCACCACCGCAACATTACGGTGCTGTACCTGACCCAGAACATTTTCCCCCCAGGCAAGTACGCGCGCACCATTTCCATCAACGCGCACTACCTGGTGGCTTTTAAAAACGCCCGCGATTCGTTGCAAGTCCGGAAATTGGCCGAGCAAGCCTTTCCGGGGCAAGTACCGGCGGTGATGAGGGCCTACCAGGACGCGACCCAACGCCCCTTTGGCTACCTCCTCTTCGACCTCCACCCCCGGACCCCGCCCCAAATCCGGTTGCGCACCAACATTTTCTCCGAGGAGGGAAAACAACATCACGCCTATGTGCTGGAGGAGGATCAAAAGGGGGCAGGACTTTGGGCGGCACTGAAAATGACGTGGCCAGCAGTGAAAAAGTCATTGTTAACACCCAAGGCAAGCCGTGAGGTGGACGCCCTGGGCAGCATCACCAACGCGCTGTACCGACAACGAAGAAAAACCCGTTTTTTAACCAGGGCTGCCAAAACGCTACAACAACTAGGAGGCTCCAAGAAGAAGAAGAAGACGGCTAAAAGAGTGAAAAAAACAAAGGGCATCGCCACATCCCAATCACTTCGTGGGGCAGTGTGGAAGAAACCCAACAACAAAACAACCTTCCATCCCCCTTTTTCAGGGCAACGCGGGGGTGCTTTACAGCACTCCCAGAAGTCTCTGAACAGCCGTGTCGAAGAGGTCCTGAACAAAGCGGATTGGATTAACTTTATAGTCTAGGCCCCCCAGGGAAACCGTTCAGTTGTGGTGATGGCCTCCCCCTTGCTTCAACGCAGCGCCACATTCCTCCGTCAATTTGCCAAAGCGGATCTCGGGCAGAAAAAGAAACTCATCCGGGCCGCGACCCAACATCAAATCAACGCCGTCAGCGAAGTGGTGCACAACGCCTTGCTCGGGACTTTTCCGATAGGCGCCCGTGCGAAGAAAATTTTTGCCCCCATCAAGGCGAAACTTCGAAAAATAGCCAACAAAGCCCTGTCGCCGGCCGTGAGGAAAAGGATTCTGCTCTCCTCCTCGACAGCGTTGCAGAAAGCCAAGCTTAAAATGGCCGTGGGCCAGCGAGGAGGGTTCATTTTCACGACCGCGGCCCTCATTGCCGCCGCCGTTCTTGCTGGCAAAGCCGTGGCCGCTGGCGCCATCAGTGGAGGGGTAGGCTACGGAGTCAAGAAAGCTCTAGAGCAAGCCGGAGGGTTCGTTGCGCCAGAGGGGTCGTTGTTCCGTAGAGGATTACGTTTAAGGGTCAAGAAAGAGCTGGAACAAGCCGGAGGTTATTTTGACACAGCCTACCCCGCGCCAATAGACCCTTCCCCGGAAGAATACGCCCAATACCTGAGTCAACCTTATATCTGGTCCTGAATGGTCCAACCCATCCGCAACTGGCCGGCGCCCGAGGGTACAGACCCGGCCCGGTGGCAATTGTTTTTAGCCCGTCTTCGAAAAAGACAACGCCAAACCCTGCCGGGAAAAAAAGTCAGCAGGACCGTGCGGGCAGCGAAGAAAATCCGAAGAAAGTATAAGACGCGACCGCCCAAGAAGAAATCCCAGACAGGGAAAAGGAAGCGGGCCCCACATCATCCTCCAGCAGCCCCAGTAGGAATTTCGGTGACGCGATGGACCGTGAAGCGGCACAAACGAAAAAAGCCATGAAAGAGGCCGAGGGGAAGAACCCTATGCGCATGGTCTTGGTGCCGGAAGAGTCTATGCGGTGGTTGGAACAACAGCTTCGTGTGGACACGACCAAAGGGGTTAAAGTGCTCAGTCAGTACCAAAAGGCCATGGCGCAGGTCCTAGAGAACCCAGAGAAACCGGCAAGTGCCGACCAGTTTCAAGATTTAATCCAGAAATACGTCCGGCGTCGTGAAACCATTGAGCCTAGTCCCTTCATGGCCGTGGCAGCCAAAGTGTTAACCCAGAGCCAAAGGGGCGCTTTGCGAAAAGTTCCCCCCTCCAGCAAACCTTTAGCGTCGGTGCTGGTCAATCTGTTGAAGTTGAAAGGGGGACAGAAAATTTCCTGGAATGCGCAAGGGGAAGTGAAACTCTATGGGCAAACCCTGCCGGGCAGTCAAATTGCCGATCTGATTAAAGAGGCGGTGCATCCTTCTTCCACCCGCACATCGCCCGGCTACCGTGATTTCATGCAATTTCTAGCGGAAGAAAAAATTCCTAAAGATCTCGTCCGCCACCCCCGGGATCTCATCTCCAAAAAGAAAGAGTACACGCCCCGGCCTAAACGAACCGCCGCGACTCCAGAAGAACTCCCTTACAAAGAGCCCCCACCCCGCCGAGAGGAAACACCGTTCTCCAGGACCCCCTACAAAGCCTTCCCCCGTGGGGGTAGTCGCCGCCTCTCTTTTGGCACAGGCTCCGCCCAAAAACCGCCTTTAAATTGGCGTCCTTTTTAAACCCCCCTTCATTGTCGCCATGGCACGAACCCTAACGAGACCCGCGGGATTGGGACAAGCGCTCTGGCAACGCCGTGTCGCCCAAGCGAACCGATTGAGGAAGAAAAGGAGGAAGTCAGGGGGAACGCAAACGGTCCGCAAGATCACGAGTCGCAAATCGAAAGACGGCCGTACCGAAACAACGATCCGAACGACGCCCACTTCGGGCAAGCGCAAAGGCAAGAGTATCAGCCGGTGGAACGTCAAACACCTGAAGAAAAATACTTAAAGAAAAAAAGACTTTGACAATTCTCACTCATTACGCGTGGCTCTTCAAGCGGTGAACATCATGGGTCTAGATATTACTTTCTATGGAGCTGAAGGCGGCGGTGATGTCATTGTGGGCGAGTGCCACATGTGTTATTCTACATTTGGGAACTGGATGGAAGAATACCTGAGCGAAGGCGAAAGGAAGCAGTATGTGCTGAGCGACTGCGAAGGAACCTATTATGGACTCTATGTGATGTTGGTCTATCATATTTGTATTTGGGAAGGATTCCTGCGCAAGCATCCAAGACTCAAGCCTTACAAGATGGAGTTCCTCTAAATAAAGACTGAGACTTTGGTATCACAGCTCAAAGGAACTGAACCATTTATTACAATAAAAACATTTCTTCTAGAGTCTCTTTGTTTTTCTTTAGTAACCGTAAGGGTAGCTCTGGTAGCCGTGGAGAACCCTCTTGTCGTAGACCACCTTGAAGGTCTTGGTCTCTGGGCGGGTGTGCAACGTCCTGTCTTGGGTGTTGCGGTGGATGGCGTGTGGCGTCACCACCGTCCGTGTGGGTTCCCCTTGACCTTGCACCATGGCCACCATGGTCTCGAGGTTGACGATCGCCCGATTTCTCACGTTGAGGCGTAACCCCTTCACTTTGCAGACGGTACGGCCTTGATTCGTTTCGTACCCGTAACTCTTGGGCCCGGTACAGGCAAAACGGACAATCTGTTCCCCTTCTTTCAATTCATTGGTCATGTCGCCTAGAAATTGACCGACCGGGGGCGCCACTTGGCCTGCTTTCTGCGTGAAGTAAATGCTGTCCGTATCGTGGTAGACGAGGCGCTCCTTCAAGAGATCGAGGTACGAATACAATTTCAGGCGGGCGTGGGCTGTCGTGTAGGCGGCAAACACAACGTTGGTGTGGGGGTTGGAGTCAATGTGCTGCGGCGTGGCGGTGTAGTGGACTTGCACCATGTCTTCGTGCACGAACAGAATGTCTTGCACTTCCTTCTCGTCGCTCATCATGAGCTCAAAGTAGCGGTCCAGTTCGGTGACGTACTCCGTCTGCCGAGGGTTCTGTTTCTGGCCAAATTTTCCCCACAAGGTGTTTAGGATCCATTTCGCCAGGGCCCGCATCCCCGCGTTGAACACGATCTTATCCCACTCCAGCAAGATCCCCGTGGCCACCCGGTAATTCTCTATAAAAGCCGCTTTCTCGGCGTCGGTGTTACACCCGGGCGGCCAGCCACTCGCCTCTTGCTTCATTTTAAGAAAGGTGTTCACGTAGTCGGTGAACAATCCCTTGGTGTCGGTGGCGGGGTCGTATTGTTCCGACTCGGAATAATGCCACACACGGTACATTTCCAGGACCCGGTAGCCGTAGCGCAGAGCCGCGTGGAGTTCGTGGCTCACCCAGGTCCCTGTCAAAGCCCTGGCCTCGTCCTCGTGCGTACAGGGTTCCTGATTCTTTTCTTCGGCGCAGGTCCGGCAGAGGGTAAACAGCAGTTTTTCCCCCACGTGCGTCGGGAGGACGGGGAAAAACAAGCGGCGTGGCGGTAGAATCTTCAGATGGATTAACCCCTCGTAGGGTAGGGTGGGGTCTAGATTCTCGGTGAGGATTTCTGGATGGCCCAGCGGAAACCGTTTCGTCTTTTGTACCCAGGGGTACAGGGAGCACACATCCAGCGCCTCCATCCATTCTCCCTCCTGGGCTTCCCAGTAGGTCCTAATCCCGTTGGTACGCCCCCCAAAGAAGGCCTTCTTGGGGTCGAGGGGAATCTGGGTTTGAGGGATGGGTGCGAGGGCGGCGATGGTAGGGTCCAAGGCCATGGCCACTCTGATGTCGCACTCTCTGGTCTGGACCACGCGGTACCCTTGCTGTTCCAAGTACGCGACTTTGTCCCGGGTGCGGTCGGACAACGTTCTCATGGTGCAATGAAGTAGAGGATGAACTCTGTCTTGGTGGTTACAACGATCGCAGCCGTGCCAGAAACAGCCATTTATTTCGTAGGCCGTGTGGGTGGCCGCGTGGTACCCATCCAGTTTGTAAGGCCCCACGCGCTTCTCTCCCAAATTGCCCGCGTGCTGGATCTGAATCCCATCCCGCCGCTCCACGTGGGCCAACCATTGGAGGGCCAGCGCCGAATGCACATCCTTGGGGCGGTAGCCGAGCCGTGGCAAGACCGCAATGGTGTTAGGGCGTAGGAATTTCTTGCGGAACACTAAGTTGCACATAGAGGCGAGCGTCACAGTCCTGGTAAAGGGATCTATCTCCGCCGCTTTCATCATGATAGCCCGGAACGCTAGACAGGCCCGTTGTAAGATGGCCACATCCCGGTGGCAGTAGAGGGCCAGTTCTTTCTGGAAATCAAACACCGTCCCCTTGCCCCGTTCGGTCGCGTGCCAGGCCACCAGTTCTTGTTTGCCTTGCGGACTCAGCGAATCCGGTTCGTAGTAATGTAGGTCTGGTAGTGGCCCCACGTCCTGCTGGTATTCTGGTTTGTTAAAAAAGATGGGAAAATCCAGCTTGTTGAGGTTTTCGGCCTGGAAACCGAACGTAACGGGGAATTGTTTGAGGGCTAGTGGGATGAAGAGCAGAGAGTCCTTGATGACGAGCTTGTAGTCGGGGATGGTCACCACCATAGCCTTACCGCCGCGGAAGAGCACTTTAGGTTTGACGGCGTTCTTAAACAAGTACTCCAGGATAGGGTACGAGTCGTACCCCATGGCGTTGTGGGCCAGGCACACGTAATTTTTGTGATTCCCCGAGAAGAGCCAATCACAGAATTGGGGGAGGGCTGTGGGGCCTTTGAATTCTATTTTCCGTGGACCGCATTGAGTGCAGGTGGGTAAATCTGACGTCACACAGAGATCACACACTTTTGAGACCCCCGCAAAGTTGACCACGTGCTGAGCCTCCAGGGGCATGGCTTCGAAGTCGAAGAAGAGGTACCGGAACTTGTCCTCATTCCCCTCGTCTTCCGCCGCGGCTCTCTCCGTCCCCTCTTCTTCCGCCAGAAGTGCCGTGTAGGCATCTTCTTCTTCTTCTTCTTCTCCTCCTTCTTCTGTTTCTACCCTGGGGGCTTTCTGGTCAGCCACTTGCATGTAGCACAGATGGTCCGGGGGGACAATAGTGTTGCAACTACGGCAACGGTATTCCCCACACACGTGGACCCCTGCTTGTTGACGGCTCCGGCACAGATGGTCTACGGTCACCCCACACTGGACACAACGGGTATACCGCTCGCAAGAGCTCCATTCTCTTGTGCACAGAGACCCTCGACCCTCCCGGTGGAGTTGGTGACGGCGGTGGTTCTCATAGCATCCTTCACTCTTGAACCACCGATGGCAATGGTCACACTTTTTCCAATCCCATTTCTCTCCAGGGGGGAGGGGGGAACAATTCTTGACGCCACAACAAATACATGTCGTGTCACAGGCGTGATGTATAGGCCTATCGTAGGTCTTCTTACAGTAGGGGCAAAAGTGCTTGACGTTCAACAACCCACACATGTTGTTGATGACGTCATAGTGATGGTCCTCTGTTTGGTACAGGTAAAGGCGGTGTTGTGCCTCGGGGAGGTGTCCTGAGTAGATAATGCTGTTCATGTGTACACGGGAGACCAGATTTACTTCTACACCTTGAGGCCTAAAAAACTCCTGGAATTGCTTAAGCTCTGGTAGCCCACACGGTTGAATAGGGACCCCCGCCTGACAATGGAGTTCCAAGGCTAGAGTCCGTTGCATGGGCTTCCCCTTACTTATGGCTTTGTACCGTGGATGTTGTTCTGCCTTGGCTAGGGCCGTGACTAATCCTCTGGCCATACATAGTTCGTCTGCATTTCGTATCCTAACAATACTTCTTTTAATTTTCTTGAATTTCTCCAAGTCGGTAGTGGAACAGCGGGCCACGCGACCTCTTCCCGCCCTTGGTATTTCCACGTGAAACACGTGGACATGGAAGTTGCCCTGCATGATGAACTCTTGGTTGGATTGTGTGAGCTCTCCAATTCTGGCCATGACCAGGGCGGGGGTGAGGGTAGACCTCATCAGGTAAGGAAAGGAAAGGGGGTAGTCCAAGCGTGGAGCGTCTAGGGTAATCCTAACCCGATCTTCTGGGTTTGCGGTCCCAAGAGTGGTGTCCAGGACCCTCTCTATAACGGCGGTCACGTCTTGAAGAGCCTGTACATGAAAGAAAAAAAATCATAAATAAATAAATTTAAAATAAACATTTTTTTTTTTAAAAATTTAAAAAAAAAATTAAAAATATAAATAAATATTTTTTTATTTTTATTTTTATATAAATGAATAAAAAATTGAGGCTCTCTGTAGTAAGTGATGCGAGAAAGAAAGAAAAACAATTATAAAAAAAAAAAAGAAAAAAAAAATCTGCGCGCGAGGGTTTGAACCCACTCCTTTCCTTTGAGATTCCAAACAGGAGAATTAGAGCCATGCGCCACCGCGCGCGCGGTCATGACAGCACATCAAAATTAGTGTAGTCTTGCTTTCGACTTACCTCAGCCAGAGTCGCGCGGGCCCGTGTCTTGATTTTCAGTTCGTAGTCCTTACACGTTGTTTTGAATTTTTTACAGGCTCTCGAACTTGTTTGAACCAGTTCAAATTTTTCTTCGTCGTCGTCATCGTCGTCGTCATCGTCGTCATCACTTTCTTCACTTTCTGGGACGATTGTTTTTGTCTTTTTAGTCGCCCCGCCACCCCGTTGTTCTGCCATGCGTTTCCGAGTTGTGGAGGGAAACATTTCGTTTAACCAGGCGTCTGCATCCCAGAGGGGTTCGGTCTCCTCGGAAAAAACTTCAGCACGATCTTGGTCGTTAATTTCTGGTAGCTCGGCGTCCTCTTCGGTTATTCCACACCCCTCTAGCGACTCCCCCTCGGGGAGGGTAAATGCCTCTTGAGAGGATGGCGGGGTGTCCGGGGGAAAATCCGTGTCTTCGAGGAACGCGTACGTAGTGTCTCCGTTGTGCCAAGGGTTCACTTCTTCGTACGTTGGCCACTCGTTCTCTTCTACGGCTATTTCCTCCACGGGAACCGAAGCGACGGGCGGGAGAATTTCCTCCGACTCCACGGGGGAGAGGGGCTGTGTGGTCTGTAATGATGAAGCATTGTCCACTTTTTCTTCTTCCATTGTAATGGGGACTTCCATGCCTTCCTCATCTAGGTAGTTTAAGGTGGACATCGTGGTGACGGGTTTTGTTCTGACATTTACAAGGGAGGGTCACTTTTTATACGGTCCGGGAAGTTCCCCCGGTCCACCAATCCCGAGTCCGTAGTGAGTCCTATAAATTGCCGACCAATCCCGAACCCGTAGCGAGCCCTATAAATCCCGACCAACCCCGAACCTGTATTGAGCCGTATAAATTTCAGACCAATCCCAAAGTCCCCCAAACACTCCCACCCCACCCCTTATTCTTCCGAATTTTTGTGGGCCCTCCCCCCGGGAGACCTCACGTAAATAGGGACGGTGTATAAGCCTCGGCTCGTGATTGGAGGGTTTAGGCTCCTTTTAGGTTCGCGCCAACACTCCACTGGTTTCCCGAGGGACGCGTTGGGGTTTCAGACGGTTTAGGAGCCCTTGCCCGGAAAGTGTGAAAGGGAAAACAAAAACAAAAAGGGGGAAAACTAAGAGGTCCGTGAGAAAAGGGTCTGTAGAAAATTTTAGAAAATTTCCCCGATGTTTTCAGGATGAATTTGAGCTTCTTGGACTTCCCCCAAAAATTCTGGTAAACAACCTTGACCCGAAGTAAGAAAAGGGTGCGTAAACAAACTACGTAACGCCTTGTGATTGGTTCGTCAAAAATCCGGTAACGTTCAACTGGTTTCCCAAAGGTCATACAGGTTTCGGGGCTCCAAAAATACCTTTCCCGGGTCGAAGGAAGGGGGGAAAAACGGGGAAAACTAAGAGGAGGTTGAGAAGAAGACCTCCAGAAAAAAAATAGCCAATTTCCACAATGTTTTAGGGTTGACTTTGAGCTTCTTAGGGGCTCAGAAAAAAAGTTTGGCAAAAAACGTCAAAACCGGATCGAACGTCCACCAATCCTAGAGCCCGTGGCGTAAAACGGGCCAATCAAAACCCGAGAAAGTGCCCCAATCAGGAGCCAGTATAGGATCTATAAAGGATAGGGTTGAATGAAGTTCGGTGCCTTTGCCACTGACGCCTCGAGAAGGTAAGTGTACACGGAATTCGCTCTTGAAATTCAACACGCTTGGTTACTAATCTTTTTTTCCTTTGGTTTCCTTTTTATTTCTACAGCTTAAACAACACAAAACAAAAAGCTGAAGAGGATGGCATACCGCGGGCCCCGCAGAGAAGGAGAAGTACGGTCCTGCGGAATTGATTTTTATCTTGGAACACAACCACTAACTTTTTCTTTTTGTTTTTTATAGAATGTACACGGAGTCGACATCATCGACATGGAGCCTGTAAGTTCTTCTCCGTCCCGTCCCCCGAAAAGACAGTGTGTAGCGGACGGACTCTGCTTAACAGGACCGTTCATTTTTATTGGCAAAAATCCCCCGACGCACAATAATTTGATTAATTTTTTTATAGGTTTTCTTGGAGGTCCTTTCGGGACCTGCCCGCTCTCGGTAAGAGCGCCTACACACAGAAACAAATTCCTCTAAAGCATTATTCATGGCGTACCTCTTTTTTAATTTTTAATTTTTTTAATTTTAATTTTTTAATTTTTTTTCCCAACCCAGACACACGTTAAAGAGCATTTCTATGCACATGCAATGGTGCTTCGCACCACAGGTCTCCCGACCGAAATTTTGGTACAAATTGGGAAGTACGTTTGTACTCAACAGCGCATCGATAGGAGGAAAGCAAAACACGAGGAACAGCTAAATCCTAGCCTATTCCTGTTGAAGCACGTGAGGACGGATATCCGGGGTACATACTCGTGGAACAACTCCCAGCAAGCCATGAAGTTCGATAGAAATTTTCGGACGTGTACTGGCCCCTACGCGACCATGCACATAGAGCCCCTAGCAGACTATAGTTTTGATTGGTGTCATTCTTGTAAATCTAATAAGACTGTCGCTCGTGTACATTGTCGGGATGGACTCGTCTATTACCGTTGCCCTCACCACCCAGTTTATTTTGATCTGGGAGACTGGGAGGGCTGGGGGCGCTTTCAGTGGCGTAAATTATACTTTCACGTTGTTTTATAATTTTCTATTTTTATTTTTATAGTGTATATGGTGCGGTGATGGCCTTGGCAAAGTAAATTTACCCCCCATGCCATGCTGTAGAAGCATTTGCTGCAAATCATGTTTCATTTTGTTGGTCACAGAAGCATTAAAGGACAACGTTCATCCTCGTTGCGGGGTATGCTTTCAGAAACTAAGACATTCCTTTTTTATTCGCTCGGGGAGCATTGTTGTTTTTAGGCATTGTGCCACGTTGACAAGTTTCCATTTGCCTATATCATCAGAATTCCGAGAATATTATGATTACATTTACCCACTGAAAGCTTGGTAGTAGGGGAGTTTTATTACCATGGAGAAAAATGTTAAATCATAGGGTAGTGTGTAACATGACATTTTTGTAGGAGCAAAGAGTTGTGGTAATTGATTAGCGGGAGCTTACCACATAGAAGACACTATAAAAAAAGATTGGCCATTTTTTGTAGGGGCAAAGAGATGTGGTAATTGATTAGAGGGGAGCTTACCACATAGAAGACACTATAAAAAAAAGATTGGCTAGGATAATACATTTTTCTCCATGGCAATTTCCCTTTTTTATATTTATAATACATTAGAGCAATTTTGCTCATTTTTCAAACTTTTTAAAAATAATAGGGCAATGGCCCACTCGATGTAATTTTTTAAATAATAGTGCGATGGCACAATACTTTTTCGAAATAATAGGGCGATGGCCCACCACTTTTTAATAGGGCAATGGCCCATCGTGTAATTTTCTCTCTCTCTGTGGGGCCCCGAAATAGGGCCTCTTTGTACATACTGTAAATAATTAAGTTTAAAAGTTTGAAACAAAGTTGTTTTTACCAAACACATGTCTCTTTTATTGTCTCCAATAGTGGTTGAATCACATAAGACCACAATGTATTATTACATAGTGGTTGCTTCCTATAAGACCACAAGGATAAAATCCCGGGTATCCGGCTTGTCTCCAAAATCTAGGCCTTCTCGGAGCCGCGTGGGACTGGACTGTCACTAGGATGGAAACAGGGGTGTCCCCGGTGGGGGACCCGGTGGGGGTCCCTGTGGGGGACCCGGTGGGGGAACCGTATAGGGCATAGTGGCGTTTTTTCTGGCTTTGGCCGCCAAACAGATCACGTGCTGGGACATTTTGGCGGCACCACGTGCGCTGTGACGTCATTTCCGCTTTGTGACGTCATTTTTGGGCTCTCGGCCAATCAGGAGGCAGGGATTGCCCCCAAAGTGAGTACTATAACTATACTCCCGAGCCCGTGTTGAGCCGTATAAATCCCGACCAATCCCGGAGCCGTAGTGAGCCGTATAAATCCCGACCAATCAGGGAGCCGTAGTGAGCCGTATAAATCCCGACCAATCAGGGACCCGTAGTGAGCCGTATCCCTGAGGAGGCGGGGCTTGTGACGTCATCAAAACCTGTGACGTCACAGATTTGCTCTCGACCAATCAGGAGAGGGCAAAGAACCCATACTGGGTTGCCTTACTACTCGCCCCTACTCGGGCTCGAACTCGTAACCGTTTGCGTGTAGTGCTTGGTAGTACAGACGTCATGACCACTACACTAAGCGCGTCTTCCGCCCTTTGAAATGGAACAAATGTTTAAAGGGATACCCGATTGAAAAACACATTGGGGCTCAAAAGAATCTTCAACATGTTCTTTGTTCAGAAAATGTATTAAAATTTGATCAAACGTTTTTAGTATTAAGAACGAGCACCTCAAAGTTGGCCCCGCGAAGATATGGGCGCCGCCATCTTTGTTTGCATTTACGGAAGTGACGTCACTTCGTCCCACCAGCGTATCGCGGCTACTTGTCTTTGTATGATTTTCACACGCTCGGAATTAAAGTGGATATATTTTCATCGAGATTGCAGAGGAATTCTTACAGAAACCGGAATTATGATGAAGACGACATTATGAGAAAAGTTCAGAAGACTGGGAGGAGGAAGAAAAGCATTGGGAAGGTGAGAAATTATCAGACGAACAATAAGGTCTCGTAACTGCCATTTAATAACAGCAAAACAACATGGCTTAAAAGACTCGAGTGACTTCTGAATAAGTATAAGAACTACAATGTATGTGAGGTACAGTTAAGGCGTTTATCATCCTAAAAACACCTAATAAGTGAGAGAGTGAGAACGCTGGTGGGACGAAGTGACGTCACTTCCGTAAATGCAAACAAAGATGGCGGCGCCCATGTCTTCGTGGGGCCAACTTTGAGGTGCTCATTCTTAATACTAAAAACCTTTGATCAAATTTTAATACATTTTCTGAACAAAGAACATGTTGAAGATTCTTTTGAGCCCCAATGTGTTTTTCACTCGGGTATCCCTTTAACAATTATTCACTGAAGCCGCTTCGGCGAGGTAAATATCTACCACTATTTACCGACACTGAGGTAAATAGTTGTTTTAGTATATACCACAATGCAGGTAAATAGCCAGCACCAATTAGTTATTTTATTTTCTGCCAAATGGACAAAAACGCGCGCGAGTTGATCGCTGCTTCGCTCGGAGGTGAATATGAAATAGAATCCCATAGCACGACTCAAACTCGCGCGCTGATTGGCTAACGTAGCGTTTAATATTTTGTGGAATTCAATGGTTTGAAAGCTGTATTCAACGGCTTGAAAAGCTGTATTCAACGATGTACAGGAAGCCCGCGCGTAAATATTTTGTTTATTTTTATTATCGCGAACAGAGACACAAATCATGTTAAAATTACAAACCAGGATATTCACAAAGTTAACAGTAGTAAAAGAACGTGAAAATTAGATATCGTTTATTCCGTTTTTCACGAGAAATGTTATGTTTTGGCGCTCGACTGAACAAGAAACCGACTCTAATCATCCGAGGAATCGACAAAAACAACTGCAGCAAAAATGTGTGATTTTGAACGAAAAAGCTGGGGCTTCCTGGATTTGCTGATTTAATTGATGTAATATTCACACAGAGAAGCTAAATGACTGAAAACAGTAAAAGCAGGACGAAAAGCACGGCTACAGAACGGTACTAAAATCGTGGTACAAGGAAAATTTTGGAAACGAGTGGACTGAACACAAGTAACATTCAACAGTTCAAAAACAGGTTTATTTATTGTGAGAATTGAACATTAACATTTGGTAGTTTGCTTAAAAAGTAAGGAACACTTAATACTTACAAGTTTGTGCGTATATATACTTGTGCAGCAGCTCTTCGGTTTGTCAGGTTTTAGATTTTCACTTAGCGAGAACTGGTTTCAACAGGCCGCCGGTTTTCTAAATCTTTCACAAACATTCACAATTTTGTCTCCAGTTAATGCACTTTCGCTTTCTTGGTAAAGATTAGATCGACATTAAGTGTACCTAAATAAAATACAGGTGTTTTCGTGCATAAAAATCCAGTTTTGATGTCGGAAAACCAAATTTTGTGAGCAACGACTGCACTCTTAGTTGAACATCGTGCGAGTTGTCTAATTTTAGCTTGATTCCTATTCGCTCGTTAGTTTACCGCGCAATGGGTTCCTGGCACGTGGCGGGAATTTCAGCAACTTTCAGACTGAGTATATTCTTTATTTATTTTCGTAAATCACTAGATGCAATGGGATTCAAAGAAAATTCATTGCCTGACGAGGGAATTCCATGTTAAATTTCACGCGAAAAAGCGATATCGCACGAATCGCGAATATTCACTGATTGAGTAGCCAATCAAAGCGCGGGCGAAAAGTGATATTCACTGGTGTGGTATATACTTATTTTATTTATCCTTGATCGGTTTTAAGAATGTCATTGTTTAATTTACGTTCTAGAATTAGCGACTATTGATAATTGAAGAGCAAAAGCCAATTACTGATCTGGTGACGGGTTCCCTGTGCCTGTGTGTGACGTGTTTGCCGGTAGCCCAAAAAAAGTTCAGTATTACAAAATGCCTCGATATCATGAACGGCCGGGGAACTGGTAACTATATACACGATGCTCAGAGAAACGTCTAGTATAAGTGTTTTATTATTTTCCCAATCCAATGCAATAATGTTTAAAAAGTTAGCAATGCCGATAAATAATAATAATAGCCTTTATTTATAGAGCGCCATTTCCAAAATACCCAATAGCGCTTTACAAAATATTTACAATATAAGTACAAAAATATCATTAACATTAAAAATCCTAATTTACAATTTCTCGTGATAAACAGAAATACTGAGAAAGATTAAAAAGCTATTAAAAATTTATATAAAGTATCTCTAATAATAATGATAATCATAATAATAATAAAATATAATAGAATGCTCCAAACGCTTCTAATCATAGACCTTCTTAAAAAGATGTGTCTTCAGTTGAGTTTTAAAAGTAGTTAGCGAGCTACATAGTCTCAAACTCTGAGGCAGATCATTCCATAGCGAGGGTACTGCGCAAGAAAACGCTCTGTATCCATAACTACGCAGATTGTACGAAGGAGCGACAAGTCTCATGCTAGCGGAAGATCTCAAATTGCGCCTCGGTATATATAAATTAATAACATCAATTATGTACCCTGGTGCTATTCCATGTAAAGCCTTATAAGTGATAAGTAGTAATTTGTACTCAATACGTTGTTCTATCGGCAACCAATGTAGGTTGTACATAACCGGTGTTATGTGATCTTTCTTACGAGAAAGCGTCACGACACGAGCGGCAGCATTCTGAACACTCTGTAAGCGATCAGTCAGATATTTGGGTAGTCCATACAGTAGGGAGTTGCAGTAGTCGAGCCTAGAAGTTACAAAAGCGTGAACTAGTGTCTCAGCTGACTGAAAGCTGAGGTATTTCCTGATGCGGCTGATATTTCTTAAGATATATCAAAGCCTGTAGCATTCGACAAAGTCTGATGTCCAAACTATATCAAGTCAAACATGGTCTGTTTTGTCGGCGCGGTCGTTGAAGAGAGAACTGAATCAGCTTGAATCGATTCAACTTGGCCATAATTTGTGTTGTCCAGTAACAAGCGAGTGAATTCTGTTGGATTCTGCTTTTCGCTGTACATACAGATACAAAAACTACAAACAGTAAGATGACCTGGCTGAAGAGAAATCTAGGTCTGAGTTTTCTAGATACCCGTAATCGCCGTATCTTGTGTGAGTTGCGACACTGTGTACATCTTAGTTATACAAATATTCAACACTAGCTAACATATTCAGGCAGAGAGTTAATCTATAACGACATTTTGATATGCCAAGGAACTGGAAAATCAACACAGTACGAGGTGAGGCAAATTTAAAGTACTTAGTTCATTGCTGTGTTCCCTGATCGATTAATCTACACTGAATTTCTGACGGACCTGAAACAAGGCTGATCAAAGCCAGGACCCGGCTACCAACATTGACCATAAATTATTCTGCAACTAAACAATGGCAGCCAACCTTGTTTTCATATGAAAAATACTGTGAATGATCTAAGGAACTGCATGGGGTGTACTTTATACACATGCATATATATTTTATGTTCTACACTGGAATGTACTTAGTATTATGAATGCTAGGAACTGGAATGCAGTTTATACACATCTGAATAGCCATAGCTAGCTAATAGGGTTGATTTGTGTTCTACACTAACTCCAATTATTGCTGTACACTGTATACCACACAGAAAAAATGTGCTATGAATGTTCAAATGAATGCCACTAACCATATAAAACACACATGTATACATATAGCCACATTAGCATTGCATCCAATGATTTAATGTTACCGTGACAAAGATAATTACAGTTTTATACCCACATGCATTCCCTTGTATATTAACTCATAAGTCAAGACAGCAAAATTTTCACATTAGTTAAAAACAAGCATTTTTGATCAGGATTACTTACACCGTCAACATCATTGCAGCAATCATTCAGCCTTTTGTGTTACCACAGTCCTCAGTTTCTCTTAGAAAAATATGTCGAATGCACTTTGATAATCTACGATTACTACTAGTTTTTAATTCTAGAGCGAATTTATGTTGTAATATCTCATGTACACAAGCAGGTTTATTTGCTCGTCAGGTATACGGCAAAACATGAGGTACACCACTATTCACTGGTCATTTGTGGTATACAAGTCCATACTTTTTCCGGCGACGGATAAAATGGCGTTCTACGGAGTGGATTTGTCGTACTTGGAGGAGGCTGATGACTCGAGAAACGCGGCTGGTTCAGATTGATTGGGATATTTACATCGTAAATCTATTACTTCGATGCCTCGTGAAGGCAAACGGCGATTGGATGTGTTTTACCAAGAAAAAATCGCCCCGACTTGGAGTAGTTTGAAGGTAAGTTTAGCGGTCTCGCCTCCTACCTTGTCTTTCCTTAGTATGGGTTAGGGTTTTAAGGGAAAATTTTGCTGAAATTCGCTATAACATGGCACAGACATAGTTAAGGAACACAAGAAGACACTGTATAGGTTTTTGTCGAGTTTTATTCAAGATTTACGTTGTACATGGAAAACTAAAAAATCCCATACAAATGCTGTTAAATATTATACAGATCCCAAGCTTGGGCTACCTGTGCTCTAACAAGGATAAACATTGTCATGAATTTTCGTATATATATATTCGGCTTACCGCCGCCCCCAAAAAATTACAAGATCTTCTCGTTAGTGCTAAAATAAAACAAAAAGGATCTACGCCAAACATCCCATTGAGTTGCAAACCATGTGGCAATCCACGATGTACTTGGTGTTCTTTGATGGCGGACAGCAAAGACTTCAAGAGTGAGGCGAATATATAATGGTCACATGTACCTTTAAAATTCTCCACTCAGTTAATTGCACTACAGCTTGGGTCATTTATGCTATCACATGCCTTAAATGCAGAAAACAATACATAGGCAAAAGCGAAACACCATTGAACATTCGCTTAAATAACCACAGAAACCACATCAAGATAAAACTAGAATAGTGTGAACTGGCTGAGCACTTTATTAACTCTCTGAGACACGATTTTAACAAAGACGTACTCATCATGCCTATCGATCAGGTAGGAATGAAAAATGTACGAGTAAAACATTTTTAGATCATATAGGCCCATCAGTTGAAGAAAACAAGTGTTATTTTCAGTTTTAGTTGTACTAATTTTTATTCCATGCGTTTGCCACTGGGTCCAGTCGACCGAAACGCTGCTATGACTTCAAGGAACTCACTGTATTCTGAACTTTACTTTCTCCACGTCGCACTAGCTAGGTTTATTCTATTTTCCTAAATGAGGCTGAAGTATTCACTAAATTGCTTTCAAACCTTGGAGCCTATGAAACACGTTCTATTTTATCTTATGGTAGTTCAAACACGTTTACAATTCTGCCAAACAAACAACAAAAGCCAAACGCAAAAAATACGCTAAAATATTTTTGCCGATATGAAGTCTGCAAAAGAGCCAAAATTTCACTGGGAACACATTTGATTTTTGTTTTGCGTTTTTTGCGAGGTAACTATTTCGCACATGAAGTATTGATCGAAAATATGTTATTTTGTTCAGAATTGAATGCGGTTTTAGGTTTGTTGTTCGTAGCCTGCTTACAGGCTCTCGGGTTTTTTGGGAAATGTTGGATCCGGTTACCTGTGGGCCGAGCGAGGCCCAGAGTCGAGCGAGGCCGAAGGCCGAGCGAGGCGGATGCGAATGCGTCAGCACGAGAGCCTGCCCGGAAGGCCGGCGTTTCAGAGTAGCCGCCCCCTGATGCTGCATGACGTCTTCACGCATCAGTGAATTAACAGCTGTCAAAAAGTAACCAATCAGAGCGAAGTACAATGTAAATATTTGACTGTTCCACGTGAGATTGTCTTGGTCGCCTGAATGTATGGATCGGCAGAAAGTACCGCAAAAAGTGCGTAGAGTTTCAGTGAATTTAACAATGCATAATTTCTGCCGTTCTTCTAAGAACCGTATTTCTACGGAAAATCTGAACGAAGTCTCTGATCGGGATGGCAAGTCGCGGCAGTGTCAAGATGTTGGCGTGCAACTTGTGAATTCACCGTTGTCGTTGTCGTCGAGTCGTTCCGTTGTTATCAGTTTGCTCTATGGGTTCTCGTGTATTAAATAATTACTTCTGGAGCTTCATATTTATGTCGATTGGTCACAAGGATCTCTTCCTTTCAGTTTTCCTGGTTAGTTTGTACATTAGGGATTTATTCACGAATATTTCGTACACTTAGCGAGCATATGTCGAAACTAGATAAAGTTCGCTTGTCACAGAAGTTCGTAAACTAGCGGTTTCGTAATGTTTGTTCTCGGAATTTTCATGCTAAGGATAATAACTTTTAGAGCTTCATATGAATGTCTATTGGTCACAATACTATCCTCTTTCGGATCCCCGGGTTATTTTCGACATTTAGATATTTATTCTTGGAGATTTCGTACAGTTTAGCGACCGTGTGTCGAAAGTAGAAAAGTTCGCTTGTCACGAAAGTGAGTAAACTGACTAGCTGTTACGCGTTTCATAGCACTTCGATGTTTTGACTCGTATGTAGTCGATAATAACTTATATAGCGTCATATGTATGTCGATTTCTCACAAGGCTATCGTGTTTGAGTTTATGAGATTGTTATGCCAGCAAAGAAAGGTTTTATCTAACTTTTCGTACGGTCTTTGCACTCCATATCCTGCCTTCGTCTTGGTTTAATTCAGGAAACAATCTGTCAATCAATCATAATGAAGCGGCTCGTACAAAAACCTATCTGTCAACGATTAGCCAATCACAATGCTGTGTTCGTGGACGAACGCGGGCTACTCTGAAACACCGACCTTCCGTGCAGGCTCTCATTCTGACGCACTCGCCTCCGCCTCGCTCGGGTCCGGGCCTCGCTCGGCCCACAGGTAACCCAACCGAGTTTCCACCCAACCCGAAAACTAATATTTCCGAAAAAACCTGAGAGCCTGTAAGCAGGCTATGTTGTTCGCGATAACAATAACACAAATATTTGTCCGAACCCTGCAGGCGATACTACTTGCTCTACTCAGAGCAATCCAATGGCTTTAATTGAGAAATCCAAAGGATTTAAAATGGCTCTGTTGCTCAATATGGACCAAATTTGGGAAACGTGGAAAGCCATGTTTATGAACGTAGTTGATAAACATGCACAACTAAAAACAAAACGCGTTCGATCAACCAATAATTTACCTTGGGTAACAGTTGAAATAAGAGAAGCCATACCGTGAAAGAGACAATATGAAACGAAAGTATGTCATAACAAAAGACAAAACCTACTGGACTAAATATACTACTTTGAGAAACAAAGTCAATAAAACAATGAAGAATGCTAAACGTGATTTCTACAGCAGCGAATTAGAAAAGAACAAAGGCGATACCAAGGGCACATGGAGTACTATAAATAATCTAATGGGGCGGAACAAAAAACATCAAGCTGTAAATGAAATTAAAATCAATGACACTACAATTAGTTCTCCCACCGAAATCGCTGAACTCTTTAATGATCATTTTATTGAGATCGGTCCAAGGCTTGCTGAGAACATCGCTAGCAATCCCACTGAATTTAAAGAAAGCATTAAGCAAGTACCATCCGTGTTTGAGTTTAATTATACGAGTCAATCAAAAGTGCTCAAACTAATTGATAAATTATCTTCAAATAAAGCAACAGGACTTGACGGAATATCGGCCAGAATTTTGAAAGCTGCGGCACCAGTGATTTGTGAACCCTTGACTGTTCTGTTCAATATAATAATTGAGTCAGGACAATTCCCTTCTGACTGGAAAAAGGCCCGGGTCAGTCCTCTACACAAAAATGGTGCAAGGAGTGACCTGGACAACTATAGGCCGATATCCATCCTTCCGGTTGTAAGTAAAGTTTTTGAGAGAATAATGTATGATCAATTGTACAATTACTTTTCCACAAATAATTTATTAACAAACAAGCAGTTTGGCTTCCGACGACTGCATTCAACCATGACAGCTCTTTTGAATTCTACCAATTCGTGGTCAGTTAATATGGATCGAGGCCTATTTAACATCGTTATTTTCCTTGATCTAAAAAAAGCTTTCGACACCGTTGACCATGAATTATTATTACGAAAATTACAACTTTATGGAGTTGTCGATAGTTCGCTTTCCTTATTGCGGTCCTATCTATCGGGAAAAATGCAGTCGTGCAGAGTAAAAAAATGCAAGATCTAGTGAGAAGATAGCCTGCTTGCCGGCTCTCCTGTATTTTTTTTCGGTCGTTTCTTTTCGGATTGGGTCACCTGTGGCACGCGGTCAAAATGGGGCGAGGACAAAAATGAAGGGAGGGGGAGGGGAAGGGGAAAGGAGGGGAAGAAAGGAGAGCCTGCACGAATGCCATTGTTTTCGGAGTATTTACCGTTCGTCCACGAACGGAAAATTCCCATTGGCTACAATGTGACAGGTGTCAAGTTTGACATTAAGCACACACGAAACCGAATCCCGTGTGACATATGTAGTTACATCGGTCGTAACACAAACGGAGACATTTCCATTCGGCTGAAGTATTACTACTTTCACACTGGTCTCCTTCGTTTCTGTAACAACATCAATATTTAAATGTTGAGTGAGCACTTCATCGGCACTTTACTCCTGTTGAACTTTCTCGACGACCGCGAAGAAGTCGTTTTTATTGGTAAATATTCAGACCGTGGTTGTTTTCTTGCCAACGGGCTTCGATCGGGTGTCAAAACTGTTGTTGGTAGCTGGCGTTTGCTTCGAATGGCTTCAGGACTAGGACTACTGCAGCTTTCTCCAGCTCCACTTTATTTACAAAGTTTTTCACGTAAAAGTACAAATCATTGAGAATTCTAATCTTCCTCCCACAGGGATTACAAACTCGACTCGATAAACCAGGAGAATTGACAACACGGCTTCCTTCACGTTTGCATTTGGAAGAAATTAAAAGATTATCCTTAGAAATAACTCCAGAACAACCTGGATCAACACTTGCAAAGGCGACTAAAATCATCCACGGATGTTTCGACCTCTCTTACTGGTAATTACTTTCTTTGGGGTTTCTTCTTGGTCCATATTGTGTTATGATTAATACCGCAAAAATTTAGAACGTGGAGCGCTGAACCGGAGCGCTGTCATTTTGAATCGTGTTGACATTAATTGGAGCGTGACGGGCTGTCAAGCGTGGTCAAGCGTGGAGGGGCGTAATTCTCAAAACAATGGCATTCGTGCAGGCTCTCCTTTCTTCCCCTCCTTTCCCCTTCCCCTCCCCCTCCCTTCATTTTTGTCCTCGCCCCATTTTGACCGCGTGCCACAGGTGACCCAATCCGAAAAGAAACGACCGAAAAAAATTACAGGAGAGCCGGCAAGCAGGCTAGTGAGAAGATAATTAGGTGCGGGAACAATCCTCGGGCCTTTATTATTTCTCACCTATATAAACGATCTGCCAAATTGCCTCGATACCTCGACACCATGCTTATTTGCAGACGACACAAAGGTGACAATTTGTGGCGCAGATGTAGCCGATGTTGAATTAAGAGCAAATCGTGAATTAATTAATATTAATAACTGGCTACGAGCAAACAAATTGCATCTTAATGTTGCCCAAACGGAATTTATGATGATTGGTTCGAGACAACGCCTATCGGCTCTGACTGATGAAGAAATGCCTTATTTAAAAATCGGAGACAAACTAATAATAAAGGTATTACAAAGCAAAACAGTTGGTGTCGTGGTAGACGAGCACTTAAGATGAGAGGATCACATAAATCATATATCAAAAAAGATCGTCTCAGGTCTAGGAGCTCTAAAGAGAATCAGAGCATTCGTGTTCCAAGATACACTAATCAAGGTATACGACTCTTTAATTCAAACGCACATGGATTATTGTTGCGAAGTATGGGATACCTGCGGCAAAGTCCTCGCAGATAAACTTCAGAAATTTCAAAATAGAGCCGCTCGACTTATTCTCAGGGCAGATTATGATACAAGTACAAACGCACTTTTAAGTGTCTTGGAATGGGACAAACTAGATGAACGCAGAGCAAAACATAAAGCCATCGTAATGTTTAAGACCCAAAATAGCCTGGCGCCAGCAAGCCTGTGTGATTTATTCACTACTGTTGGAAGCTCTACCCACTATGATCTAGGAGCCGTGATACGAGACTTTGTCTTCCAGAACCAAAAAACAGAATTTATGAAGAAAAGTTTCTTGTATCACGGCGCCAAGACATGGAATGACCTTCCAACAGAATTACGTGAAATTAAATCACTAGGCTCTTTTAAAAACAAAATCAAAACAGTCGCCGTCCTAAATGACCAATGATGCTTAATCGATAATAGTATATAGTAGTTTTCATAATTTTAGGATATAATATTATTAGTATAGTATATAATTTTTTATATTATTGTTATTATTATTACATTGACAGTTCTGTATTTTTATATATTTAATAGTAGTTAACACGGTTTCTATGTAAATCCGTTTTTTCTTATCTGTTAGAATTCCGTGTATAAATATAAAATAAGGTTGAAGTTGAAGTTGATGCATATTTAATTAAAATCTGACATATCTTGCATTTGACAACTTTAGAATTCTATGCGAGATAAATTTCAAGTTATATAAAATGGTTAAGATTTAATTAAACTTTATAACAGGTTAATTATTTGGCAATTATTTTTTGGTAAAGATTATTTTTGAATGATTTTCGGGAATACCAATCATTTAGCAATCTAGTAAAAAAGGAGTAAATAATAACTTTTACTTATGAATAAGTCTTACTCTGAGAGTTAATGACGACAAATTGTAAAATTTATATAACACGCGGGAGAAATTATCTTTATACGAGATCAAAACCATTTAATTCTGGTCCATAATTTAAACAGATTCTTCGTGCTTTCTTTCCTTTTCAGTAACTAAACGCGATTTTTGTAACCGCATTTCGGACTTCATAAAAAAATGATTTTTAGCTGTGCTGTGTTTATTAATTTGTTTGTTTTGTTTTGGCAGAATCGCACACGTCAAACTACCATAAGATAAAATAGAATGTGTTTCACAATGATAATACACTTAACTTTGGCACCAAGGTTTGAAAGCAATTTAGTGAATACTTCAGACTCATTTAGGGAAATAGAATAAACCTAGCTAGTGCGACGCAGTTCCTTGAAGTCTTAGCAGCGTTTCGGTCGACTGGACCCAGTGGCAAATGCATGGCATAAATTAGTACAACTAAAACTGAAAATAACACTTGTTCAGATCAGTTCTTCAAGTGATACATACATACAAAAACTTTATTTCAACTCGAATTTGCAGAGTAGCAAATACATGCTAATATCTTCTAGAAAACTACTGTTACTAATATATATTTACAATGAAACCTAGAAATTATTAACAAATAGGCATTACTGTAAAATTAGATTATATTTACGGATTTCTCTCTTAAAATCAGTGATAGTTGTTAAAGATCGAAGATTATCAGGTAGGGAGTTCCAGAATTTTGCAGTCGAATATTTGAAAGAGTGCAGGTCATAAGTTGTTGTTAGAGGTTTAGGTAGGTTCAAAATATCAGTGCCTCTTAAGGAATATATTACAGATCTTAGAGTAAACATATCTTTTAGGTAGCCTGGATAGTTTGAAAATTTCAGAGATTTAAAAAGTATAATTAGCATATTCTGTATTCTTCTATTATATAGTGAAGGTGTTTTAGCTTTATATAATAGCTGGTTGTAGTTAGAATTCCTGTCATCGAACATAAATCTCAGAATACGCTTATTTAAGGCTTCTAATTTATCAGTGTTTCTACAACTACAAAAATGCCAAACCATGGAACAATAATGGAAGTGCGGTAGGATAAATGCCTTATATAGGCGAAGCAATGTACTTTTAGAAATAAGCTTGCGAAATCTAATCATCACATTAAATTGATTATTAACCTTTTTACAAATTGAGGTTATGTGATCATCAAAGCTAAGCTCATTATCTATGGTCATACCAAGCAAGTCTATCGAACTTTTGACCGGAAAAGAGAATTCATGGTCAGTCTTGCCCAGCACCATAGCTTGATGTTTTATGGGATTTACAATCATACCGTTGTCATTATACCAATTATTCGCAATGCTAACATCGTTCTGTATGCGTCTATCTAGGGCAGCAGGATCCTTGTCAGAACTCTATATCTGTTCATCGTCCGCGTATATGCGTTCAATTTTGTAGTTTTAATATGATAGAACAAATCATTAATAAAGATGTTAAAGAACATCGGTCCCAATACGCTTCCTGCGGCACGCCTCTTCTGACTACCTGCCAACCAGAATTGGTGTCCCCGACCTTCACTCTCTGCTGTCTGTCTGTGAGGTAGTCTCTGAGGAGTTCACAGCTGTTATCATTAAGGCCATATGCCCTCAGTTTAGCTATCAGTAACGCATGTGAGATGGTGTCGAAGGCCTTGGACAAATCCATTAATACTACAGCCACTATTTCCTTGTTGTCTCGACTCGTTTTCCAGTCCTCCGTAAGTCGCAGAAGAGAAGTTTCGCAGCTGTAGTATTTTCAGTACGCAGAAATAAAATCCGATAGTAGTTCTCTATAGAAATCGTCAAGTTGAGGCGCTAATAGTTTTCCAATATATTATTAAAACACGGAAGGACAGTCACAGGCCTATAATTAACTTTAGACATTTCGTCATCTTTTTAAATAAAGGCGTCACCTGCCCCTTCTTCCAGTGGACTGGATATCGACACTGGCTGATGGATGTGTTCAGTATGTTCTGTAAGTGGAGCTGCAATGGCGCTAGCAGAGCTCTTTATAAGACTTGGAGGTAATGAATCGTGGCCACTGGACTTACGAGAGTTGATATTCTTCAACAGCTCTTCCACTTGAATCTTGTTTGTATACTGAAAACTAAAACAATCAGCCACGTGGCGCATACCATTTTTTATGCCTTCCCTCTTCCTTCAAGGCGTAATACCCAAAGTGCTGCATTCACTGAGCTTGTTTGCTGGGCAAGATACTATAACTCACATACAGGCATGATTTGGAGAAATATGGCTATGAGCCAAAGCCCATAGCCGCTTTTAATAATAAATTTTCATTTCAATAGTAATTAGTTACTTATTTACAAATGTTGATCTAATCAATATTTTGCCCAGTAAAGGTGAGGGCAAGGAAAACGAAACATGATCATAAATCTATATGTGTAAACCAAAGGACGGAATGCGGCATGGGGAGGAGGTGGGAAATTAGTTTCACACGTCCTCTCTCAATGAGAAATCAAAGAGAATGACTGACAAACAACCACCAAAGGTCATATGATCATTCTGTAACCCATATAGGGTGGTCAATTATAATGACACTTGTAATCCCAAGAAGCCTACAACATGGCATTGTGTATGAAATACCAAGCATTTATTCCAGTGGTAGATTTCAGTAAATACCCACCACTAGTCACCTGAGGTGAATAATTCAGTGTTAACTAATCACCACTGAACGAAGCAGCTATTTTTGTCCATTTGTCAGAAAATAAAATACCTTTTTGGCGCTGGTTATTCACTTGTGTGGTATATACTAAAACAATTATTCACCTCAGTGTCGGTTCGATATACCATACTTTTTACGGTCCTATCGTGACGGACCTGGCCAGTTTCAACTGATGGCACCCCTTATTTTTGTTGTGTAAATGATCAATCTAGGGTTCTTAGACCCTTTCGGTGAAAACGTTAGGAGTGACGTGCCCAGAATGCTTATCGTGTACACCGGGCTGATGGGTACGCTTACCGATTATTACAAAGTTTCCTGCGTTTGTGTAATGTGATGATTCATACATTACCGACAAACAAGCACTGATAATAATAAATTTCATCTCAACTTTATGACAAAGGTTGTCATTATAACTTGCAGCTATGCGGAATGGAATGTTATTATCAATATTTTTATTAAAGTGCCCCTACGATCAAATTTTGACATATCAATGTTTTTGCATATTCATAAAGTAGAGTTCATATATTATTACCAGTTCAAATTGTTTTTCGATACAACGACAGGAAGTCTTATTTTTTTAGCTCCGAATATTGAATCTACACGTCCGCCATTACTGGAAGCCGTGCCCTTTGTTCAGCTTTAAACAATGGTTTATTCACCGGAAGTGATGTCATACACTTAACGCTCGCCTGCAGAACACAACGCCTGGAGGCATATTTCTACTAAAAACGTCTTCACGTACATAAGAAGAAAGTTATATTTATCTTTGCGAGGTTGGACTCTTTTTTTATGCACGCTATTTCGCGCCACGAGGTTGTCGTGTTAAGTGTATGACATCACTTCCGGTGAATAAACCTTTGTTTAAAGCTGAACAAAGGGCACGGCTTCCAGCAATGGCGGACAGGATTTTACCGGTAAACTCTCCTAAAATTTGTTGTATAACATGCCCATTTGGGAATAATTTTTACTATTTCGGATATTTCTAATACTGATTGACCTATAGACACTGAAAAAGTGGCAAATCGAAATGGTAAATTTTCGTCGTAGTGGCACTTTAAAGCGTTTGACTAAAAAACAAACGAATTCACCAGACTAATAGCAACAACCATAATTCTATTCTCTTTCGCTTCGCTCAGGCGAATAGAAAATATTTCTATTTACATTAATAATGACAATGAGACAATATATTGGAGGGAGCCGCACGGAAGTCAGCAACGTTTTATTGAGACGAACAGAAGGTGTCGCAATCATGCAAGAAAACAGAAAAGCAGCTAGGAAACTAGGGACGCTGAAAGTGCGACGTCAAGTGGTGTGACAGGTCTAAGGAGTGGTTTATAAGGAGTATGAATGTCCCAAGGGGTCGACGATGATGATAAGTTCATTACGAATAGGAAATTAATCCATTTCGGTCTGGGGTATGTCGCTTGTCGTTTATCCTGGACAACATTTAATGTAACAGGTGTATACTTTTCGTTTTCAGTTGTAATTTGCCACTGATAGCGATGACTTCAGACTCACTGCGCAGTGTTGGTTAAATGTTCGAAAATGCCGGCGTACTATTTATAGGCCTGTGCATAGTTAATAGAGTGGAATGGTTATGAAACCCAGCGACCTTCTTTGTTATATGTCTTTGTTAGCTTTTTTCAACCGTGACCCTGCACAAAACACAATAGAAATTCCAATGTGTTAATCAATCAGCCAATAGAAACGTGTGAGTTCAGTCGTTCAGGGGACGCTAATGAACTATGACCCTGCACAATCTTTTGTCTTGCCCCCTTCCAACATAAATGGCAGCGTCTTTGTTAGCCCCTTTGAAGTTTGCCGGGTTTCCTAACCATTCCACTCTATTAACTATGGCCTGTGTCACCGAGCATTTTCACAAGTTAGGTTATTTTTTTGAACGGTATGAATGATTGCACCCAAGGATAGCGGATAAGGGATACTGAATCTCAAAAGCGTAGCAGCCATGAACATTGTTGGTATAACGAGAGTAGCTAATGAGGCATCGTTTTCCCGCCGCTGGTACATCCCACCATCTAAAAATATCTCTACATGTGAAAACGCTGTGACACCTACATCGGAGATATGTGTGCTCCTCAGGCAGTGACGGGTCGTCATTAATCAGCAGCAAATTGCAAATACGAAACTATTTCTCCCATTCAAGTATTTAAAAAAAATACGATAACAAGTGATTCAATGTTTTCGATAAAACTAACCACGTTGCCAGACAACATGGCTGCATTTTACTCTATTGTCTTCAGTGCAGTTGTCCTGGATGTCAACAGTCTGGTTTCTTTAAAGGGGCTATGTCATGGTACTGCGCATGTATCGAGTAATCGCTCGTTTAGTGGCTGTTAATTGGATACAAACAGTTAAACTTCCCTCCCTCAATGCTTGATTGTAAGGATTTTCAATATTTCCCCTGGAGACTGTTTATATACACTGTTTGTTAGTCATTTTTGCATATTTGCTTTCATTTTAAGCATCCCACATGGCCGAGAGGTTCGTTAGTTCATATCAAAATCGGTGGAAATAGATTTTTCCGGCTCGGAAAAACGAATATAAAGTCTTACCGTGACACAGTCCCTTTAACGTGGCAGCGATCTTGATAAAATTATTTCGCCGAGGCTGGGCCCTTTGACTGTTTTGGGTTGTAGTATTCCAAATGAGTGAGATTAAAAGAAAGACAAAAACAGAACTCAGTTATCCTTTTTATTCAAGGACTATATATGTACACGCCATTAATCCAAATTCTGATATTACTCGTGATAAGCGTATTTCTTCCGCTCTATCATTGATGACGACGTGTTATGACCCATTTTCTAGTTTATTTGCTCGTCGTGTGTATGGCAAAACAATTTCGAGGGCTCTGGGAACTATAGATTTCGTAATTCCTTGTCGCGAGTCAATTTGTCAATTAATGAAAAACTTGTCATGTTTGCCATTATTCCAAACTTATTAAAATAACTGCATGGAACAAATGCACATGTTATAAGTTGTGGTAAGAAAATGGAAAGCAAAAACATCCCTTGATCCCACCTCCCTCCATAATATTTGACCTGCAAATTTTTGAGATCGAGCACGATTTCGAGATTGACATCGAGCACGATTTCGACCTGCAAATTTTTGAAATCGAGCACGATTTCGACCTGCAAATTTTTGAGATCGAGCACGATTTCGAGATTGACATCGAGCACGATTTCGTCCTGCATGGACCGAGCACGATTATCGTCTACGATCTCGTGATCTTACCCAGATACGTAAATTGATCCACATTTGGAGGTACAGGCGCTTTGCCTCATTGATTCCTCCCACTTAGGTTGAGGTCGATGAGGATTGGTCAAATTACTTACTGACATTCAACAAATAATAAAAGAAGAAAGAGATTAACTTATAACTTATTTAGTGATATATCGCTTAATTTATATATTTTTACCACACTAGTTTTTATTTGTTTATTTGTTTATTTTTAGATATAGCAAATGCCGGCATTTGGAGAGAATCTTAACGACTGATTGACCCTGTTCTGCGCGCACGACTACCTTCTCTTCTCGACTTGGTTATGTCGTCATCTGCTGATCGCACGTGCACCAAGTATTCTTATGGTTGGCAACGGTGGCCTGCATGGGCATTGTCTAAGGAAGGAGTTCCTACAATACCTGCACAGCCTCTTCATGTTTCCTTATACATTATTCAGCTAACGGAGGGCGCTTTAAAGGCAGATAATGGTCCATCGGTGATTGACACTGCCATTTACAGCATCAACTGGGTACACCGATTGGCCGGTTTGCAGTCGCCGACATCTTACCAACAGTAGTGGCAGCATCAAATGGGGCTGGGAGGAAGCTAGCTAGACCAACTAAACCTAAGGAACCTTTATCCTTAGATAATATAATTAGAATCGCTGAGTTCTATAAAAAGCCTTCAGCTTCATTAGCTGTAATCCGCTTACTTTTCATTGTATTAGTTGGTTATGCTGGATTACTCCGTGCTTCTGAATTACTTTATATTAAGCTAAGTAATATTTCCTTTAGTACCTGTGGGATGGAAATTGCCATTCCCAAACGGAAAAATTGTCAGTTTAGAGAAGGGCACAAATCTGTTATTGCTAGATCCGATAAAATTACTTGCCCAGTTGCTATTACTAAAACATTGATTAGTTTGTTGCCTGTCTCACAAGATTTGGACTTACCTATAGTACGTAGGTTTGTCAAACTAAAGACCGGGTATAGTTTCCATAAACATCTAGGAATTAGCTATTCCACCATCCGAGATGACTTTAAGAAGTTTTTATCTCCATTTGTTGAAAATATAAATCAATAGTGTTTACATAGCCTAAAATCCGGTGGCGCTTCTAATGAAGGCTATAAGAATGCCGATCCAGAACTGAAAGACAGACATGCTGGTTGGAAAAATCCTCTCACGAAGAGAAGATACATCAACTTAACGTCGAAGGACTTGCTACCAGTTACTCAAAGTATGGGTTTTTAAACTTGTAAAAAAAAAAAACTCGTCCTTATTGGGGGGACTGAGTTTTCGTCTGGCCCAATCCAGGAGTTTCCTACACTGGTGTTTCCCCACAGGTTTTATTTGCCGAGGTAGGTTTTTTCTGGCCACCCTGACGAAACTCAATAAATTTCTTAACACCCATACATATATTTATATATATGTTCAGCATTACCTCTTATAGAGTAAATAGCATAAACTTGTGTTGTACTTGACAATGTTCGACAATTAATGTTTAATTATGAGTAATTAAAGACATGGCCTGGTACTCGGAGCTACCAGTATTCACCAAGAATTATTGTGTATTGCTCATTATTTAGCGTAGAATAGAGATTTTTTCCTCCCGTACAGAATATTAACTGCTACTTCGCTCGCTGCGCAGCAACTAGCAGCGCCGGAATAAATATCATTGGTTTAAAATCGTGTCAATAACTCTGAACAAAGGAGTCATCAGTATACATGCATCAGGAGTTCCGGACTTCCGGTTGGATCACACTGCATTCTGGGTAGGTGTGCTCAGAAAAGTGGGCATCAACTTCCAGAGCGGCCATATTGGATTTGAGCGCAGTCAACTTGGAAACTTTATTAATCCCGTTCTAAAGCTTAAACATCGACTTAGAACTCCCAACTGAAGAATCTGTAAAGGTAAGATATTCCGTGTATTAGGTAGTAAGTTTTTGAACTTGCAAAGGAGCAAAAATTGACTGCACTCAAAGCCAATATGGCCGATCTAGAAGTTGATGCCCACTTTTCTGAGCCCACCTACCCAGAATGCAGTGTGATCCAACCGGAAGTCCGGAATTCCTGATGCATGTATTAGACTGAAGCGTAATGGACGTCATAATAACAGGATCATTTTGCCTATCAAATGAGGGCTATTTAGAAAACTAAAAGTCTTAAAATTCGATCTGTGGATTAACCAGGTCTCGTTAGAAATTCAGAGTTTCAATTTAAGATGCTTCGCGGGATGTTTGTTCGGTGTAGAAGGAAATGTTCGCTCCGAGTTCTACTAATAGCAATTGTTTTCATTGCCGGTTTTAAAACGTTTTATTTCTCCACCGAGAAAAGAGACAACGAGAAGAAATTGTCGATAAGTGTGAAAGGCTTGACAGATGAGGTGGTGGCCACACTAATACCGGGGAGTCGGTCTCATTTTAAGATTATGAAACCCTCTTGTGAACCAGTTATAGAGACACACATCTTCGCGCTCGTTCTAGTTCATAGTGCTGCACAAAATGGAGGGCAGAGGGACGCCATAAGAAGCACTTGGGGACTCAGTTACAACTGGAATTATTTTAACTTCGGGTACACTACAGTATTTATAGTTGGAAAAAGTGGAGATCAAAACATCGATGGAAATGTCACAGAAGAAAGTAACAGCTACAGAGATCTCCTTTTGGGAAACTTTCACGACTCGTATAAGAATCTCCTTTTTAAGATCTTAATGGGGTTGAAGTGGGCAACGAGAGCAGTGAACTGCAGATTTATTGTGAAAACTGATGATGACATGTACGTCAACATGCCAAACGTGTTTCACTGGCTGAACAAATCTCAAACCCACGGCCGTTTATATGCTGGTTGGGTCGCTATTGGATTGCTACCAGAACGTAAGAAAGAACATAAACACTTTGTAGCTCATGAGGACTTTAATGAAACCACGTTTCCACCGTTCTGCACTGGCGGATTGTATGCTTTGTCAGCAAACATTGTTTCTGGGCTACTTAACGGAACTCGCTATATAAAACCCTTCGAAACAGATGATGTTTATATAGGAATCCTTGCAAAGGCGATAGGAGTACATGCGACTTTAATGCCTGGGATACATATACATGCTTCTGGATCCGATGCAGTGCGGGGTCATCTTACTGACTTGTGTTTTATCAGAACAATGATGGCGTTTGGGCACAGAATGACGGCGGATATCATTACAAAGTTACACTCCACAGTACAGGCGGCTAACAAGGGAAACCCACACTCTCAAAATCCGGATAAGATTACAATGGCCTGTGGAGGAGCTTAAAATTGAACAGAAATTAATCTGTGTTATTATCGAGAAAGTTTGTGAACAACTTCTCATTTTTGGCTTCTTAATATAAAGACCCTTCAGTACTGACCGTGACACTCAGTTACCGCTCTAACCACAGGTAGCCCAAGCTTGGGATCTGTATAATATTTAACAGCATTTGTATGGGATTTTTTAGTTTTCCATGTACAACGTAAATCTTGAATAAAACTCGACAAAAACCTATACAGTGTCTTCTTGTGTTCCTTAACTATGTCTGTGCCATGTTATAGCGAATTTCAGCAAAATTTTCCCTTAAAACCCTAACCCATACTAAGGAAAGACAAGGTAGGAGGCGAGACCGCTAAACTTACCTTCAAACTACTCCAAGTCGGGGCGAAGTTTTCTTGGTAAAACACATCCAATCGCCGTTTGCCTTCACGAGGCATCGAAGTAATAGATTTACGATGTAAATATCCCAATCAATCTGAACCAGCCGCGTTTCTCGAGTCATCAGCCTCCTCCAAGTACGACAAATCCACTCCGTAGAACGCCATTTTATCCGTCGCCGGAAAAAGTATGGACAGCGAAGCCGTTAAACACGCGGCCGAGCGTGAGCCGAGCCTGGGATCGAGGACATAATATAACCATAATCAGTTTTTGACGCCAACTGTCAACAACATCGCCGCCAAATAAACTGCTTCAAGAAGGCCTAAAATCGCCAAAAATCCATCAAATTGCTTCATTAACTATCACTCACTTATTTCTGAAGATTTGTTTTGTAGGTCAAAGCGGGAAAGAGAATTCCCAAACGACGAATATAAACTCTACTGCGTGACGATAAATATCACACGTAACCCAGTAGGGTTATATTATGTCCTCGATCCCAGGCTCGGCTCAGGCTCGGCCGCGTGTTTAACGGCTTCGCTGTCCATACTTTTTCCGGCGACGGATAAAATGGCGTTCTACGGAGTGGATTTGTCGTACTTGGAGGAGGCTGATGACTCGAGAAACGCGGCTGGTTCAGATTGATTGGGATATTTACATCGTAAATCTATTACTTCGATGCCCCGTGAAGGCAAACGGCGATTGGATGTGTTTTACCAAGAAAAAATCGCCCCGAATTGGAGTAGTTTGAAGGTAAGTTTAGCGGTCTCGCCTCCTACCTTGTCTTTCCTTAGTATGGGTTAGGGTTTTAAGGGAACATTTTGCTGAAATTCGCTATAACATGGCACAGACATAGTTAAGGAACACAAGAAGACACTGTATAGGTTTTTGTCGAGTTTTATTCAAGATTTACGTTGTACATGGAAAACTAAAAAATTCCATACAAATGCTGTTAAATATTATACAGATCCCAAGCTTGGGCTACCTGTGCTCTAACAAGGATAAACATTGTCATGAATTTTCGTATATATATATTCGGCTTACCGCCGCCCCAAAAAAATTACAAGATCTCCTCGTTAGTGCTAAAATAAAACAAAAAGTATCTACGCCAAACATCCCATTGAGTTGCAAACCATGTGGCAATCCACGATGTACTTGGTGTTCTTTGATGGCGGACAGCAAAGACTTCAAGAGTGAGGCGAATATATAATGGTCACATGTACCTTTAAAATGCTCCACTCAGTTAATTGCACTACAGCTTGGGTCATTTATGCTATCACATGCCTTAAATGCAGAAAACAATACATAGGCAAAAGCGAAACACCATTGAATCGAACATTCGCTTAAATAACCACAGAAACCACATCAAGATAAAACTAGAATAGTGTGAACTGGCTGAGCACTTTATTAAATCTCTGAGACACGATTTTAACAAAGACGTACTCATCATGCCTATCGATCAGGTAGGAATGAAAAATGTACGTGTAAAACATTTTTAGATCATATAGGTCCATCAGTTGAAGAAAACAAGTGTTATTTTCAGTTTTAGTTGTACAAATTTTTATTCCATGCGTCCAGTCGACCGAAACGCTGCTATGACTTCAAGGAACTCACTGTATTCTGAACTTTACTTTCTCCACGTCGCACTAGCTAGGTTTATTCTATTTTCCTAAATGAGGCTGAAGTATTCACTAAATTGCTTTCAAACCTTGGAGCCTATGAAACACGTTCTATTTTATCTTATGGTAGTTAAAACACGTTTACAATTCTGCCAAACAAACAACAAAAGCCAAACGCAAAAAATACGCTAAAATATTTTTGCCGACATGAAGTCTGCAAAAGAGCCAAAATTTCACTGGGAACACATTTGATTTTTGTTTTGCGTTTTTTGCGAGGTAACTATTTCGCACATGAAGTATTGATCGAAAATATGTTATTTTGTTCAGAATTGAATGCGGTTTTAGGTTTGTTGTTCGTAGCCTGCTTACACGCTCTCGGGTTTTTTCGGAAATGTTGGGTTCGGTTACCTGTGGGCCGAGCGAGGCGGATGCGACGCACTCGCCTCCGCCTCGCTCGGGTCCGGGCCTCGCTCGGCCCACAGGTAACCCAACATTTCCACCCAACCCGAAAACTAATATTTCCGAAAAAACCTGAGAGCCTGTAAGCAGGCTATGTTGTTCGCGATAACAATAACACAAATATTTGTCCGAACCCTGCAGGCGATACTACTTGCTCTACTCAGAGCAATCCAATGGCTTTAATTGAGAAATCCAAAGGATTTAAAATGGCTCTGTTGCTCAATATGGACCAAATTTGGGAAACGTGGAAAGCCATGTTTATGAACGTAGTTGATAAACATGCACCACTAAAAACAAAACGCGTTCGATCAACCAATAATTTACCTTGGGTAACAGTTGAAATAAGAGAAGCCATACCGTGAAAGAGACAATATGAAACGAAAGTATGTCATAACAAAAGACAATACCTACTGGACTAAATATACTACTTTGAGAAACAAAGTCAATAAAACAATGAAGAATGCTAAACGTGATTTCTACAGCAGCGAATTAGAAAAGAACAAAGGCGATACCAAGGGCACATGGAGTACTATAAATAATCTAATGGGGCGGAACAAAAAACATCAAGCTGTAAATGAAATTAAAATCAATGACACTACAATTAGTTCTCCCACCGAAATCGCTGAACTCTTTAATGATCATTTTATTGAGATCGGTCCAAGGCTTGCTGAGAACATCGCTAGCAATCCCACTGAATTTAAAGAATGCATTAAGCAAGTACCATCCGTGTTTGAGTTTAATTATACGAGTCAATCAAAAGTGCTCAAACTAATTGATAAATTATCTTCAAATAAAGCAACAGGACTTGACGGAATATCGGCCAGAATTTTGAAAGCTGCGGCACCAGTGATTTGTGAACCCTTGACTGTTTTGTTCAATATAATAATTGAGTCAGGACAATTCCCTTCTGACTGGAAAAAGGCCCGGGTCAGTCCTCTACACAAAAATGGTGCAAGGAGTGACCTGGACAACTATAGGCCGATATCCATCCTTCCGGTTGTAAGTAAAGTTTTTGAGAGGATAATGTATGATCAATTGTACAATTACTTTTCCACAAATAATTTATTAACAAACAAGCAGTTTGGCTTCCGACGACTGCATTCAACCATGACAGCTCTTTTGAATTCTACCAATTCGTGGTCAGTTAATATGGATCGAGGCCTATTTAACATCGTTATTTTCCTTGATCTAAAAAAAGCTTTCGACACCGTTGACCATGAATTATTATTACGAAAATTACAACTTTATGGAGTTGTCGATAGTTCGCTTTCCTTATTGCGGTCCTATCTATCGGGAAAAATGCAGTCGTGCAGAGTAAAAAATGCAAGATCTAGTGAGAAGATAATTAGGTGCGGGAACAATCCTCGGGCCTTTATTATTTCTCACCTATATAAACGATCTGCCAAATTGCCTCGATACCTCGACACCATGCTTATTTGCAGACGACACAAAGGTGACAATTTGTGGCGCAGATGTAGCCGATGTTGAATTAAGAGCAAATCGTGAATTAATTAATATTAATAACTGGCTACGAGCAAACAAATTGCATCTTAATGTTGCCCAAACGGAATTTATGATGATTGGTTCGAGACAACGCCTATCGGCTCTGACTGATGAAGAAATGCCTTATTTAAAAATCGGAGACAAACTAATAATAAAGGTATTACAAAGCAAAACAGTTGGTGTCGTGGTAGACGAGCACTTAAGATGAGAGGATCACATAAATCATATATCAAAAAAGATCGTCTCAGGTCTAGGAGCTCTAAAGAGAATCAGAGCATTCGTGTCCCAAGATACACTAATCAAGGTATACGACTCTTTAATTCAAACGCACATGGATTATTGTTGCGAAGTATGGGATACCTGCGGCAAAGTCCTCGCAGATAAACTTCAGAAATTTCAAAATAGAGCCGCTCGACTTATTCTCAGGGCAGATTATGATACAAGTACAAACGCACTTTTAAGTGTCTTGGAATGGGACAAACTAGATGAATGCAGAGCAAAACATAAAGCCATCGTAATGTTTAAGACCCAAAATAGCCTGGCGCCAGCAAGCCTGTGTGATTTATTCACTACTGTTGGAAGCTCTACCCACTATGATCTAAGGAGCCGTGATACGAGACTTTGTCTTCCAGAACCAAAAAACAGAATTTATGAAGAAAAGTTTCTTGTATCACGGCGCCAAGACATGGAATGACCTTCCAACAGAATTACGTGAAATTAAATCACTAGGCTCTTTTAAAAACAAAATCAAAACAGTCGCCGTCCTAAATGACCAATGATGCTTAATCGATAATAGTATATAGTAGTTTTCATAATTTTAGGATATAATATTATTAGTATAGTATATAATTTTTTATATTATTGTTATTATTATTACATTGACAGTTCTGTATTTTTATATATTTAATAGTAGTTAACACGGTTTCTATGTAAATCCGTTTTTTCTTATCTGTTAGAATTCCGTGTATAAATATAAAATAAGGTTGAAGTTGAAGTTGATGCATATTTAATTAAAATCTGACATATCTTGCATTTAACAACTTTAGAATTCTATGCGAGATAAATTTCAAGTTATATAAAATGGTTAAGATTTAATTAAACTTTATAACAGGTTAATTATTTGGCAATTATTTTTTGGTAAAGATTATTTTTGAATGATTTTCGGGAATACCAATCATTTAGCAATCTAGTAAAAAAGGAGTAAATAATAACTTTTACTTATGAATAAGTCTTACTCTGAGTGTTAATGACGACAAATTGTAAAATTTATATAACACGCGGGAGAAATTATCTTTATACGAGATCAAAACCATTTAATTCTGGTCCATAATTTAAACAGATTCTTCGTGCTTTCTTTCCTTTTCAGTAACTAAACGCGATTTTTGTAACCGCATTTCGGACTTCATAAAAAAATGATTTTTAGCTGTGCTGTGTTTATTAATTTGTTTGTTTTGTTTTGGCAGAATCGCACACGTCAAACTACCATAAGATAAAATAGAATGTGTTTCACAATGATAATACACTTAACTTTGGCACCAAGGTTTGAAAGCAATTTAGTGAATACTTCAGACTCATTTAGGGAAATAGAATAAACCTAGCTAGTGCGACGCAGTTCCTTGAAGTCTTAGCAGCGTTTCGGTCGACTGGACCCAGTGGCAAATGCATGGCATAAATTAGTACAACTAAAACTGAAAATAACACTTGTTCAGATCAGTTCTTCAAGTGATACATACATACAAAAACTTTATTTCAACTCGAATTTGCAGAGTAGCAAATACATGCTAATATCTTCGAGAAAACTACTGTTACTAATATATATTTACATTGAAACCTAGAAATTATTAACAAATAGGCATTACTGTAAAATTAGATTATATTTACGGATTTCTCTCTTAAAATCAGTGATAGTTGTTAAAGATCGAAGATTATCAGGTAGGGAGTTCCAGAATTTTGCAGTCGAATATTTGAAAGAGTGCAGGTCATAAGTTGTTGTTAGAGGTTTAGGTAGGTTCAAAATATCAGTGCCTCTTAAGGAATATATTACAGATCTTAGAGTAAACATATCTTTTAGGTAGCCTGGATAGTATGAAAATTTCAGAGATTTAAAAAGTATAATTAGCATATTCTGTATTCTTCTATTATATAGTGAAGGTGTTTTAGCTTTATATAATAGCTGGTTGTAGTTAGAATTCCTGTCATCGAACATAAATCTCAGAATACGCTTATTTAAGGCTTCTAATTTATCAGTGTTTCTACAACTACAAAAATGCCAAACCATGGAACAATAATGGAAGTGCGGTATGATAAATGCCTTATATAGGCGAAGCAATGTACTTTTAGAAATAAGCTTGAGAAATCTAATCATCACATTAAATTGATTATTAACCTTTTTACAAATTGAGGTTATGTGATCATCAAAGCTAAGCTCATTATCTATGGTCATACCAAGCAAGTCTATCGAACTTTTGACCGGAAAAGAGAATTCATGGTCAGTCTTGCCCAGCACCATAGCTTGATGTTTTATGGGATTTACAATCATACCGTTGTCATTATACCAATTATTCGCAATGCTAACATCGTTCTGTATGCGTCTATCTAGGGCAGCAGGATCCTTGTCAGAACTATATATCTGTTCATCGTCCGCGTATGCGTTCAATTTTGTAGTTTTAATATGATAGAACAAATCATTAATAAAGATGTTAAAGAACATCGGTCCCAATACGCTTCCTGAGGCACGCCTCTTCTGACTACCTGCCAACCAGAATTGGTGTCCCCGACCTTCACTCTCTGCTGTCTGTCTGTGAGGTAGTCTCTGAGGAGTTCACAGCTGTTATCATTAAGGCCATAGGCCCTCAGTTTAGCTATCAGTAACGCATGTGAGATGGTGTCGAAGGCCTTGGACAAATCCATTAATACTACAGCCACTATTTCCTTGTTGTCTCGACTCGTTTTCCAGTCCTCCGTAAGTCTCAGAAGAGAAGTTTCGCAGCTGTAGTATTTTCTGTACGCAGAAATAAAATCCGATAGTAGTTCTCTATAGAAATCGTCAAGTTGAGGCGCTAATAGTTTTCCAATATATTATTAAAACACGGAAGGACAGTCACAGGCCTATAATTAACTTTAGACATTTCGTCATCTTTTTAAATAAAGGCGTCACCTGCCCCTTCTTCCAGTGGACTGGATATCGACACTGGCTGATGGATGTGTTCAGTATGTCTGTAAGTGGAGCTGCAATGGCGCTAGCAGAGCTCTTTATAAGACTTGGAGGTAATGAATCGTGGCCACTGGACTTACGAGAGTTGATATTCTTCAACAGCTCTTCCACTTGAATCTTGTTTGTATACTGAAAACTAAAACAATCAGCCACGTGTCGCATACCATTTTTTATGCCTTCCCTCTTCCTTCAAGGCGTAATACCCAAAGTGCTGCATTCACTGAGCTTGTTTGCTGGGCAAGATACTATAACTCACATACAGGCATGATTTGGAGAAATATGGCTATGAGCCAAAGCCCATAGCCGCTTTTAATAAAAAATATTCATTTCAATAGTAATTAGTTACTTATTTACAAATGTTGATCTAATCAATTTTTTGCCCAGTAAAGGTGAGGGCAAGGAAAACGAAACATGATCATAAATCTATATGTGTAAACCAAAGGACGGAAGGCGGCATGGGGAGGAGGTGGGAAATTAGTTTCACACGTCCTCTCTCAATGAGAAATCAAAGAGAATGACTGACAAACAACCACCAAAGGTCATATGATCATTCTGTAACCCATATAGGGTGGTCAATTATAATGACACTTGTAATCCCAAGAAGCCTACAACATGGCATTGTGTATGAAATACCAAGCATTTAATAATTACAATCAGAAGGAGGAAGGCATAAAATTCCTATTCGCAAGCAAATATTCTATATCAATATATCGGGTGCATTGTGGGAAGGATTACTCGTCACTCGACTACTCTAACCCGTTGACCCGCACACGAGACCGACGCAATAATGGCTATCTTTAGCGTACATCTGATGGTTTTGGGGAAAGTTACCAAAATAAATTGTTCCTACTTTAGTATTTCCTAAATTTTGTTTACCTGTTTAAGTCGTTTTACTTGGAACATCATCTATGCATGGCCACTTGAAGCGCAATGACTGCGGCCAGAATAAAACCAAGGTTTTCCACTTCATCATCGAGAGGTACTTATATTTATACCACAGGCAGCCCAATCTCAAGATTTGTGTATTTATACGCTTACAAATATCGCTTGAATAGTTCATATTATAAATCCTTCCAAAACATGTATGTTAGACAAATAAATACACGACTTCATCCTACAATGTTTCAGTTGTGGTTATTCATACCTCTGAGCTCTTCTAGGGTCGTTTCCGCTGCTTTTTTCGAACCTCTTTCCCTCACCTCCTAATATAATGAAAAAGCTGGAGACAACCGACAAATATACGATGCATAACCTGTAATCTTTGCCACGAAAATCACACTTCGCTCACTCCAAATAACTCCAAACTACCGGTAGGACATAGAATGATAAATGAACTTATCCCTACCCGAATTTTAAGATCCAGTGATACCACAGTCTGGAGAAAGCAAACAATTTGTCGCCCATTTTCAAGTCCTTCGAGGTTGGCAGCCAACGAAGTTGGACGGCGGAAGTGCGACCGTCAAAATAGCCTCGGTCTGGCGAAGACAAATAGCAACTTAACAGGAGTGAGTGGGGGCATAGCTCGTTTTCAGGTGGACCAAAAATACCGTACCTGTACAGGGAACGTAACGAAATATGAATTCCGCTCTCTGTTTGAGTTTGACAGCTATTGTACTCCGTCAGCCAATCGCCGAGCGAAAAAATCAAAACACAACGCACGTGTGTCGGTAAATCAAAACACAAACGCACGTAAAACACATTTTGTCCATGTAACTCCCATATGTGTTTGAAAAACTTTCTTGTGGTAAGTTATTAAGGTTCCAACGGACGTTCCTGCACTGCGGGGCTAGTATCTTTCGTTAAACGTAAACCGTACTCAATATTTCCCTTTTCTTCATGAGTTTTACTCGTTCACCCCACACTTTCTTTACAATTCTTGTCAGGGTGCATGCCGTTAACTCTTCGATGGACAGATAATCTTTGTCAGATTCAGCGTTAATCAAAATATCTTCTCTTTTTATGAAATCACCCTCGGAGAACTCATAATTCTTTATTACCCTATATTAAAAATACAAGAAAAAAATATTTGAATTACCGTACACTGATAATGTTCCTGGAAACTTTTGAACGAACATCTATTAAATTGCAACAACAACTCTTGCCATTTCATAGAATTATGTAGAGTTTTTTTTTCCGGTGGTTCACCAGCTGACATTTTGGAAAGTTTTTCAAACACATATGGGAGTTACATGGACAAAATGTGTTTTTATTTACCGATACACGTGCGTTTGTGTTTTGATTTACCGACACACGTGCGTTTGTGTTTTGATTTACCGACACACGTGCGTTTGTGTTTTGATTTTTTCGCTCGGCGATTGGCTGAGGGAGTACAATAGCTGTCAAACTCAAACAGCGAGCGGAATTCATATTTCGTAACGTTCCCTGTACAGGTACGGTATTTTTGGTCCACCTGAAAACGAGCTATGCCCCCACTCACTCCTGTTAAGTTGCTATTTGTCTTCGCCAGACCGAGGCTATTTTGACGGTCGCACTTCCGCCGTCAAACTTCGTTGGCTGCCAACCTCGAAGGACTTGAAAATGGGCGACAAATTGTTTGCTTTCTCCAGACTGTGGTATCGCTGGATCTTAAAATTCGGGTAGGGATGAGTTCATTTATCATTCTATGTCCTACCGTAGTTTGGAGTTATTTGGAGTGAGCGAAGTGTGATTTTCGTGGCAAAGATTACAGGTTATGCATCGTATATTTGTCGGTTGTCTCCAGCCTTTTCATTATATTAGGAGGTGAGGGAAAGAGGTTCGAAAAAAGCAGCGGAAACGACCCTAGAAGAGCTCAGAGGTATGAATAACCACAACTGAAACATTGTAGGATGAAGTCGTGTATTTATTTGTCTAACATACATGTTTTGGAAGGATTTATAATATGAACTATTCAAGCGATATTTGTAAGCGTATAAATACACAAATCTTGAGATTGGGCTGCCTGTGTTTATACCAGATGACTTCAAGCCTTTCCTACTAAAAACCAGCTCAATCCGGCAAAGATTTTAAACTTCAAAATGAGATATTTCGTTGAAGGTCGTGTCGCATCTCGAATCTCATTCGTGAGTTCAGCGAAAATACAGCACCATGTGAAATTTCATTTCGTTTCATGAATAAGTCTTGGGAAGGTAGCTTGGTTGAAACTTAAGTAACAGTCCGCGCAAGAGGTAGGCACAATTCTATTGTTCAGATGCAATTTGCTTTCCCCGCTTTAGTATTTTCTGTTTTTCATACTGACAACTCATCAACCCTTAAATCAGAAATTTCTGAAATTATGTCCACTAAAGATGCATTTTAAAGGAGAGTTCTTTTGTGTGAAAACGTTTTGTCCAATCAGAAGAGTGCAAAACAATAACCAAGAAAACGTTCAATTTAAAAATGTTCCCCATATTGAAAGTTGGTCATATTGAAAGTTATGAGAGTTTTCACTAGATGCAATTCAAATCTGTTTACAAAATGAGAAAAAAAATTCTTCTTCTTCAATTTAGATAGATTTTAATGTCTAAGCCAATGAGGTGGAAGATTGAAACAATACCACAATTAGCACCTTTTTACATTCCATGCATAACATAAGCCTACCTCTTGCGCGGACTATTACTTAATTCAACATCACTCACTAGCTTTTACTCCTCAGAGCTTTCTAATTATGTGCAAATTCATCAGTGCGTTTTCAAATTCCTCACGTGTATTCAGTCACCCGTTCAATAGCACTGAATACTTGAGTTAGTCACGATGAGAGATAAAATTTTCAGTGCTGTCAGTTTATGAATTTGGGGAAGTTAATGATTCTGTAGTTGCTATAGAAGTTCAACTAAGTCAAATTAATGAAAATAAAAGAGCAGATGCTATTATATCATTTTACTTATTGCGTTGACTGTGCGTTGTTTGTTCCACTTCTTTTATTTTTGCATTTGAAAATAATTAAGGAAAGCTCTATGTAAAATTCTACTCCCTCAATGTAATTACTACATTTGTCATGATCATGCATCATTCACCGGACAGCTGAAAAAAAAACCCGTGACAAGTTGGAATGAATTTGAACATGACGATAAAATGAGCAACGTAGTTAGCGTAGTTTTCTTATTTACAAACCGTATTAGTAAAATGGAAGTTGACCTAAATATCAGAACTGCCGCCGAAATTGTAAAGACTAATTTATTTATTAGGACGCTTATCTTTCTCATAGTTAGCCTTACATATATATTTTTGGTATACTCTGCTGAACCGTGAGGGTCAACCAAAAGACAAATGAAACTCGTCTTTCGCTGCTTTAGCCCACAATATCGAATACCAATTACTGCGACGCGACCTTCAACAAAATATCTCATATTGAAGTTTAAAGTCTTAGCGGGATTGAGCTGGTTTTTAGTAGGAACGGCTTGAAGTCATCTGGTATAAATATAAGTACCTTCTCGATGATGAAGTGGAACTGAAAACTTGGTTTTAATCTGGCCGAAGCCATTGCGCTTCAAGTGGTCATGCATAGATGAAATTACGCGCTTATAACTATGAGGTGGATGATGTTCCAATTAATATGACTTAAACAGGTGAACAAAATTTAGGTATCTCGGAAATACTAAAGTAGGAACAATTTCTTTTAGTAACTTCCTCCAAAACTCTCAGATGTACGCTAAAGGTAACCATTATTGCATCGGTCTCGTGTGCGGGTCAACGGGTTAGAGTAGTCGAGTGACGAGTAATCCTTCCCACAATGCACCCGATATATTGATATAGTTATATAGTTGGGTTTGACAGAATTTTTGCAATTCGCTGTATGTATATATATATAACAACATTACATGTAATTGTAAGGAAAAGGAGAAATGTTTTTCGTAGATAAGTGACATTCAGATAACTATATTGACAGAAACATAATACAAATTACGAGGTACGAGTTTAACAGTATTTACAGTTAAAATGCTTCAGGTATTTTCTTACAAGTTACTAATACAATGGAATACAGCAATCTATGACTAAAATTCAATGAATTTAAATTGTGTTGATCAGATTTGTTATGGCATATTTTGAAGTAGAGTTGGAGCATCAACATATGAACCTTCATTTTGTAGCACTGCATGTAGTCTTTCTTTAATTTCTTTTTTGAAAGCTTTTTTGTTAGATTTCTAATTTGAATTGGAATTTTATTCCACAATCTTACACCTATTCTAGAGAATGATTTATTTTGAATGGTTAGTCTTGAATATTGAGTGTATACGTTCTGACACACAGATGATCTAGTACTATATGAATGTGTATCACTTATATAAGAAAATAATTTACATAAATTAATAGGAGCCTTCTTATTAACAACATCATGCATTAAGTTTGCAATTGATTCGAGATAAAGAACATTAATAGGAGAAATATTTGCCTTAAGAAAAAGAGGAATAGCACTTGCTTGCCTATCAGAATTTTTTTTTATCTGAGGGCCCGTTTTTGTAGAATTAATAGCTTTGTTAGATAAAATTTAGGGGCTTGGCTCCAGGCACTTAAGCCATAGTTAAGATATGGTTGTATTAAAGATCGGTATAAAGTTAATAAGGTATCCTGGGGAACAAAATGTCTTAATTTAGCAATCAGGCCAACTGTTTTACTTATCTTATTACTAATAAAATTTATATGGAATTTCCATGAAAGATTTCTATCAATTAACAATCCTAGGTATTTTACATAATCTTTACTTTCAAGAGGAACATAACTATTAAGTAAGTTACTATAAGCTTTAATGTTAAATTGGTAAGTAAGTTTTCTTTGGTAGGGATGAAAAATAACAAAGTTTGATTTTTTGAGATTCAAAGTTAGCTTATTTAGAGTAAGCCAATCACATAATTTCTTTAATTCTTTATTTACAATTGATTTAAGAGATTTTTGATTTTTGTGAGCATATAGTAAGTTAATATCGTCTGCAAAAAGGAAAAATTTGAGTTTATCAGAGGCTTTATATATATCGTTTATGAAAATTAGGAAGAGTAGATGGCCAAGGACAGAGCCTGGGGAACACCATAATTATTATTCTCTTTATTGGCCACTTTGGAAAAGAGTAGGGATTGGGGCGAGGGTGGTCTCGCAAAGGCGCTTGGGATCGTTACAGGGGACACGCATCGTACAGAATACAAACAAACATGGCGAATATCGCAATCAACTCATCGAATACAAGCAGAGAAAGTGAAATAAGCTTGAAAGAAGACACTGTACCAGAAGTAAAGCTCAACAGAAGTGTCCAGGAAAAGGTTAATAAAAGCCAACTTATTAAAGCAGAGCAAAGAAGTGAAAACTACCGCGGAACAGGAGTTAGCAGAAGTAAAGCGAAGTTGTGTGGCCGATTGCTACGATGAATCCGCAACGATCCGAACACGTTATGCTTTAGCCGATACCTACATTTCCCACCATCATGGATTTGTCACTTTAAAGTATTAAATACTTTGTAACTTTAGTTATACAGGTCTTGTTCTGTTCATGGGATTGTAGGCCGTGAATAACTACTGACAAGAGAAACGTTGAACCACTTGATCTTGAAGTCCGCTAGGGTGACATGTATTTGTAGCGATTTACTACATACCAACTCCTTCCGGCTCTTCACCCTACAATCCCAAGAACAGAACAGGGCCTGTTTAAAGTTACAAAGTACAACTTTAAAATCATAAATCCATGATGGGAAACGTAGGAATCGGCTATTAAAAGCATAACGTGTTCGGATCGTAGCATAATTCGGTCACACAGCTTCGCTTTACTTCTGCTAACTCCGTTCCGCGGCAGTTTTCACTTCTTTGCTCTGCTTTAATAAGTTGATTTTTATGAACCCACATTTCCGTGGACACTTCTGTTGAGCTTTACTTCTGGTGCAGTGCCTTTTTTAAAGTTTATTTCACTTTCTGTGCTTATATTCGATGAGTAAATTGCGATATTCGCCGTGTTTGTTTGTATTCTATACGATGCGTGTCCCCTGTAACGATCCCAAGCGCCTTTGCGAGACCACCCTCGCCCCAATCCCCTACTCTTTTCCAAAGTGGCCAATTAGATATGTGAGATGATATTTGGGTTGTTTGGGTTCTACCATGCAGGTAAGACTCAAACCAATCATACAATATACCTCTTACTCCATAATGATATAGTTTTTTAAAATAATATACTGTGAGTTACGGTATCAAAAGCATTTTTTAAATCAATAAACACAGCACAGGTGAACAATTTGTTATCCATATTTGTTTCTATTGTGTTTATTATATCTTAGATAGCATGTTGAGTTGGATGTTTTGTTCTAAAACCATATTGAGCATTATATAACAGCTCATTCTTTTCTATGAAACATGCCAAACGATTATACATAAGTTTTTCAAAGATTCTGTTAAAAATGGACAGTAAAGATATTGGTCTATAGTTGTTAGGTTCCAATTCATCTTCAGATTTGAATATTGGTACTATTTTTGAGATCTTTAGCTTAGATGGATATGTTCCAAGTTGTACAGAAGTGTTTAATATATTTGCTAATGGTGAACTAAGTATATGCCTTGACCATTTTAACATGGCAATTGGACAGAAATATAGACCATATGATTTATTGTTTGGTATCGACAAAATTTCACATTCCACTTCAGCCTTTGTTATAGGAGTAAAGAAAAAATTATCCTTTTGTCTGATATCACTTAAATAGTGTAAGGGGTGCTTACTGTGATTTGGAACTTGGTTTGCTAGTTTCTGTCCAATTGAAGCAAAATGTCGATCTGTTCATTATATTAGGTATCTTCGAAGGTTCATTAATAATCATGTTGTTTCGAGGATCTTTAAGAGCAGAAATAGGTTTTAAATTCTTCTTGTTGGTGTTTATTAAACTCTTTATTCCCTTCCAGGTTTTCTTAATATTATTCATATTATTTTCAAAATAGGAGTGAAAGTACAACTTTTTACTAATACGTATTAAATATGATATTCGGTTTCTGTAATATTTGTATTTATCATTATCACCAGATAGGAGAAGTTTATTTTTAACCCTTATGGATTTCCTAAGTCCATATGTTATCCATGGTTTATGAAATTGCTTACATTTGCGGTGTGATATAGTTTTAATAAGTGCAAATTTATTAATATGTTTGTTTAGCCTCCTATAAAATGTAGAAAATATTTGATTAATATCACTATAATTACTATTTCCAAGACTGTTTTAGGAAAAGTCTATATTTGACAATTCAAGATTAAATTTCAGGCGAAAAATTTGAAAAGTCTCTCATTTTTTTCTTTATAGTTTTGTTTTATCTTTAACAAATGAGGTTATGCAAAACTGAGAGAAATGGTCACTAATGTCAGAGACTATATTTCCACTATAAATTACTTTTTCGGGATTATTAGTAAAGATGTTATCAATAAGGGTGGCAGAATTTTGATATACTCTTGTGGGCTTATCAATTGTTGGAATAAAATAACAGCTCTGTAAGGAAAGTAGAAAGTTGTGAGAAAAGTTACATATTTCAGATTTGAGAAGGCCAATGTTGAAGTCACCAAGAATATAGGTTGGTTTCCCACTGGAGCTATATTTTTCCATAATATTATCAAAGTAGGACAAGAATGCCTTAGGGGAATTATGCTGTCTATAGATAATTCCACAGATAATATTTTTATTGTGTGAGAAGTTTATTTCGATCCATAATGCTTGTAAAAAAGGTGTTGATGTTTTTTCTAAAATGGAATAATTTAAGTTGTTATTTATATACATTCCAACCCCTCCTGAAGCAAGAGGTGTGGGTACATATTCAAATGTATAGCCTTCAATGTCCAAATTCAAGATTGGTGTGACTGAATCTGAATTGGTGTGACTGAATCTGAATCTGCTCCAGTTATTACTCGTGCCAGGCCTTTGGCCGGCATGAGTAAGAAATCGCAAGTGTTTATTTTTCAAGTTGTATTCGCTACCAATCAGATTGCACTGTGCTGATCATGTGAACAGTGGACAACATTGCCGTGTTTTTCAAGATGGCGACGAGCGGAGTTTTGACCTAGCAAAACCTTTAATCTTAGCTATTATTTTGCGTAACCCAAAGGTTTATTCAAGTGAAATGCCAAGATTTTATGTTTTTTCTAAAGCTGAAAGGAGTTTCGCTGGCTTTGGACGGGAATTTATCACATATTATGAAGGCGACATGCTCCAAATACACTCTGCCGACATACACCCTGATCAACAGTTTGTAAATGTCAGCATCTCGAATTCACGTAAACCATGCACGAAAACCACGGAAACCAGTTTTGTATCCCATTTGTGGATTTATAATCACTGCTTATTACTGTATTCAACTATTATCAAAACTCTAAACTTTACCCGAGTACGGTAGCATATAGCTACGAACTTTATCGATTCCAAGAATCAATAAACAGCTGTAACACTCAAAATATTCCTTTCGAGTGATTTTGCCCTGCTAATAAGGCATATGTATCTTCTTTCAAACTCATTGGCATATAAAAGTCATTTTAAAACGATGTTTGGCGTTTAATAAACCCCCGGCGCAGATCTAGGCAGACGACCACCATTTTGACACAGGGTACCCAGATTTAACAAAAGAACCCCACGGATTAAATATATATGCAAATGTTGTGGAAGCTTATCAGTAAATAAATAGATGACAATAATTAGACAACATATATTACTTTTTATTCGTCCTATCTTCTACAAAATAAATAATTAACAGCTATGATGATGATGATAGTAATAGTGATCAGATTATGTATTACATCAGTCATATTGTACTAGGGTAATGTAACAAGGTAACCCCTTGTGGTATTGTCTACCCAAGCAACGCAAGTGCTACATAAAAGAAAATAGCCAACAAATGCACATAACGCTATCCGCCATACAGTGCTTTCGGATAAAACGGCTAACTGTCTCTCTCCTTCGCAGAGGCTCCTTAGTAATCATTCGTTGTTCACATATTGCTACGTTTAGAGTTTTGAGAATAGTTAACGTTGGATAGAGTAATAAGCAGTGATGATAAATCCACAAAGGGGATACAAAGCTGTTTTCCGTGGGGTCTGTTAATTCGAGATGCCGTGTTAATGTAAGTATAGCTAAAACATGATAACTTTAATACCAATTGACTGTGGTTGTGTTGATATTTATTGTCATTAATCTCTCGAAAGTATAGTAGAAAGAACCAGATTTCTCGTTCTCTGATCTGATCATAGGCAGCCCAAGCTCTAAATATCTAGCTAATACTTACAGCGTTTGTATGGGAATTTCAACGAGCTAGAAATACCACAGGCAGCCCAAGCTCTATTTTTGTGTCATTATTGCGAGATTTTGCAGAAATTAATAAAATGTAAGAAATCTATACAGTACTCAAATAAAGGTTACATACCTCTTTACAGTTGTGCTATTGATTGTCCTGTGTACTCCTGGGGTCATTTTAGCCACTTTAACAAGATTTCCAATTCACCGTCCCAGCTGTTATATAAAATGACAAGGCTGGAGACTTCACCTCACATCCAACGATGGTGATCGCCGAAAATCCCCTCGTATCGCGAATTTCCCCGTAATATTGTCACAAAATCACGCTAACCCTAAAGTCCAATGTTCTTTCCTTCACCTGCATCCTCCATGGCGATCACAGTTACTTTTTAGCCCGATTAATAGTCCCTTTTCCACAACTTTTTTCAATGCTGCGATGCCTGTGATAGACTCCGTGCCGACCACGTCCACGCGTGCGCAATTTCAAAATAACTCATCGAAAACTAACAGGGTGCTAGTGATTAAAGAGAAGCCATATAAAGGTCTTGCCCGTCCAATCGTATCAGGGACAATTTTTTTTTAAAATCGCTCCCGGGAAAACCCGCTCACGACATCCAAATCACAACATCATGGCTTCTCTGTAATCACTAGCACCCTGTTAGTTTTCGATGAGTTGTGCCAAACACGACTATCGTACACCCTGGCGGGATCAAATCTAGCGGGAAAGCTCGTACCAACCAACCAATGGGGGTGCAGCAGTTATTTTGAAATTGCGCACGCGTGGACGTGGTCGGCACGGAGTCTATCACAGGCATCGCAGCATTGAAAAAGTTGTGGAAAAGGGACTATTAATCGGGCTAAAAAGTAACTGTGATCGCCATGGAGGATGCAGGTGAAGGAAAGAACATTGGACTTTAGGGTTAGCGTGATTTTGTGACAATATTACGGGGAAATTCGCGATACGAGGGGATTTTCGGCGATCGCCATCGTTGGATGTGAGGTGAAGTCTCCAGCCTTGCCATTTTATATAACAGCTGGGACGGTGAATTGGAAATCTTGTTAAAGTGGCTAAAATGACCCCAGGAGTACACAGGACAATCAATAACACAACTGTAAAGAGGTATGTAACCTTTATTTGAGTACTGTATAGATTTCTTACATTTTATTAATTTCTGCAAAATCTCGCAATAATGACACAAAAATAGAGCTTGGGCTGCTGTGGAAATACGAAAGAATTAATGAATAAAATGCCTTACCTTGCTTCCATAGTGTATTATTTGCTGTCTGTATGGTAACAGGGTTGATATGAAGCGATTTTAGCGAGTTTTCATTTCCTCTGCTCCCTTCCTAAGAAAAAAGACAAGGCAGCACACTAGTTTCGCGAGGGCCCGCCACTTCAACCGAAATATTTCAGTTCAAAATATTGTGGCTCGACCTAAAGTTAAGCCGCACGGGGTACCAGACCGGCGATTGTCGACAACAACAAAAATTTTAGAGAGCATTGAAAAAATGCAATTATGAAGAGCAATCGTTTTACCTTTTGCAACAGTATGCATCGATCTGTATTCAAAACATTTGATTGGTCGCTTTTCTTGATTCGCTCTGTACATGCACTTCGTGGGAACCCTGGTAGTAAATTTTGTTGTTGTCGACAATCGCCGGTCAGGTACCCCGTGCGGCTTAACTTTAGGTCGAAGGCTCGGTTACCACAGGAGCCTTTCGACGGTTACCCAGCAGCCTATGACGGCCGGGCAGTCTACCCCAGCGTGTTCAAGGCTCTCTACCAATTTATAAGCGTCATTTTGGAGAAACAAAATGCTTTTTCGTGCTCGTCGCAAGGCTGGAATTGCGTGGCAATCGCATTCAAAAGAAAGAGCAACCTTTCTGCTGGGATTCTATGGAGGAATTGTGGCAGCCACAATATTTTAAACTGAAATATTTCGGTTGAAGTGGCGGGCCCTCGCGAAACTAGTGTGCTGCCTTGTCTTTTTTCTTAGGAAGGGAGCAGAGGAAATGAAAACTCGCTAATATCGCTTCATATCAACCCTGTTACCACACAGACAGCAAGTAATACACTATGGAAGCAAGGTAAGGCATTTTATTCATTAATTATTTCTTATTTCTAGCTCGTCGATCGTAGAAATTCCCATACAAACGCTGTAAGTATTAGCTAGATGTTTATAGAGCTTGGGCTGCCTGTGATCTGATGGGGTCCTTTTAGAATATTATGCACATGTTTATATAAATTCGGGAACGAAAATCTAGCAGTATAAGCAGGATGTGGCGTGAACTCCGATGTGAAGATGTCTTCAAACGATAAATTTATCTGTGGCGTGTAATTGACATTGGTAAAAATTAATCTGTCCTATTAAACACAAGGGACAATTACCACCTAACACGATTATCTTTTTATTTAGTTCTATTTACATGGCCTGAAACCTCTTTATATTTGATTATTATCTCTGGTTTAATATTCGTTTCAGAGCGACTTGGCTCTTGAATATTTCACTGATTTTCTCAAAAAAAAAACTACCCATTTAAAATCCCAAATCATTCATAGAACGAGTCTAAATAAATCTGAACTATAATCATGGAAATATATTTTTAAATTCACCACTTTACTCGAGAATACTGAAAACTGCATGCAGATCTAGATAGATGAATATTTCACATTTAAAACAACACAAATATTCACAAGGGTAGCTATTAGCTAAAGGAAAAGTTACATGCACATGTATGTTACAATAGCACCTGTGCTTGAACAGTGAAGTTAGAAATAATATTATCAGTCCACGCATGAATCCTACTGAAAAGCATTGATTTCTAAACATGTTGAAAAGTATGGGTTGGTAAACCCTGCAAAAATAATTGTTTTCTAAAATACAAAATAACAACATCTCAATTAATAATTAATATTTCTGAGCAAGTTAAGTTCAGAGAGTGTTATGTGAAGTTGATTTATTATAATTACTGGGAGCAGTTGTAATAGGCCTTTTGCAGGAAACAGTCATGTGTTGGTAGTAATACGATAGGTAACTAGTTCCTGTAAAAACTAGTGTTGGTCTGCGTCGGCGGGGAAGATAAACACTGGTATATAAGAAAGCGAGTAGCAGCTGACGTTTCGAGCGCTAGCCCTTCGTCAGAGCAAAAAAGCTAACAAAGTATTATACCAACATATTCCTCGGTGGCCAGAGTTAAGGCCACTCAGGGCCTCTTGTTACATGAATCATTATTTAGCGCTAATGAAAAAGAGTAGCTACGGAACGGAAAAGAATAGTTCTGGAAATTGGCCGCGATCAACAGAAGTATAATTAGGACTTTGGTTTTTAGCAAACTTGAATCTAATGCCTTCAACTTCAATTTCTTCATGCCCTCCGCGCCCATAAAATGATGTGGGACCGTTGATCAGCGCTTCCACAGTATATTGCACATCAGGCTCTAACTGAATGGGCGTATCCAGTGTGATAGTAAACCCATAATATCCATCTGTCATTTCGCTGTCATTATTGTACGTGGATGAGTCACTATTTTGATAAATCGGTAACGATTTATCACTCCCCTTATAAATTTGTAGTTTCACAAGGTACTTTGAGCCTTCACTTCCAAAGAGTCGCACACAAGTTAAATGAATCTGTTTGTTGACAGTAAAGGCAATGCTGTCTACTTTGCCTCGATATACCCAGTTGTAAATATCAGGTTCCACACTGAAACCGAGTCTGAACCTTCTACAGGAAAAAACTGTTGATTTCATCATTCTCGTATTAGAAGAAAATAAAGTCGGTGATGATATCACACAGCTATAGTACTGAATTAATTCACTTATTTCCTCAACATTAAGAATTCTGCTGGGGACCACGAGTTCTGCGAACTCTCTCTGAGACATGAGTGGAAACCTAATGAGATGAACTGCTTTCTCCCCGATAACAGACCTTTTGGAGTTCCCATCAACACTCAATCCTTTCTGCTTGCATTCGACTGCAGCCCACCGATCGACAGCTTGGAATAACTCAGTTTCTCCAATATTCAGAGTATCTCTTTCAAGAACTTTGCAGAGAATCTCTGGCGTGACTTCGAGAAACGGGTCAGACGTCACGGCTCGCTGGGTTACACAATCAACAATATTCCAGCAGATTTCTTTCAGCTTTTCGTCCTCTAGTTTTTCCACCTGTGGTAGAACAGTGAACACATCCTCTGGTCCCAGCTCTTTCTCAAGATACTGTGTGCAGTTCTTAACCAGTGAAGGAACAAAGTACTTCTTGGCGAGGTACAAAACCTCCATAACATGACTTCCAGTCAACTGCACTTCATCGTAGTACATGTAGCGAAACAGTTCCAGTAATCCTTCAGCGGTACAGTCTGGTAGGTCGATAGTACGTCGAGTCTCGGCCAGTTTACCAAAAAACATAGCCTCGAATACAGGACTACTGATAGTCAGTACGTACTTATGGGCAGGAACGGTGATCGTATCGCCTTTGGAGTCAATAATCGAGAACTGTACATCACTGAACTTGCTGTTGTTGTACATGTACTGGTTACGTTCCTTGATAGTGGAACGGGTTGTTTGCCATTTGCTAATTTGCATTCCACCTTGGCTTTCTGATTTTAACCTTTGTTCGCTTTTTATATTAGGAGGGTTCTGAAAATATCCGTTTAAAGTAAGCCGTACAACTTTGAGGAGCACCACTGACCGCAGTACATGCTGGTAATTAATTGCTTTGATCCAGGGTCCTCTTGGCTCTTGGAAGACCCTGGGAACGTGGGTACAGTTTTAATGACAGTCTCTATTAGCGGTTGAGCGAAAAATCCCCTCCCCTTCTCCCTTAATTGAAAGTTGCCTCATTCCCAATCTGCGCTCGGACAAAATACGATGGGTAAGAAAAATGAGACTTACTCGCAGTCTTTGACAAGCTCTGACAATTCATGAACACGAGATTTATGGGATTTAGAATCTCGAGCATTAGAGATAGAGGACCATGTGGTCACACCCACAAAGATTTGTTTTATGTGCTCGCTTCGAGTAGTCCTCAATGATTATTTGTAAAGTTTTACGGGCCATAGAAGCACACTATTTCGTTGTTTAATACAAAGTGACAAGCTTTATAGCTTTGGTAAGTCAGTTTGGTATGCAACCACTGATCCATACCCGAAGAAAGTTCAAGCAAAATAACAAAGATGGCCGTGAGAAGAGAAAAAAGAATAGTAGAGGGAAGAGAAGAATCATTGACCGCAGTCAGGCCAGTACCCGGTTTACTTGTTTTATATGACAGGTTTATCTTTTTATTTTGAAGGGACAGTTAAATGTTTGTGAAGCAAATGAGATATATGGACAATAATTATTGTACTCAAGTGTCAGGAGCCCATTACCAGGAGCGTTCCTCTGTTATGGGTTGGGTCCCCAGCACAGAGGTAGATGATGCTATTTTTAGATTCGAAATTCCCGCGAAAAGAGGTTGCCGCTATGTTGGTGCCCTTAAACAATAGATTCCTCGTTAGCTTCTTTTGTTGGGGCACCAACATTTGAATCTCTGGGGATTGAGTGAAAACCAGCAATTCGAATTCCCGCGTTGAAAGTGAGAAGAATGATAATGAGAAGTGACATTAGCTATCTGATTGGCTAAGAATAGCCTACCTTTGTTCTTTTTCGCGCGAAACGCAATGCTAAAAATAGCCTCATCTACCTCTGTGCTGGGGTACAGACACAGTGGGGAAGATGGACGCTCCTGGTAATGGGCTCCTGAGTGTACGTTAACGCATGGGTTTGACCTTGTTGTCGTGTTTAACTTCCTCAGCATTTCTACTGCTTCTGAGGGTGATCACGTGATCAGTGACGTCATAGCTAAGACAAACAATGGATGGGGACGTGAGTTTTATACATCGGAGAAAATTGATCATGAAAATAAGATTGCTTGAAGAAGTTAAATTGAAACGCGGTTAGAGATGTTGTTTTTGTTGAATAGGGGAGAAGATATTAAGGGGAAATGTGGTCACGTGACCTGGTTTGCTGAATAGCGATACTGCCACGTCATCCATTGTCATTAATGTGCCAACCAGAGATCTATTGGTTCCTGACACAAAGCGGCCTTTTGAAATCGTGGTATTTATCAACACGAAGTATCGCTATATCCCCTTAATAGTAAACGATCGTCAAGTTCTCTAAGCGTGAGTTTGTAGAAATAAGTAATCAAAATATAATGGATATACTAACGTGTTTACTTGATGAAAACTCGTCACCCCATTGTAGAAGGCGTTTCCCTCTCAAATATTCGTGTTGTACAGGTCACGTGATCATCCAAAATTCAAAAACACTAGTTAAGGTTCTTTATCACGTGAAGTTCTATGGATGTACCAAGTTTAACATATGTTTGTCAAGGTTCTAGCTCATAATCATGAAAAATGAGTTTCTATTTCCGGTCAATAACCCATGTGAAACTTGGTACATCAATAGAACTTCACGTGATAAAGAACCTTATTATTAACTAGTGTTTCTGAAAATGCAAAATAAAAGCAGTAAAATATACACACTTTCACGCAGTTGACGACTCCACGCGTCAGTGGAGCCGTTTAGTCCTATACTTGTTTTATAGTTTGTGGCGGAAATAATTACTTTTCCAAAGAGCAAGATCTCTCTTTTGTAACTGGCAAGGTTCCTGATAGCTTCAAGCTTGCTCGTGTAATTCCTGTTTACAAGAAAGGATCTCAAGTCACACTACAGACCTATTTCACTTCTTTCTATTTTTAATAGACTTCTAGAAAAAGTAATGTATAATAGACTAATTAATTATATCAATAAGATGAATATTTTATTTGATAAACAATTTAGCTTTCGATCAAACCATTCTACTGTTCATGCCCTGATCTTAATTGTCGACAAAATTCAAAAGGCAATAGAAGAGGGCAATTACTCTTGTGGGATTTTTCTTGATTTTAGCAAAGCATTCGACACTGTCAATCATGCAATTTTGTTAAGAAAACTCAACCATTATGGCATTCGTGGCATAGCAAATGAATGGTTCGTTTCCTACCTAAGTAATCGAAAGCAGTTTGTTTCTATTGGTAGTGTATCATCAAACGAACAACCTATTTCATGTGGTGTCCCTCAGATTCAGTTCTTGGCCCTCTTCTATTCCTTATATATATAAATGATTTTATGAACTGTTCAGATCTTTTCGACTTTCATCTCTTTGCAGATGATACTAATCTTTTTTATGATAATAAGGATATAACTGTTCTAGAGTCAAATATTAATAGTCATCTGGAGTATGTCAGTACATGGTTAGCCTGTGACAAACTCTCACTTAATATAGATAAAACTGATTTGGTTATCTTCCACCCCCCTCAAAAGAAAATGCTCTTTCCCATCAATTTGGCTATTCATCAAAAAGTAATTACGCAGAAACAAAGTCTAAAGTATTTGGGTGTTTACTTAGATTCAAATCTGAATTGGAAGAGTCAAGTTCAGCATATATCCGCTAAAATTCGTAGAGGGGTAGGAATATTATCTAAGATTCGTAAATATTTAACTATAAATATCCTAATACAATTATATTATTCTCTGATTTACCCTTTCTTAACTTACGGCTTACTAGTATGGGGAAATACTTATCATTCCACATTAAAGCAAATCATCATTCTTCAAAAAACAGGCAATGAGAATTATGACTCACTCTGACTTTCGTGAACATAGTAGCCCCCTATTCAAAAACCTTAACATTCTAAAACTCACTGATTTGATAGCTCTAAGCAATGCATTATTTGTGTATGACTATTATACAAATAAGCTGCCTTATGCATTTTCAATTTTTTTTACCAAAGTTGATAAAATTCATAAATATAACACCCGACTGGCCTCAAGAAAATCTTTTTATCTTCCCTCTACTAGAACTAACTACGGGAAATTCAGTTTACGCTTCACTGGAGTCAAAATATGGAATGAAATAAAAGAAGATTATAAATCCCTAAAAAAATCTAAAATTAGTTGAATTGACTTATAATCATTATTGTTATTTAAAGTTTAATCTCCTCCATCTCCTGATTTCTATATATATGTGTGTATGTATGTGTGTTTATAAATATTTGTTTCAAACGACCTACAATTATTATCTTATCAATGTAAGCTGTCTGACTCGACTAGCTCTTTAGCTATTTCAGACAGCTCGTGTCAACCCTGTTATTCTCTTTCTCCATTAAGTATCACTTTGTAATTCATTGACACAAATAAATTATGTTGTTGTTGTTGTTGTTGTTGTCTCCTCTTATCAACATGGGCTACTGTTTTCTTCTAATACATTTCCTTGTGCCCCTACGACCAAGTTTTGACATATCAACGTTTTTGCATATTGATAAAGTAGAGTTGATATATTATTACCAGTTCAAATCGTTTTTCGATACGACGACAGGAAGTCTTATTTTTTTAACTTAAACGTCCGCAATTACTGGAGGCCGTTCCCTTTTGTTCAGCTTTATACAAATAATTATTCAGTGGAAGTGATGTTTTACTATTTCGGATATTTCTAACACTGATTGACCTATATTGACGTTGAAAAAGTGGCAAATCGAAATTTTCGTCATAGTGGCACTTTAACTGAGTAACAGCATTCACTACGTATTAGGTATACTAGTTTACTATATGATGGTGCTACTAGTACCCAGTACCCCACGGTCTAGTCCAAATTGGCATTTGCATATGTGCAGTAAAATTCTGATAATAGCTTGGTGTTTATTCACTAAAACTGGCCCCCTAGCTACTACCCCCTAGCCTGTTCACGGGCCCTGGATACCCCCTCTTCTTTCCATCCGCCATTTTGTTTTTGCCACGTTTTCTTTTCGTCATTTTCCCCAGTATCTAGAGCCTGTGAACAGGCTACCGGTCCCCTTGTCTGGTGTGCACAGTGAGTACGATTAAAAATTTAAGATAAAAAATACTAATGAATACAAAAAATAACCCAGATTACTGATAACAGGTTGCAAAAAAATAACCTAGGTTGCAAAAAAATACCCAGGTTGCAAAAGAATAACCTAGGTTACAAAAAAAATAACCTAGCTAGGTTGCAAAAGATAACCTAAGTTAAAATCAATAACCATGGTTAAAATTTATAACACTGATTAAAATAAAATTGACCTGAAAATAAATTGGACCTGTAACATATGCATGTGTATGTACATGTATGTACGTGTATGTACGTGTGTGTACGTGTGTGTACGTGTATGTACGTGTATGTACGTGTATGTACGTGTATGTATGCGTGAGTGGGTGTCGTTTTGCATGTTGTTGTATGTAATGATTTTTCAAATATTACTCACTATTTTGATATTCATTTTACACGAAATATCATATATATATTTAATACCAACATAATTTTTTTTTCTTCATTCTTATCCATATGGCACCCAAAATTTTCATTATTTTTGTGATGCCCTTATCAGTAAGAGGATATTTTCCTCCGGCTATTTTAACTTGATACGAATAATGGGCTCCTGATAAAGGTTATTATCTTATTAATCTTATATTTCAGCCAATCAGAGCTCAGCTTTACTATGAAATGGGTTTTCTATGAAATACAGCGCGGAATTTCATGGCTAGATTAGCCCAATCGAAATGCAGGACATTTCACACCATTCTTTATCAGCCAATAAGAATTAAATAATATTGAATACATAATTAGTCTGCCGATGAGTCTGCCACTCGAAAGTCTATCATCCGGTAAGTTACTTTGTTTTCATGATATATCTTCCTATAAATTTGTTATTTATAGCATAGTATGGTTATTTCGTGGTTTACTAGTGGAATACCGGCGAAAATTTCACTCGAAATTCATATTATTTTGACAAATAATACAAATTTCTCGTGAAATATTCGCCCTTTGTATATTTAACAAATCGCACTTTGCAGTGAAACAACTCGCTGCGCTCATTGTTCCACTTAAGTTTTGAACATTTTATGGCGTCATTTCTATGATCAATAAGAGTACGGACAATGGAAAAATGTGTGCGATTTGTTTTTTAAACTTGCAACTTGCAAGTGGGAAGCGACTTGTCTTACATGTTACGTCATTTTCATTGTCCGTACTATTATTGCACATAGCGGGGAGCCAATCAAAAAGCGAGAAAATTGTAAAAAAATTAAAAAGTGCTTTTCGCGCGCTCTGATTGGCTACTCCGGAGGAAATATACTTTGCTATTCACCTCCGAGCGAAGCAGCGATCATCTCGCGCGAGGTTTTGTCCATTTGATAGGAAATAAAATAACTATTTGGTGCTGGCTATTCACTTGTGTGGTATATACTCCGCGGCTCGGTAAATATCCGCCACTATTCACCTCCACTTCGGTGAATAATTGTTCATTATTATACGACTTGGCGTTTTCGAGTGTAAATACGGGATAAAACGAGTGCAAATGTGAGAGCGTATTACACCGGTCGCGAACAGGTTTCCACAGGTTATTCGACACTTGAAAGTTTTGTTAGTGCGCGAGCCAATCGAAATGGGGCTGTTTGAGTAACAGCCAACCAGCTTTTAGCACGCGAAAAAAAACTTTTTTCAGTGCGCGCTAGCTCGCCCGGCATTTGACTTCAGGTTTCTTATCCCGAGATTTGTTCTCTCAAGATTTTCTTCAAACAGAGCAGTAATTAAGGTAAGCCAAAAAAAACCTTTTTGTTCGTGTTGCTGTCGTATAACAACACGAACAAAAAAAGGTTTGTTTTGGCTTACCTTAATTACTGCTGTTTGAAGAATAAAAACCGTGAAATAACCAGTAATCATTAATTATTACCATTATTAACTAGAAACAGCATCAGTGTAACAGTAATGTCAAAGAAAACAGATATGAAGCAAATCGGAGAACTTGCTCCAATCAGACAATCTCATCCCAAGAGCCTTCAGCCGACTTGGCCAGCCGGCCGGACTAAGAATATTATTCCCCAAAGATTTGAAATAGCTAGTAGTCTCCTTCGCAGCCGGTCTTAGGGTCGTCACGCAATCGCTAGCGCCACTAAAGTCCGGTCCTCACTTGCGACATAAGCATAAGAACATACGCATGCGTATTAAACATCTCTGGCTAAATTTGTTAGGTCTAGACACAAGCTGACCGGGAGGTATTTACTACGCATGCGTATGTTCTTATGCTTATGTCGCTGCTTTCTTCACTACCTTATGCTTATGTCACGGCTGTCCTCACTAGGAAAAACAGCGACATAAACATAAGCATACCGTAAAGTTCCGAAAGTAACGACCTCTTTACTTTCGGATTTAGAAGCCTTCAGGAGTCTCTCCTTTCGGGAGGTCGTTATTTTCGGGTGGTCGTTACTTTCGGGTGGTCGTTACTTTCGGGTGGTCGTTACTTTCGGGTGGTCAATATTTTCGGGGTCCAAAAAACGTTAAACTACAAGCTTACTACAGGACTTACAGACTACGAAAACGCCCGGGACATTGCATTTGAATAGCACAAAAACACAACTATGGTAATTCCAAACTCAGTGCAGTTCCGTACTTTAATTATTTTATACCTAGATACCTACCTACTAATGCATAGATAGATATATAGATAGATAGATCAGCTTTATTTATACACGGTAGTGTCTTCAGTATATATATACAATATAATATGGATATTAAGAGAGTGTATTTACATGGATAGTATATAGTAAGATTTGTGCATAAAAACTGGTTTAAAAGCCAGCCGTGTGTTCGTCGTAAGTGTGTTAAAAGATAACGACAATTTCATATAAAATGCAATAGCACATGTACCTGATATCAATCACATTTGGTCGAGGTTCCATTTGAAAGCTTGAATTGATTTGGCCATGCGCAGTTTCTCATTTAGTTCATTCCATATTTGGGCGCCGCTGTATGAAATACTTTTCTTTAGGTAATTAGTTCTTGGTTTTGGTAGAGTAAGCTTGTTGGTGGCAATCTCTGAGGTTGTATGTGGTATGATTTTGTACAAATAAGTCATGCAAATATTTTGGCGCCATATCGTTTAATATTTTATACATTAAACTGCATATGAAGCGAAAATTTAGTTGAGCTAATGTTAAAATTAAATCCTTTCGAAATGAGGAATAATGACATTTTCCGTTTGTCAACATCTCAGCTCGTTTCCGAGATATTCAGGTTTTTGTAATATGCAAATGTGATGACCTATTACGTCATATTGGTTGCACAGCCTTGGAGACAAATTACAAAATGAAGAATACAACTGCAAATATGACGGCCATGCTGTATATATGCAACTTAAACCACAGGAGGGTTAACTGTTACTGACAAACAGCCTTAAAAATAACTGACAACTGACAAATGACGATTTTTTTACTGACAACTGACAACCGAAAAATAACTGACAACTGACAAATTTGGTTTTGTGGGTCAAACATTGTAAATTTTCTCTAGTAATGATTAACTAGGGCTAACTGACAACTAACAAATGGCCAAAATTCTAACTGACAACTGACATGTAGACCCCCCCATTCAGACCCTCCCACAGCATTAGACTGTTTCCTAGCATATTCTTGTACATTTGGCATTTTGGAATAACCTTTGTTTGCCATTGACTTCAATAGGGTTTGAGGATGAAATTGTCGAATTAATTAGTACATATTTCTAGCCTGTGAATACAACTGCCTCTATTCAGGCCAAATCAAAAATGCATACCCCAAGATTTCAGAGAAGAAATTCCATACTGATGACGTATTCTCGTCCAGTATCCGGAAGAACTCGCTGATTGGTCAGTTGGCAAGCTGGATGTTCATAATCTGTCAACGGCGTGACCTAGCAGTATAAACCTCTATTGTTTGTGCTTTAGCTATTAAGTGATGAGTCAGTTTGCAACTTTTACAATTTCATAAACCTCGGTTTACAGTCTGCAGAAACAACCGCCTCTATTCGGGCCAAAGCCGCAAAAGTGCAATTGAATTGCTAGTATTTTTTCAAAACAAAAATTGAACAATGCATCAGTTCCTTTGCAATAATTTGTTTTGTATGCCTTAGTGCTTGCAGGAATTATTATTATTTTATTTGGGGGGGGGGACATTTAGCCTTGCACGAATGTTTTTTTTGGACTACCCACCCCCCTCCCAGGATTTCTAATGGTCCACCCCTTCGAGTAACGTAACACATGATATGAGTTAATTAGCAACGGTTCGCTTATATCGTGACTTTTAAGCTCATCAGTACAGCGTCCTGAAACAAACGATTTCTTCCAAACTCTATCTGTTTTCTTGAGAAAAACTAAGAACAGATTGAATACGAAGCTAGTTGAACCGATTTCATATCATATGCCCAGTTAGATTGCGTTGATGAGTACACGTATTTGGGGATAACTTTTCATTTTAATGGTAGTTTTAAATCTGGCCAAAAGGCTTTATATATAATAAAGCACAACGTGCTTTATATCATGGTTTGTTTAAAAGCTTTTTTATGTGGAAAATGTTCCAGTTAGAGTGCTATTAAAATTATTTTCTACAGTTGTAACTCCAGTACTACTATATTGATGTGAAGTTTGGGGTGCGTATACGCTAGGAAGAATCCCTAGTTTTGATGTCTTTAAGGAAACGTTTTTTAAGGTAGTTAATATGGCGTACCATCCCCGCCAAAATTCATGGTTTGAATTCGAAGTTCTTCACATGAATTTTACACTTAAGTAGAATATTTCATATTGTTATTTTGTATTTTATAAGCTTTATCAAGGTTTCAACATACGTGTTTTATATTTGTCGTTCAAGTTTTACATTCGAGATTGTCACTGTTCATTCTAAACTCCACGTCATGCATTCGTCGTTCGAGTTTCACATTACAAAGTCGACGACTTTTATTTTCAACTCGACGTTTTGAATTGAACTTCACGCTTCAGTAACTTCCCGGTTGACCTTGGGAACCGCTGACATAAACAACGCAGGCGCAACAGATCACAAAATGGCGGCAGAGTTTGTATTCTCCGTAGTTCAAGAAACAATTCAACGACTCGATAACTGCCAACAGGAGGATGATTATAGTAGCATAGTGCTTCGTTTAGAGACAATGTTTTGTCAGAACTCGATATTGAAGAACTTGTGGACAAACAAACTACGAGTGCAAAGTACACAGGTAAAGGTTGTGATCGTCAACCCTAACGAGAAGAGTAGAAACGAGAAGCTCAGTCTTTCTCTGAGGAGTTGAAGTCCATCCGCTTAGTGAATGTTTGCCGAAAGAAATGGACGACCGTTGCATAAATGTATTGAGGCGGATTTCTGATTATTTCCTCTACTGTACATCGCTACTAAGTTCAACGGCCGTGAAGTCAATAGCCGGATTGCATCTCTGCAATTTGGTCGACAATAGTACTTTTCAGTGGCGAATTAAATCACGGTTTGTTGTCGAGTTCTCTTTACCGTAAATATCATACTCTTTCCAAAGCCTGTCGAAAGCACAGCCAGAACATCTTTACCTAGAAGCCTAGCCTCTGTGTAGCTTCCTCCTGCTCCGTTTTCAAAGTACCTTTACCCAGCCGCGGAGAAAGAAGCGAGCAGCTGTGTTCTCTCTAGAAAACCTTTGGAACCAAGGTAAAGGCGAAGGCGAACTTTGAAAACGGAGCAGGAGGAAGCTATAGCAGAGCCTACTTCTAAGTAAAGATCTTCTGGCGCTATGGAAAGAGCATGATATTTACGGTTGACGAACTTGCAAAAGAGAACTCGACAACAAACCTCTACCAGTTCGCCGCTTTCTCCGCTGAAAGCAGGCTATCTGCAACACGGCGAAGGGCAGCTTTCGTATTCAGTCTTAACGGGTTCCATAGTCAGTAGAACACAGAGATCAAGCACGTGTGTTGTACCTGTCACATCTGCGCCTGCGTAGCGCCTGCGTTTATTACCAGACCTAACAACTCCAAGGATGACTACCGAGGAGTTCTGGGTACGAGGTTCCCAAGGTCAACCGGGAAGTTACTGAAGCGTGAAGTTCAATTCAAAACGTCTAGTTGAAAATAAAAGTCGTCGACTTTGTAATGTGAAACTCGAACGACGAATGCATGACGTGGAGTTTAGAATGAACAGTGACAATCTCGAATGTAAAACTTGAACGACAAATATAAAACAAGTATATTGAAACCTTGATAAAGCTTATAAAATACAAAATAACAATATGAAATATTCTACTTGAGTGTAAAATTCATGTGAAGAACTTCGAATTCAAACCATGAATTTTGGCGGGGATGGTACGCCATAAGTTAATGATTTAGAAAAATTACATTTGAAATTCTGCCAACGTATTTTAGGTGTTCACTCCAAGTCTACCAACTTAGCTGTATATGCAGAATTATATTAAAAATGTGTAATGTCAAAACTTTACCTGATCTTGTTATAACGTCTTATGAACAAATTAGACCTCTAGCAATATAAGTTAAATTAAATCTCAATTATACATCATTTATATAATAATTTGTGGAGGGACCGAGTTCAACAGGGCAGTAAGATGCGATTTTTTAAGCAATTGAAGTCGAGGATAGGTTTTGAAAATTACTTATCCCGTGTTGTAAACCTCAAGCATCGTCAGGCGGTGATGAGAATAAGGATATCCGCTCACAAATTTCCTGTTGAATCTGGTCGCTACACAGAAGTTGATTATGAGTGCCGCATTCGTTCACTTTGTAATCTTAATGAGATAGGTGACGAATTTCATTACTTCATAAAGTGTAATATAAATAGCAAATTGGTAAATCTTAGAGATAATTTCATTAGTAATGTACTAGATACGAACAGTACCTTTAATAGTTTTAGTCAGCGAGATCTGTTCCTATACTGTTTAGCAATGAAGGTAATTCAATTATGTAAAGTATAGCAAAATAAGTGTTTATGACTTTACTGATTTTTTAAATGATTGTATTAGTAAGGGATTACATAAGTATATTTGTTATCGTAATTATGTTGTTGTTGCTATCTTTGTTACATATCAAAATGTACCACTGGTAGTATCTTTGAATGAATAAATTAGTATTACTAGAAGTAATCATAGATTATCAAAGTGCGTTCGACATATTTTGTGAAAGACAAAGGACTGTGGTAACAGTCTCAATAGCTGAAAAATTGCTGCAATGTTGTGGACGGTGTACGTAATCCTGATCAAAAGTGCTTGTTTTTTAACTAATGTGAAAATTTTGATGTCTTGACTTATATGTTAATATACAAGGGGATGCATCTGGGTATAAAACTGTAATTATCTTTGTGTAACATTAAATCATTGGATGCGATGCTTATGGGGCTATATGTATATGTGTGTTTTATATGGTTATGGCATTGATTTGAGAATTAGAATCACATTTTGCTGTGTGGTATACAGTGTAAAGCAATAATTGAAGTTAGTGTAGAACACAAATCAACCCAGGCTATAGCTACATACATTTACATACATACATGAACTTTATTTGAGTGTCAATAGTATTTAGCTGTAAAGCTAATTGGGGACACTATATTACAGGATAAATAAAATACAGTATATTACAGGATATATAAAGGGATTCATATAAAGTACGTATAAATAAATATTACTATTCAGATGACTGTGTATAAACTGAATTCCAGTTCCTAGAACATAAACTATATAGGTATGCATGTGTATAAAGTACAGCCCATGCAGTTCCTTCGAGTCAGATCATTCACATTATGTTTCCCGGGTATTTTTCAAGTGAGAACAAGGTTGGCTGCAGAATATTGAGCGCCATTGTTAGTTCCAGAATAATTTATGGTCAATGTTGGTAGCCGGGTCCTGGCTTTGATCGCTTTGATCAGCTTTGTTTCAGGTCTGTTAGAAATTCAGTGTAGATTAATTGAACACAGCAATGAAGTCAGTACTTTAAATTTCTTGTACTGTGTTGATATTCCAGTTCCTTGGCATATCAAAGTGTCGGTATAGATTAACTCTCTGTCTGAATGTAGTGTTAATTTGAATCCGTTAATTTGTATAACCAAGATGTACACAGTGTCGTAACTCACACAAGATACGGCGATTACGGGTATTTAGAAAACTCGGACCTTGTTTCTCTTCAGCCAGGTCATCTTACTGTTTGTAGTTTCGGTATCTGTATGTACAGCGAAAAGCAGAATCCAGTACAGCGAGCAAGCCAACAGAATTCACTCGGTTGTTTACAAATTATGGTGAGTTGATTTGACTCAGTTCTCTGTTCAACTTCGCTGGTGTCGTAACAGACCATGTTTGACTTAAACCACCACGATGCACACGTGTAGTATTTAAAAAGCTTCTTCACAACTCACACTGAAATATTCATATCCATGTATTTCTCTTCAGCCTTCAGGTATGATTTATAGCATCTTGACCATTTGCAGTTTTGGTATTGGCAAACCGAACACTGGCACAATTCAATGCAGCGAGCATGAGTACTCTGATTGATTCTACGAATTGCGGTCGTTTCGCCAACGAGTCGATTCGCCAACGGTCAGTTCGCCAACGTCTTAAGTCGATTCGCCAACGTCTTATGTACTACACACTTTCCTCAGGCTTTGCTCAATTGTACTTGCGAACCTTTGAAACATCATTGCATTGCATTGTCGGAAAATAAGGCAAGTAACTAACCGATCGCGAAACAAAACAGAAGCCATGATGGCATTCACCCAAAAAATTGGCCGCTCGCATCGTGTACATGGCGAAAATAATGCACAACACAAGAAGACAGAACAATTTGTGGAAATAGTTAACTATTGGTGTATAACATATCAGTACCGCCTGGAACTATAGGTACATTTGATCGCGATCGAGTCGCGATCAAATTGCGTGTACTGACCGCGATCTGCTCGCACCTTGCTCGCGATCTGCTCGCACCGTGCTCGCACCTTGCTCGCGATCTGCTCGCACCTTGCTCGCGATCTGCTCTCACCTTGCTCGCGATCTGCTCGCACCTTGCTCGCGATCTGACTGCGATCACTATGATGATCGCGATCATCAGTCGCAGTCTACAGCCGGGAAACAAAATGCCTACTATATTTCCACAAACCTCTTGGGTCTATAAAATTTACGTGTACGTTCCACTTGAACACGGGCTAAACTTTTTATTAGTGAAAGAGTTTAAATCCAGGATCCTAAACCCAATGCAGGGGAACAAGTATTAATTCGAGATAGAGAGGTTATCATACGATGAACGGCAAAAATCCGGCCAAGCGGCTGAAGCGGCAGGGTGTCTCGATCACGCCATTACGTACATGTAGCAATTTTAAAATGAAGCTTTTGAAGCTACAGTCTTCAAATCTGCAACGAATGTTCCTTGGTGGTCTTGACTATCTAATGGTTCATCTAAACATTCGAACGGATGGTCTTGACCAACTCTCTGATGGTTAGCCAAAATATTCTATCGTACGCGGCGCCACATGTGAGTTGAGTTTGTTGTAATCTCGCCCTTGTTCCGAGGTCCTCTGGGTTTCCTCCCTCCACAAAAACCAACAAGCTAAATTCCAATTCGATCTGCAGATTATTATTTTGATCAGCCACATACATGGGTGTTTCAAGTGCCGTTAGAAATATAAATATCGAAGGGTCACCAAAAGAAGGTTGCGTGGGATTGCGTTACTTAAAATACCGTCCGACCGGTTAGTTCGGTGTTTTTATTCATCTGATAAACTTTACAGACTTCTGTACTTTCATACTTTAATATATCCGTCAATCCCTTCACGATTCTTTAAAAGTCGTTGCATACGCTGTATGTTTTCAATTCAACAGATTCAAGAAGCCAGCTTTTCGGTGTTTACATGTGCTTTCAGCCGTGGAAACTGTTGTCTGGTTTTTGACACAACAAGAGTGCCGCGAACTTCGCGGGGCATGTGATTTTATTGCAGAATGCAGAGTTAAATAATGCGGGAAAGTTTCTCAACTTTTAATACTGGCAAGTGATAAACGTCTACCAAATAGAATATTCTGGAATTCTTTTTATTTAAGTCATTTTGAATTGAAAAGCGATGAGGTCCGAGTCTCAAATTGCTCGAACAGAAGTGTGACATTTTTGAATAATCAATGAGCTCCGACAGCAGTGTTTGTTTTGCTTTGAGATCACAATAAAAATTATCTTCCTACCGAATCAAATGCTTTGAAAGTTTGTATTTTATTTACGGTCTGAACAGTTTTCACCTAATGCGAAAACTGGTTTGAGTCCATTCTGATTTCTGTCAAATAAAAACACCCAGGTGAATACATTTTGGATATTTTAATTCGTTATTCGTTAATTTGCCGTGAGATCGCACCGAATCTTCTGGAGTTTCAATTTCAGCGTTTTTACTTCATCACTTCGTCAGTTTGTGATTGGCATTGCGGTTTATAATTGCCGTGAGACCAGTCTGCAGCGATTGGTCTGATGTCAGATGTGAAGCAAACAAGTCTCAGTCTTAGTGCTCGTGTTTGTTTTCAAATGTGTGATGCGTCCTCGATCGACCAAAACATACATGTAGGAATGGTCGTCAACTTTTATGATCCGTTCTTAAACCAGCGACAGTTTACTCTCAAGTACTTCTTCATATAAATTGTAATATTGAGCTTTACGTTTTTGCCTTAATGCATTTTTTGTCAAGGGAAGAAATTGTAAAACGTTTCGCAAGGGCTCGGGTAAATGTGTACGTAAAATCTAATGTCCGATGAACGTAACTGCGATCATTTCCATCTCGAACACAGTTGATCGCGGTCACATCGCGAGCAAGGTGCGAGCAGATCGCGAGCAAGGTGCGTTCAGATCGCGAGCAAGGTGCGAGCAGATCGCGAGCAAGGTGCGAGCAGATCGCGAGCAAGGTGCGAGCAGACCGCGGTCATTGATCGCGATCTCATCGCGATTTGCTCGCGATAAATGTACCTATAGTTCCAGGCGGTACTGTACGTGTGGTAACCAGTTCCCCGGCCGAGATAATTTATTCTAAAACGTACAAACATACACGAGGACTGACATACACGAATCTCGATTTCTTTCGCCTGGGGAAGCACAGGTAGCCCACACAGGACCACAGGGAGTCCACTGCAAGATTAGTATGCGTTCTCCTTCGTCGAACGCAATTATCAAATCTTTCAAATTTTCCGCCAGAAAGTTCTGGCGGGAGTGGTTTTTTGGATTCTGAGAACTGAATTCGGATTGGCCATGCGGTTGGAATGGGCCTGTACAAGAGATTATGATAGGATTCGAACATGTGATTCCGCCGTTCCGTGATTCCACGTTTTAGGTTCGCCCAAAAATTACCTGTGAAGAAATGGAGAGACTCGGCCCCAGTGCTCTCCCTTCCTGACAAAAGCACAGGAAACCCAAACCCCAAAAACATTATAGTTGCCTTGCGGAGGTAGCCTGAATTTCAGCCGTCTTCTATGGTTCGTTCCTCCCTAGAGAGACGTCTGAAATGGTTCATATTCTATAATTTTGCATAATTATCATAAGTAACTCATCCGAGAAGACGGCAGGATTCACGTTGGACTCGCGATTGTTGATCGTTGAGTTTCAGTGGAGTGATTGTCTTTGGCAAAGACCTTGAATTCGTAAGGAAAACATCTCGAAATGGATTGAAAGTGTCCTGCACAATAACCGGCCGACTGTCCTGTAAACATGTACATTTTATCGCGTCGCGTCCGCGGGGTTGTTGATAATCAATTATTTGCAATTGTTCACACTCGCAGTGGTAAAGAATGTCGCTACTCTCTTCAATGAACTGTGTTCTTTCCCGTAGAAGAGTCTTCGTATTTCTTAGAAAATTCTCCATTATCCTTTCATGTTTTTCTACTTTTCTGTTGCATCATTTACATAGGTAATATCTCGTAGCTGTGTCGATTCGAACGGCAGATCGCGAGACAAAGATCAACGGAAAGACAAAGATCAACTGTACTTTGCCTCCAAATATAATATAACGATTTGTTGCTTCGAAAAGGTTTTCACAACATAAGAGGCACTTGAGAAGCAAATGGGATGGAGATATATATATAGGTAAGGCTTTTATTTTGGCCGGCATAATCTCAAATAATCTCTCAAGGCGAGCGATGGCTTTGTTTTTGTGACGCACGAACTCTTTTACTACCGCCGTGACAGTTTTATTTGCATAAGTTAAATTATTAACCCCCTTGACGTCACTGGCGGCATTATCGGCTATTGGATTCAGACGTCTCTCTCGGGAGGAACGAACCAGAGGAGACGGCTTAAATTCAGGCTATTGCGGAGGAGGCTAAGTGGTATAGAATACGAGGTTGATTTTTTGTGATTTAAAATCAAACACAGTCAAATGGATGATGCCAAATGGCAAACAACCCGTTCCACTATCAGAGAACGTAACCAGTACATGTACAACAGCAGCATGTTCAGTGATGTACAGTTCTCGGTTATCGACTCCAAAGGCGATACGATCACCGTTCCTGCCCATAAGTACGTACTGGCTATCAGTAGTCCTGTATTCGAGGCTATGTTCTATGGTAAACTGGCCGAGACTCGACGTACTATCGACCTCCCAAACTGTACCGCTGAAGGATTACTGGAACTGTTTCGCTACATGTACTACGATGAAATGCAGTTGCCCGGAAACCATGTTATGGAAGTTTTGTACCTCGCTGAGAAGTACTTTGTTCCTCCACTAGTTAAGAAATGCACACAGTATCTTGAGAAAGAGCTGGGACCAGAGGATGTGTTCACTGTTCTACCACAGGCGGCAAAACTAGAAGACGAAAAGCTGAAAGAAATCTGCTGGAAGATTGTTGATGGTGTGACCCAACGAGCCGTGACATCTGAGCCGTTTCTAACTGTCACGCAAGAAACACTCTGTAATGTTCTAATGAGGGACACACTCAACATAACAGAAGTGGAATTATTCCAGGCTGTTGATCAGTGGGCTGCAACTCAAAGCAAGCAGAAAGGATGGAATATTGATGGGAAATCTAAAAGGTCTGTTCTTGGGGAAAAAGCAGTTCATCTCATTAGGTTTCCACTCATGTCTCAGAGAGAGTTTGCAGAAGTAGTGGTGGCCAGCAGAATTCTTAATTTGGACGAAGTGAGTGAATTAATTCAGTTCTACAACTCTGTCATAAAATTACCTAACACATTTTCTACACACCCAAGGATGGAAAACATGGCAGGTTTCTCCTGTAAAAGATATATGGGTACATTGTGCAAACTATCCACCCACTGCTGTGGATACAATGGCGACGTTGAAAGCATCACATTTACTGTCAACAAACAGATTCATTTAACTGGTGTGCGACTCTTTGGAAGTGGATGCTCACCATACAATGTCAACCTCAATATTTATAAAAGCAGTGATAAATGCTTACCGATTTATCAAGACCCATTCATGTACGCTAGCTACGCTAGTGACAGCCAAATGACAGATGGATACTATGGGTTTACTATCACTCTAGCCACTCCCGTTCAGTTAGACCATGACATACAATATACTCTCCAAGCTCTTATCGTTGGTGATGACCATTCCTGTGGGGAGAACTGCTGTGAGGAGATTGAGTTTGAAGGCATAAGATTCAAATTTGCGAGCATCGAAAGCCCTAATGGTACTGGGTGGAACGAAGGTCAATTCCCAGAACTATTCTTTACCGTCCCGTAGATGCCTCCCGGAGATGCCTTGCCTTATCACAGCCACTCTTTTCCACTTTAGTTGGATATTCAATCCTGACGACTAACTGACCAAAAGTACCACACTAAGTATTGGACGAAAATTCAAATTTTACGTACTGAAGAGTCAAAGAACCTGGAAAGAGTCTGGACAAGTCTGGGAGCGAGATTAATCAGAGTTCGTGCTAGCTTCTTCAGTGCCATGATCATAAAAGACTCAAGAACAAGATATTGTGATCAAGGAAAAATACTTAAAGTGCATATGAGCCCAAATTTGTTATCATTAAAATCGATTCTCCATCAAGCAAATAGTTGAACTTTTAATATTCTTTTTTTAAATTAATTTAAGTGTGGCGTCTATGAGTTATGGAAGTTTCTATTTCCAATATGCTAATTATGTGACGACATGTGAGGCCAACAATAGGTAATTTCTTTCTCCTTCTGAATAGCCTGCGTAGCAAGCGTTCCATTTTTTGCTCTCGCCCCATTTTTCGCGCGGCCAAATAGCGAAAAAGTCTTCCTACGCTCCGAAAAAAAACACTGAAACGCTTGCTACGCAGGCTACCTTGTGAATGAAACTATTTCTGATTTATACAAAACATTTGGTAAAATCAGTCACTGATATAAGGCCTAAATATTACATGGATGTTTAGAAAAATATGTATATTTCTGCCAGCACATTTTTGTATAATAAATGAGTCCTCACATGTCGTCTCCTAATTAGCATATCGGAAATAGAAACCTCTATAACTCGTAGACGCAGCACTCAAATTAAGAAATATTTTTAAAATTCAACTATTTACTTGATGGAGAATCGATTTCAATGATAGAAAAATTGGGCTCATATGCACTTTAACACTAAAACTATCTAATATTGAGACGATGAACAATAAGTTAAATTCACACAAACGTTTTAACTTATCTCATATTTAATATTGAACACTGTTCTCATTGAACTCTATTTTCAACCTCGTACCCAGGGTCTTCTCGGTCAGATCCAAGAGTAGCCCAAGAGGATGCCCAAGAGTAGCCGCCATCTTGGATCTGACCGAGAAGACCCTGGGGACGAGGTTGCTCTATTATAGGGAGTAACACCACGAACTACGTAGCCATTCTAATAGCTTATATCAAAACAACAAAAATAACAACCCAAAAAAACCCGGCCATGTTCACGTAGGCCACTTCTGTTCATCTTTGCAGTCTACAAGATTTCGCATAATATTTTTAGTATTTCGAATTCATTTTGCTTGTCAAAATCGATATATCGTTTGATCAGTTATCCTAAGGGACCGGACATTATTGATCAGTTCACGATTTTTTATGCTCCCATTTAGGGGGGGGGGGGGGTTCAAAATCTTTAATTAAGCACACTTTTAACACTATGATAACGTTTATTAGTATTTTCATCACATCATCCTCCCTCCCTCTATTAAACAGGATTTCGTTTTCAAGAATCAGATGTTGCACATGTTTTTGTACATAAACATAACTTTGGCCCTTCGTAGTTCTTTATAAATGAAATTCTTTGTGAATGTATATTAACGAATGTTATAAAACATGGATCTCGTGCAAAAGATGGGTTGGAATTTAATTAATTCGACACCGGCTCCTCGTACAGTACCCATGTACCGGTTTCCCAGTATACGGGCCACAAACATCGTCATCGTCGGATTATGTATCGTCTAGTACTAGTTCCTCTTTCTCATCACACGCCTCATCTTCATTGGGTGTTATGTCCTCTTCTCCTCTTTCCTCTTCCTTTTCACTTTCTTCGTCAGTCTCGGGCTCAGGCCCTTTACATCCTGTAAATCTCTTTCTCGATCTTTCGCTATTAAACCCGTACTCTCCAACAAACTGTTCAAGAAAGACTATCGCGGCGTTGCTAAAGAGCTTTCTTCTATCCTTAAGTAGTGCGCCAAGCCTGATTTCTATAAGGAGAGGGAACAGAACACAAAGTTCAGCCTGTGAGACGCCCTTTTTCCGACAGAACCAAGAACGGGTACCACTACTGCTCGGTTGAGGACACTCCTAATGAAGGAAGGGACATGCACGTGGGCGACTTTCAACCAAGAGCTCAGTTACGAAAGAAGTTATATGCTGGTAAGAATACAAAATCTAAATTATTGGACTTGTAGCACGTAAAGGCCCCCGCAAGCGCAAAGTACATGGACAATGTTGAATGAAGTCGAAAACATTTGCAGAAAACGTTATTTCATTATTACAGTATTTGGCGTTCTAAATCTTAAAGATTTTCATATGTCCAAGGCCAGACTTAGCCATTCATCAAGGGTCTATGCGAATTCTCGATTTAAGCCTGCTGTATTTAAGAATAGCCTTTTCTCCCGAAAAGAAATTAAGCAAATCCAAAAACCCACCTCCCAAAACCGTCGGTTTTACCTAAAGACAAAGAATTCGATTATAGTGGAAATTGCCGTCAAATCGGTCTTCTTACTTCTGAAAATAAGAGATTGTTGAAGAATAGAAAATTGTTGATCAGGATGCCATACATGTAGATCAGTACCTTCAGTGAAACATACATCGTCAAGCCGATATTGGTTTCAAAATACTTGAATCACCTAAAGGTTCTGCATGGACTTTCAAAAAAGGAAAGAACCGAGTCGCGGAACAGGGAACGAGACTTAGGGAACAAGAAAGTTTATGGAGGCTATAACTAGGAAACATTGTTTCGAGAAGGCAGACTACGTAAATTGAAAGTGTCAGTGCTGGATCGTTTCCTAGAAGAGAAAAAAGATAAACTTCCCAAGGCCTTTCCTGAAGCAGGACAAAGTAGATGTAATTGCAGCACACATCGCAAGGTCCTTGTTGCCATCTCAAGTACAAGACGAGGACGTTAATTGTTTTGAATCTTGTGTTCATTGTTTTGCAAATTCCAAGTCTTCACAGGAAGTACAAGCTAAAAGGCCGCATGGTTTCTAAAGCCACAGAGTGACATCAGTTACTTCACCCACAAAACAAAGTAGGCATTTATCGTTTAGTCAAACAAAAACAAATTAAGGAAACAACTGAATTAGCCTGTACTTGTGTCCTTTAGTGCATATCAATATTATGATTTGGGGTTTCATAAAATCAGCCTGGTTATTTGCGAATGAATCCTCTATATATATATGTTTTGGCAAAGTTACTTTTCATGTAATTTCTTGTTCAGTAATTTAAACACACCAAGCCCCAGCACCCATCCTTTTGATGAAGTGGCGAATTACCATTATAACCAGCACATTTCATACCAACAAAGACACAGCTTTGGTAACAATGATTTGAATGTTTGTTCCAGCCAACCGTTCTGTTTTGTATCATACATTTTGAACAACCAGAGCGTGAAATAAGGAGGGGCTTACGTTCATTTGATTTTAAGATCAACAACTACTAATGCCTAAAACAACAACTTGTAATCAAACCAAGTAGACTGTAGCCTTCTATGAAAAAGTGGTGAAAAAGTTTAAACAATTGTAAACTGAAATTGTCTGCTCCCTTTATAAAACATTCACGAAAAGTTTACTACACTCTATATTTTTAATATGTCTGATTTGCCAGCTAGAGAGAGACAATTATCTTTATCAATTAAAACATTAAATTTGATTAACACAAATGTACGGTGGTCCCTTCATGTAGGTAACACATGAATTGCTATCAAAATACAATAGAATTAACACAATACAAAACATGAAGGGAGAGCCCAAGTTGTCCATTGAAATATTTGCCCACACCTTTGACAGCAGGCCCAACTCTTTTTTTTTAGCAGTCTTTATTATTTATTGGTTATTAAACATTTACAATACACAAGTTACAATGAATTACAAATCCACAAAAAGAAAGAAGGTAGGCAAAAAGGCATTGCTAATTTTGAAAAGTTTGTACTCTTTGTTTACTCTTTCACAAGGTTTTCATATTCCCCTTGACTCTTACGTCTCAAAAAAATCTCTAACCCAAAATCGTTTCTCTTTTCGACAAAGATTCTGCTTCGCACATCGTCTTTCGCGTAAAAACACGCAGAAAAAAAAACGACTAGGAGACGGCGAACCGCTTCATCCGGATCCGCCATGGTGAAATAATTGGATCGTGTCACCATGGAAATAGTAGCACAGAAGCGAGGCTTACGCTTGTGCTGCCGTCGCGTTGATTTTCACTCGCGCATAACGTTCTTATTTATGCTTATGCTTCCAACGTAAGTGAAAACCACGCTTAAGACTCTTATGCTTATGTTTATTCTTATGTCGCTAGTGAGGACCGGGCTTAACGGCTGCTTACACCAGCCAGACATTCTATTCCCGATTGTTTGCCGTATAAAGCCACAAGATCGTTAGGGGTGGACCATTAGAAATCCTGGGAGGGGGTGGGGGGTGGGAAACGTTTTGTGGACGATTTTTTAGCAGTGTGAGTGTAAGAAAATACTTGTATGCGTGACCCCATGGTCGCGCATAGACTTGCCATTGATACCTCGACTTTGTAATTAGAGATACAATGTTATTGATTGTGAAATACTCGATTGTACGCTAGAAGTCATGCATCGACTGATCACGAATAAAACTTGAATCAACCACTAAATCTTTACATGGTGGCAGCCAGTAAGTGAGCGAAACCTTTTCAAAAGTCTCAAGCAGCAGACAGACGGATTTCTCGTACAACTGAAACAGAAATGGCCATAGGTTTTGCGTTACCGCCCCCGCCTCCGCTCGACATAACGACGCTAACGTGGCGGAGAAATGGAAACGTTTTCGACTCGCTTGGGATAACTATTTTCTGGCTACGGAACTGAACAAGAAACCTCCAGCAGTTCAAGTAGCCACGCTCCTCACAATTATTGGAGAAGAAGCACGGGACGTGTTTTCAACATTTATTTGGGACGGAGAGGAAAATAGCACCAAAATCGGGCCCGTTTTACAACAGTTTGTCGAATACTGCCAGCCACGCAAGAACACTCCATTCGAGCGCTATCGCTTCAACAAACGAGCACAGGAGGCCGGTGAGACCTACGACCAATATCGAACTGCTCTGAGAAAGCTGGCCGAAGGATGCGAATTTCCAACCCATTACACCGGAGGAAATCTTGCGTGACAGATTACCTTATTACACTTATTTTTCGCGACCCTTTAATTTCGCGATTTGAGGATGGTCATATTTCGCGACACTTTATTTTCGCGTTTTGGGGAAATCGTTAAAAAACGAGTCACTTTATTTTCGCGATTTTGTCGATAAATCAATAATTAAATACCTTCGCTATTTGACTATTTGACAAAAATAAACGAGACTACGTAAAAGTTTTTTGTATTTATTTGTACCTTTTTCCAACTGCAACAAAACGGTAACTGAACGGTAACAATGAAACAATGAATAGAAATGGACTGTCTTCCACAAGAAACTTCAACGTCCATTTACAGTTTTTTCAATTTTAAGTCTACATGTGTTTACATTCATTTACGCAAATGCACTTAGTAACTAAATGGTTCATGAATGGTAAATGCCTTGATATGGGTCAATTGGTGGTAGAGATTGCTCGCCAGAAACAACGCACTTTCCTGCTTTCTCCCATCCTTTATGAATGTAGACCTTTCCTTCAGTGCTGGTCAGGTAACAAGCCATGTAGCATGCACTGGCTTTAGTACTGATAGTCTGAGGTAAACTTCTATGTCTTCAATCCTTGTTCCGTTCTCTATTTGTCGTTGGACGTCTGCTGAATACCAAGATGTAAATTTGTCTTTGCAAAATTTCTTTGCTGGCCCATTTACTGTCAAGTCAAGTGGCTGAAAGAAGTGCGTCATATTAGCTGGAACAGAGACAACTTCAATGTTCAGGAGGCCTAGAAATCCCCATAAAGGTCACCGCAAGCATGGAGTCATCATTGATGAACAAACAAGCCGTTGAAAAGTTCAAGTCTTTGTTTGAACTCAATTATAAGGAGCCCGTAAATGGAAATTTCAACGACTGTACGAGCGAAATACTCGAAGAACTTGATGCAGAGGAGACCGATTGTGAAGATGACGGAGACATTGAATAAGTGGACTCAGAACGTTTATTAAAGGGCTTATTTTTCACTTAAAGCTTATATGTGTGGTCACTTAATTTTCGCGCATGCAAACTTTCGCGACACTTAATTTTCGCGACATCAATTTTTCGCGATTTTTTGCAAATCGCGAAATTCGCGAAATTAACATGTCGCGAAATTAAAGTGTAATAAGGTAGTCTTTGGTATTCGCGACAACAAAGTAAAATAGCACCACGCACCACGGCGCTTACCGGTGGCACTGAGGAAACAACTCAAGACAGAGCTAGATCGACCGGATGGTGAAACAATGCATTATCGCCCCAGTGACCACGCCCACCACGTGGGTCAGCTCACTCGTAGTCGTACCCAAGAAGAACGGCAAACTAATACTATGTCTGGACCCAAAAGACCTCAACAAGGCGATCCAACGGAAGCACTATCCCCTTCCAACCATAGAAGATGTAGCAACGCGTCTCCATGGGGCTAAAGTTTTCACAAAGCTCGATGTTAGGAGCGGCTTTTGGCACGTAAGTTTAGATGACGAATCGTCTTACCTCACTACGTTCAATAGCCCGTTTGGTCGCTACCGCTGGAATCGTATGCCATTCGGCATCCGGTCAGCCCCAGAGGTGTTTCAGCGCAAGATGCATGAGATGATCGAAGCGATGCCGCACGTCAAGGTGGTCGCAGATGACTTCATCGTGGTCGGCTACGGTGACTCACTTGAGCATGCCAGCCGAGACCATGACAACAACCTCATAGCCTTCCTACAGCTATGCGAACAACGGGGTCTCAAGCTTAATACGGAAAAGCTAAACCTCAGACAGACGGAGGTATCCTTCATCGGACATGTGGCAACTTGCGATGGTCTACGAGTTGACCCAGGAAAGGTCAAGGCAATACGTGAGATGCCAGCACCTACAGATAAGGCGGGCGTGCAGCGGCTACTGGGTCTAGCGCAATACCTTGGTAAGTTCCTGCCTCATCTGTCGGACATCACAGGACCCCTCAGAGAGCTCACGCAGCAGGATGTAGAGTGGACCTGGGGAGAGGCGCAGGAGAATGCACTCAACCAGCTGAAGGATGCAGTCACTCGCACTCCTGTACTAATGTATTTCAACCTGGATGAAAAGGTGACCCTCCAATGTGATGCGTCGTAGTCAGGGCTATAGGAGTTACTCTGCTAACAGAATGGACAGCCTGTTTCCTACGCCTCCAGAGCCCTCACATCAGCTGAAACACGCTACGCACAAATAGAAAAGGAGCTTCTTGCCAACCTATTCGCATGTGAAAGGTTTGATACCTATATTTATGGACTGGAGGTTGTTAATGTTGAGAGTGACCACTAGCCCTTGGAGTCCATTGTCCTCAAGCCGCTGAACTCGGCGCCACAGCGACTCCAAAGAATGCTACTACACCTGCAGAGCGGGGACTGGGCCCGATAATCAACAACGCTGGAAAAGGCAAGTTGCGTCCTTTGAAATCATCCCTTTTTTTACCCATCGCTATTTTAGTCCTAAACGCTTGGTTTATTAATGCTTAAAGACTGTATTTTCCCGATTTTGCTCTATTTCCGTAAGCAATTCGTTTTCTACATGAATTATTCATGTAGTGAGCAGTTTATAAATATTCAATCATCATACATATTCAAACTTATGAGATCTCTGTCGCCATTATTCACGAACTTCGGTTGGAATGCATATATTTACTTCTCATATCAGGTGCTTCTTCATTACAATAATCATACGAAAGTTGTGGATAGAAATTCTACTATAAGTGAGTTTTTGTCCCAAGCAAGCCAAGCGTTTGGTGTCCCGGGAGGGGGTGTGTGTGTGTGTGTGTGTGTGGGGGGGGGGGGGGGGGGGGGGGGTAATTACATGAAAAATGGGTATGTATGTGAGGCCAAGAGGCTGAAACCCGGACCCTGTTTGACCCAATCCGAGCTCCAAAACCCTGATTGCTCCCTTTTTGGGAAAAAAAAAACCTGATTGTTTTCAAAACATGCTGTGTTTTTGCAAAGACTTGACGAAGGACTGGGGCGAACGGGTTGATGTCGACGATAGTAATAAGAAAATATAGTAATAGAAAGTGTGCTTCAGAAAAGGTATTTTTTTCAAATAATGGAACAACGGATTAGGTACTTATTGACTGAGTGGGAGGGCCGAACGGAAAAATATTTGGCTTTTTCCTGCCCGCTCACGCCATACACCATACACGTCCGGCCCTCATCACGTGACTTTTGTAAATGGTTTTGAAAGGAAAGCGCGCGCGGGCCGTACGGGTGATATGATACTGAAGCTTATGTATATTCAATTTCTCAATGCCGCCTCCTAATTGAAAATTCTGAAGCACATGTCGGGGCCATAGGGGCGGGTATTGTAACAGCCAACTGCCCCCCGATGGGCGGGGAAAAGGTCAAAATGTAACACTGTATAAATGTTACATTCCCCGCTATGTCCCGGGGGTCGGAGGGCCGGAGTTTCAATTGACTAGTGCATTACTTCAAAGCAAATGTCCTCTTCTGTGTGCAATGATTTTGATATGTAATTAACGTAACACATGATATGAGGTAATTAGCAACGGTTCGCTCATCAGTACAGCGTCCTGAAACAAACGATTTCTTCCAAACTCTATCTGCTTTCTTGAGAAAAACTAAGAACAGATTAAATGCGAAGCTAGTTGAATCGATTTCATATCAAATCATATTAATCTTTAAAAGTTTCCGCGAGAAAGATCTGGCGGGAGTGTTTTTTTTGGATTCTGAGAACTGAATTCTGATTAGCCTGGGAAACCAGCCAACTCTTATCGCTTCCCACTCGCGAAAGAGACGTCTGGGAAGTGAGGCAGAAAATGCCATACTGATGACGTAGCAGATAGCCGTTTCACGATGCATACTGATTAGTTGCAATTCTCAGAAGCCGAATGCGAACAACAGAGTTATTTTCAAGGAATATAATTACCGAGGCTGCTCGTTTGCTTGGCAGTGGATCACCGTCATGAACAACCATGTGTAATAATGTTTAAAGGTTCAGCTATCACATTCAGCACACGTTACTTGGAAACGATCTATAAACTTTCCGGCCTCTGGTTCAGTTTATATGGTACACTCATATGATTTGGTATAAAACCAAGAATTTAAATTAACACAATGGAATTTACAATGCCTCTAAAACATTTTCTCTTGCTCTGATTACGCTGTTGCCATATGGGATCCTAGGTGATTAAAGGAGAAAAAGTCAGTTTGTTGGGGGGTATTCACTTACACCATGTCAGATAAAGTTAACTCCTGATCCTACAGCTTCTTTTTTAGTGTGATTACTGTAACCAAGGCCACTTAGGGAACGAGAACTAAACACATTGCAAAACGAAAATAAAGCATTCCAATGTACAAATCCTAGCATATTTACAATGTTTGACCCACAAAAACCAAATTTGTCAGTTGTCAGTTATTTTTCGGTTGGCAGTAAAAATAATCGTCATTTGTCAGTTGTCAGTTATTTTTAAGGCCGTTTGTCAGTAGTCAGTTAACCCCCATTGAGACCCTCTTGTATATATCCCAGACATATTTTTGTTTTGAATGATTTTCATAGATGAAGAGGACATTTTCACCGCGTTACATACTATAACTACCTTGCGCGGATCGTTTTGTACACGCAATCATAAAAAAAATACCGCAGAAACCGTATACGACAATTCTGTCCGATGGCAAGTCGTACACCTCATTTATTTTGAAATGATTTATTATTCACGAGATTCATTACACTTTATGACAGTATAATACTTGGCTTAGGCTTCTTTATCCCGTTAACTGGTAGAAACTCGAATAAAGCGGCAGGTATAGTAAAAATAGATTATCAAAATAAGGAATATATAATAACGGAGTCAACTGTGATAGTTTTAGCATTATAAGATAGATAGTTTTGGTGTTATCACTGATGACAACTTTCAAGCGGTCAATCGATATCTCTTAAATGCACATGAAATCAGCTGAGATCGCTAATGTTTTAAATAAACATTTCGTAAACATTGGCCCTAGCATTGCCGAAGAAAGATTTGGAAGCGAAACCAATGGAGTAACTATCACCATGTAAAAATACCTTTTCGCTCCATCACACGACTCCGAAAGTCGTTGTTGACCACTTAAAAAGATTGTCGACCTCTAAAGCTACAGGGCTTGATAATATTCCATGCAAACGTTTAAAAATGGGTGCTGAAATAACCTGTGACTCGCTCGCGCTATTATTTAACACCTCGATTAACCTTGCGGCTCTCCCAAGCGACTGGAAATAGGCTAAAGTAACACCTGTCTGCAAAAAGCGGAGCGCGAATGGACACAAATAATTACAGGCCTATTTCTGTAATCCCAGCTATCGCAAAGACATGTGAAAGGATAACATATGACCAACTATATATCTATCTGAAACAGAATAATTTATTAACAAATTGCCAATCGAGCTTTCGTAAACTGCATTCTACGCTTACTGCACTGCTCGATGCCACTGATAAATATCGACAAACGCCTCGTAAATGCTATCGTTTTTGTTGATCTAAAACAGGCATTTGACACCGTTGACCACTCAATTCTTCTCCAAAAACTTGAGAGCTATGGCCTTTCAAAATCTATTTGCTGGTTCACCTCATACTTAAGTAAAAGAAGACAGAAGTGTGTTGTCAACGGTGAAACATCCGAGACCGGGTTCCTGTCTTGTGGAATTCCACAGGGAACCATATTAGGACCTTTACTTTTTTTGATATACATAAACGATCTCCCAAATTGCCTAAAATTCTCGGATACACAAATGTATGCCGATGATACAAATATCACTGTGGCTAGTGAGTCAAGTTACGAAATAGAATTAAAAATGAATATTGATTTGGAAAACATCTATGAGTGGTTGAAGGCAAACAGACTTACCCTAAACACAACCAAAACAGAATTTATATTAATGGAGTCTCATCAGAGACTCTCGCAGATAGCCTGTCCATCGCTTCAAATCGGAAATGAAACCATTCCAAGAATTTCGACCGCGAAAACGCTCGGTGTTTACATTGGCCAAACACTATCCTGGTCGAAGCACTTAAACGTGCCCGATCCTTTGTCCCACAAACGACTTTGCAGACTATGTACACCAGCTTAATACAGTCAAAATTTGACTACTGTAGCACAGTATGGGAAGGGATTGGAAAGGACAACACAGGAAAGCTGCAAAAACTACGAAACCGAGCGGCCAGGATTATAACAAACTCCCCGTTTGATGCAAGTTCAGCCCCTTTGCTTGAACAATTAGGATGGGACAAGCTATCTGTACGAAGGCATAAGCAAATGGCAATTGAAATGTTTAAAGATTACAACAACCTATAACGTCTGCTTATATCCTTCAAATTTTTTCAAAAATACTGACAAATTATAATTTACGGGGGCGGTTCCTCTAACTTTAGTTGCCCCTTCAAAAAAACGAATTATGGAAAGAAGCGGTTTAGTTACCAAGGAGTTTATGTTGGGAACTCACTACCTGAAACTTTACGAGATAGCAAACGTTGGATACGTTTAAGAATGGCCTAAACAAATTAACTCCCTGTTTTCTTTGAGGCACTGTAGATATCCCGAGACTAAATATTTTTATTCATTCACTATGTAAGTTATATTTTATGCACGGCTTTTATGTAAACCAGTCTCTGACTGAAAAACTACCGTGACTAAACAAATATTTTACTTACTTACTTACTAATATTTGTTAAGTATAATGCTGGTTTTAACAAATTAGTAACAATATGACATCTAACAGGACCGATTATTAACTGACATGATTTATGACAAATGAGAAGCAGGTTGGTATCAGACACCCAGTACATATTAAACCAAGGTCAAGAACTCGCCTCAAATATAACACTTTCTAGTTGCGGCTGGCATACAAGATTGAAAGTGTTTTTGAACTGAGTAAGGATTAGTAAATTCAAAACCGGTAGGCGGTATACCTTGACTGGCTCAGCTATTCTTGAATTTTCGGTCAAAATTCCCTCGACCATCGATGTTCCTTCCGATATAAATGTAACAATGCGCAAGCTGTTTGCGACATCACCGAGTTACGGGCAAACTGTTTACATTACTGCAAGTTTAATATGGAAAACAACCTTTATTCTGTTTTCTTTAGTAACATGAAAATAGCACAATTAGTAATGTTTGGCTCGGTTTCCAGCAGGTGGTCGTAAAGTGGGGACGGATGCGGGAACGTAACCCCCCTCCCCCCCCCGGGGGGTTACTCCCTAAAAATTAGGATGGAGGTGTGCCGCTGAGCCCTTGAAACCCTTACCCTGGTCCAGGCCAAGAAATTGTATTTTTGCGACCCTGTTCCAGTCAAATTGCATTTGGCAGAAAAGGTACCCTGTTCCAGGCTAGAAACAACGAAAACATACCCTGTTCCAGGCAAAATGGCAAAAAGATATCCTGTTCCAGATCAGGCTAGCGTCTGATATGATACGCGCGACACGTTGCGCTCCACGCTACTCGAATCATAAACAGATAAACGGACTCTGCGTTTGCAGCGGCAAGGGACTGTGAATAACTCAAACCGTCCTGAGGCCCTTCCAAAAAAATACGACCCTGTTCCAGACCCAAAACAGTGATTTATATACCCTGTTCCAGGCTAAGAATTGTCAAAAACCATACCCTGTCGAGCAGCACGTACCCGCATAGCCTATATATGGGAGTACCCCCCCCCCCCCCCCCCCCCGGGTCGTGACTTAAGAAACGCAGTATTTTTGGCCGTTAAAATATAAAACAAGTGATGTTGCGTGGATCCAATGCATTGTTCTATCACTTGCTATCACTACGTTAAAGAAAAACGTCATCAAAAGTATTGGACCAGTCGAACCCACGCCAGCTTGGACAGCCTCGTTTCTACCGCTCCCCTGCTCAAGCAAAGGAGCCTGTGAACTCGGAACTAGCCAGAACTTATCCTCCAAAACAGCCGCCTACATGTACTTTGCGCTCAGCAGATTTCCATAAAACTGTTTACAGTTTCATTGCATCTCGGTTCAATGCCTGGCACATCTACCATATGTGGACGAGAAAATTCCTTGACATCTGCTTCGA